>CAHIKZ030000570.1:1350000-1400000 GCA_903632075.3 Acanthosepion pharaonis | reverse complement strand
GAAAATATTATGCCCCATCTGGAAAAATACTATGTCACCTCTAGAAAAATACTGTGTCACCTCTGGAAAAATGCCATGTCACCTCTGGAAAAAATATCATGTCATCCCTGGAAAAATACCATGTAAGCTCTGGAAAAATACCATGTCACTTCTAGGAAAATGATATATAAACTCTGGAAAAACCCCATGTAATCTCTGGAAAAAATTAAGGCGATCTTGTCACTCTACAGATTTCTCTTTTTCATTATCTAGAGCTTGTCGTGCATTATTTGGAAAGTTAGTGAAATGGTTCCTTTTCTACGGTTTTGTAATTAATATGTATCACTATCTTAGATTTGTTGCCACTCAAGACTAAAGAAGCCCGTCTAAATACTATTTAATATGTGGAGAGGAAGAGATAGACGATAGATAGGGCAAAAGTGAAAAAATATGACAGGTTTTGAACCCGGTTCAACAATTCCTACTTGCTACATCCATAATACTCACCTACTTTGCACATACCTATATATTAAGGGTTTTACTTCAGGTATGTGAACAAAAAGGGTGTACGTCTCTTAAACTGGTTATAACCAAACACTACAGATCCAGGTCTACACTGTTAACCAGATCAAAACAAATCAAAAACCAGATCAAAAAACCGTCTACACTGTTAACCAGATCAAAACGAAAATGGAGTCTTGCTGCTATATATAGGTATGAGATGCAGTTTTTACATTCCGGACTTAACATCCCAAAAGTATTTCCGCGTCCTCGTCGATGATTAATTATTTTCTACCCTGCAACCTGTTTCCCACAGTCGAAAAGTTGCAAGCTTCTTGCTGCATTATCGCCACTTCCATGGAAAATATTCAGACGAACTAGATTCCTTAGTTCCGCCACTTTTAACCTTTACGGCTAAGACCCCCCCACCACCACCATGCCACGCCCATTGTATCGAATCACCGTTATTCCCTTTGTATCCCAATGGTAAGATGTAAACTCCACTCGAGCAGCTCCTCCTCGGGAAACCGCTGCTTTGCGGACCGGCTCCCAAGAGGATGCTTCCACCGATCATTACAATCTTACTCTGTTCAAGTCTAGGATTAACCGTTATCTTCCCCACATACCCCCATAAATTGTGGCTCGTTTCCGTTACGATCATACGAGGTACTATTTTTGACAAAAGTTGAGAAATAAAGTAGATTGCCAATGTCATTGTGGGTAGTGGAAGTTCCTTGACAGATTCGAACAGCGACACGCAACTGAGATATATAGAGGGAGCTGGTCAGGTGCTAAGGAGCGCAGCCACCGTACAAACGCATAATGGTCATGCAACTGATGATGAACATGATAATGTTGTTGATGATGATGATGATGGTTGTGCTGATGATAATGATAATGTTGATGATGATGGACGTAAAGACATTGCGTTCTTCATCCATTGTCAGCTTGAAGTCACCTCCACTTATCCACACTTGAAGGACCGTTTCTCGAGATCTTATCGAAGTGAATGACAAAGATCAACAGGTCGTCTTTCACATTTTAATTCTGTCTCCCTGAAAACAAAACTCCTTTTAAAAGTGGATAGACAATCTCCTGATTCGTGAGTGAGAGAAATGTATGTATTTCTTTTTCTCTCTCTCTCTCTCTCTCTCTCTCTCTCTCTCTCTCTCTCAATGATGTTTTAAGTATCATTTGGCAGGCACATGAATATTTAATATATATATATATATATATATATATATATATACATATATATATATATATTCATTTTAGTATATATATATATATATATATATATATATATATATATATATATGTGTGTGTGTGTGTGTCGAAAAAACTTCAGATTAGATTCAAACTCTAACTGTAAAGAGTCAGTGTGAATAACAACAATAGAAAAAAATTCTTACGCGACACATTTCATCCTTGATAAAAACCCTCAAAAGACGAAACGCATCAGCTAAGATAATTTTTCCTTTTTTCTTTATTCACCCCCTACACACAGACATATATAGATAGATAGATAGATAGATAGATAGATAGATGTGTTGTTATAAGTGTGAATATAAACTAAATCACGAGATATCAGCAACTATATATGCCTTTGATAACGTACATATACAGATAAGCAAATAAATATTTATTTAATCTAACGTTGTAAACAAAACAGTGCTGAATTTAGATAAACAGAGCTATAAAGTATATATTAATAAATACAAATATATCTAGATTTCTGGTGCAACTCGAAGTTTCATGGTTATCCAATTTATCAGGCTCAAATGGTAAATCGAGAGTTCTTTTTAGAAAATAAGTATTAAAACTTAAATAACTACAAACCTCGATATTTTAAACTATCTACTGTAAGCATTTTAAACCATTTTGCAGTATTCATAATTAATTTTATTAAGAGTTGGTTTCAATTCTTTTAATATAGATAGCTTCAAAAAAATTTAGATTATGCTTAATATTTTCATGAAAAAGTGTAGATGCATGTTCAATAGCAATTTTTCTGAATTGTTAGTGGGAACAGATTACCCGTTGTAAATGTTCAGACGTATCATTCAAATGAAAAATCAGTCGCCGAGGCAATGTGGTCGTAGTGTGACCAACATAAATATTATTTTTTCCGTTGGACATTTAAAGGTATATACAATGTTGGTTTTCTGCAAGACTTTCGCTGGTAGAGAAGAGTTGTTACGAATGATTGAAATAGATATACTAGATTTAGTGAAGTATATAATTAATATTATTTTTAATAGGATATAAAGGGAAATGTTAGTATTATTAATTTTTTGGGAGATTTTTATCTTGTTTATAATTAGAATATAATTGGTTCCAATAAAAAAGATTAATATTTTCGAGGTTAGTTAAAGAAGTATTATATTCTATTTGCCTTTTTAAAATTTTCTGATAGAACAGTACAATGTGAATGATTTAATTTTTGCACGTTTTTTTCTCGAAAGTACTCGGAATAAAATAGTATGTATCAACACGGTAATTTTCTCTCTTCCTTTTATAATGACGCCAGAAAGCTTGTCCGTGAATATGAAAGGATCCAATTGAAAATAATTAGACATAACTTGCCTAAATTATGAAATTAAAAATACCTCAATGAAAAAATGCCGCAAAACACACACACACACACACACACACACACACACACACACACACACACTTATGTGAATGTTGGCTGATTTCTTGTTTCCAAGTATAACGTACCATTTGGCACCAGCTTGGTGCCCTCACTCCCTGTCATATTGTTATTTTAGCAAACGCGCAGACACAAATATCCACGCATACATATATATATATATATATATATATATATATATATATAGATAGATAGATAGATAGATAGATAGATAGTGTGATATTTTAAAGTATTTCTGGTGTATTCTATTCATAGCAGAATATGATTCGATATTTCTTCTCACACAGACACCAAAATAAAATATTCATGTGCCTGCCAATTCTTTGTTTTGACAAAGTTGTGACAACTTCTCCTAAGTCATTTCATATGAAGTATTAACATCAGTAGTAGGCGTAACATAGATAGATAGATAGATAGATAGATAGATAGATAGATATGAACATATCGAGCTTTTTGTAATTTTAATCATTTCGACCCAAGCAAGGCAATAAAGCCGCTAAGACAGAAGGGGATTTACTGAGTGTGAAAGAATATGTGATACAGAAAAAAACATTATTAAGCTGCGAGAACAATAAAAGGAGAGGAATTAAGAAGAAAGAAGATAACGATTGACATTGCATTTAAATTTTTGAAGGTCAGATTTGACTGGTAAGCAAGAAGCCGGAAGAATGTTCCCCAAGCGATGAGTGCGATAGTAGAAAGTATTAGCATAGAACTTACGGTTACATCTCGCCACTTCAACTGTAAATTGTTGAGACTTAACTGCCATTCTAGTACTGCGCTTAAATCCGTAAAATCGATGTACTAAAGTGGATAATTCATCAAAACCATTACAATGAAAATATTTATAGAAAAGACAAAAAGAAGCAAGGACCGATAACACTGCAGGTTCTTCTTTGAATTTTATCAAAATTAAATGCATATAAGAAACAACAGTCCAGACGTGACAGCAGTGTTCAATGCATGGTCGAATAGTAGACATATAAATATATATACGGTAGATAGATAAATAGATAGATACGTAAATATGCATACAAACCAAACTGCAGTATGAAGAAATCACAGAATTTGACAATTCATTTTTTAAGAAAATTTTAATAGTTATATTCAGTTATATCCAGTTCGATGAATATTTTCCCCCTGATTCGTTGTTTTGCATACACCCTTATGCAAATTAATTGAAAAAACTGCTTTAGTTTCTTTTCTTTCACCATACGGTCGGTTTTAGACCCACTGGAGTGACAGGGTGTAATCGATTTCTATTTTTTCCTTAGATTAGGTCATTTGCAATGGTGTGTAGTAATCTGAATCTATTTTGGGGGTGTATGATGAAATTCGGTTGGCCTTGAAAAAATTAAGTCATCCGTGATTGCATCAGATTGTTATCACGCCCAGACACTATTGTCTCGACTATCGATTAGTTCCCCTACGGTCATTACAGGACTTTACTCCCAGGAAGTGTACGAAAATTGTAACTTTCACAAGCACACTGGCAAGACTTACCAGTAAGCAAATCAAAGTACTATCGACTGGCTCTGAAAAATCTCCTAATTTAAATCCAATCAAGAATCTGTGGTCAATCTTCAAGGAAAAACACTGATGAGCTGTGATACACTGAAACAGTCTGTCTGGATGACAATATATGCTCCTGAAAAACTTATTTCAGTTGAGATGTCTGGGGAGGAAGTGTGAGTTTGTAAACAGTTACTGCTAATAATGCAAGACACTTCAGTAAAGCAAATCGAGTTCTCTCAGTCACTGTGTATTTAGCTAAAAATAAATACGCTTAAATTCACCTTCATCCTTGCCGTGCGCCAACGGCTTAGGGGTAGAATCTCGAACTGACGCCAATTCAACTGGGTTTCGATCCTAGCTAGAGGCAACCGGTCGTCCAGCCACACTGATGAGCTGTGATACTGCGAAACAGTCTGTCTGTGGATGACAATATATACATACATATATATATATATATATATATATATATATAGAGAGAGAGAGAGAGAGAGATAGGGTGTAGAGCTAATCCGGCGGCCAAAAATCCAACTTACGGAAAGAATCGATATATTGGTTTGATTTTTGAGGGAATGGTTTAATTCAGCGGACATGTCTTTTACACAATGAACATAGAATAGGCTGCGCCATGGTCAGTTTTGTCGAATCTACTACAAAACAAAAACATCGCTTAAAACCTCGGTTTATGTCCTTAAATAATCTCCTTAAAGATCATGCATGGTAACAAACACGTTCAGCAATATTAAACTTTTCAGCTGCATACAGCGGCTTTCTTTTTAAAAAATAGCTTCGAGTGTGCTGAGATTGTTAGCTAGTAATATCTTTCTTTGAATCTTGTCAAATGACGTTACAAAATTACAAAAAAAAAAACACTTTTTGCCAAATAACAGAAATCATATTACTCGATAATTTTCAACAATTAAAATCATATATGTAACCAGAAGAGAAAATGACGTAATCAAGATGTTAACGTTACACTTTCAAACAAAACTCTAACGAGAGAAAGCCCCATCAATACTGGAAAGCGTGATAACAGCTAATAGATTTTAGAAAAACGTCTTATCCTGAAAAAATATCTTTTAATAGAAGGATTTTATGTATTTCAACCGACGATAACATCAACTGTCTGCTCAGTGAATATTGTAATGCTTCCTATATGGAAGCGTCCAATATTACCATTAGTATTATCATTATATAAAAACTACAGTGCATATGCATTTAAGATAGAGTGGTAAATATTCCTATGTCTGACTCTCAGGAAATAATGTCTGCTGTTTTTGGTTCACTAATAAGTATGAATATACTCCTCCTTTTTTATGATGCTTCTCCGGGGACAAATACAATGACGCCGACGAACAGTGCCATACAGATGATAAGCACTTGGCATATTAGCATTCCAATGCCAGCCCTTACGAACCGAATGACGTTCACTGAACAAAGGCTTTTATAGTACACAACATCCATAGGAGACAGGTGTACTGCTGGCTTTTGTTTTATTTTCGTTTTGTGCTGACAACTATATGCATTCTGAAGAGCATCTTTCTTAGCCACCCGGGTTGCTTCTTCGTGAATTCAATTGTGAAATTTTTTTTTGGCTGGTGGATAAATATTGGAAGCGATTTTATAGTAATAGATAGATAACGAGAGAGGGGGACAGATTGAATTGGGATCGAATACATATCAAGACTGGGTCCCACTCCGACATAATGTTAGGATGAAGAACAAATAGGAAAGGTTAATAAATCTAACATATTTCAAGTTTGCTAAAACTTCATCAGGGAATGAGATATGTAGAAAGGAAGAAATTCTAGGATATTTACGTTGAACGACTTTCATTGGTTAAGCATGCTTCACGTGTATTTGACTTGTTAAGCAGCGTTAGTATAAGTTATGGCATTCTGATGTCGCGTTCTTTCGAACTTTAAAAAAATACCGAATTCCAAGCCTAACCGAAAAAATATAAATGTTGTTTATATATGTAAGTCTATCATAATTCTAGTTTATCTATGTGGGATTCAGATAACAATGTACATTTATAATTCATTATTTATATTTGATGGTTATCTACTTGTTGATTTGGAGACTTTTTTTAAATTGATAAATATGAACAAACTAAGATAGATAGATATATAGATAGATACATGAGAAAACGCTGAGATAGATAGATAGATAGATAGATAGATAGATAGATAGATAGATATGAAGAGACTGAAATAGAGAGATAGGTAGATACGAAATGACTGAGATAGATAGATAGATAGATAGATAGATAGATAGATATGAACAGACTGAAATAGAGAGATAGATATGAACAGAATGAGATAGGTAGATAGATAAATATGAACAGAATGAGATAGATAGATAGATAGATATAGATAGATAGATAGATGAAATAGATAGATCCTTATATTCCCAAGCGATATGAATGTCATAGATAATAGAATGATATGAACAGACTTTTTTAGTTTATATGGATAGACTTTTAGGTAGATAGATAAATATGAACTTGAGATATTAGATCTAGATAGACCCCCCAAAAAAAATAATGCCGTTATTTTCCCCAATAAGAATGTCCTTGGGTTTGCAATTAATTTTATATGGATGATTTTTTGTAGTCTATCTTATAACATTATTCCTTCATAAAATACAATGCCGTTATTAATAAGTGCATGAACTTTTCAGCCTCTTCCTCCAGTGCCAAACCCTGAAATTATTTAATCTAATATAACATGCATTTCTGTATGAATTTAGTGAAATTAGTTATTAGCCCTCTCACACGCCGATTTCAATCCTCTGAGTGACCACTCTCTGTCTTTTATCAGTGTGGCTGATGCTAACATCCAGGTAAGTGACTGGAAAATAGTAAGGTTTTCTCATACTCCTAATAGCTTTAAAGGTAAATGCAATCTATGCCTACAGAAGAAGCTTAGAATTGTCAAATTTCAAAATCAAAAGATACTCTTAAAACAAAAGAACGAATTAATTTCTAAATACCGTCACCGTAGGATATTTGAGTTTACCTAGACTCCCATTGAGCCAGTATGAACTGTCATAGAAGGACATTCATCTGGGAATCTCTGCTCCTCTCCAGTTCAGACTGAACTCAATTGAGCTATTATCCCTTAAAAAGAAAACTGAACTGATCAATTAACTGTCACACCGAACATCTAACTTTTCTTCCCCCTCCTTTTATGCCCTTACTATAATTTCCATATACATATCCTGCCTCCATCACTAAGTCAGTAAGTAATTCTTGATGACAATCAATAATATCCCCAGGAAAGTTTCCCATTCTAATTACTTCGGTTGTCTTAAAATTGTTTCGATTTCTTTTACTGATCTTTGAGTTTATCTATTGAGTTATCCTTGATATCCAGTACATACTGGCATTAAATCTCCACCAAATGGATTATGACATGATAATAAACGATTAGGTAAGCTCTGGGCTAATGAAATATCATGTAACATCATGTTCTGGAAGATTAAATAAGTTCTTAAATTTGGTTGCATATGTGGATATATGTGGATGATGAGGTATGTAATCATGTATGTGTGTAGGTATGTATACACACACACACACACACACACACACACACACACACACACACACACACGCACAAGGAAAGTTGGCTCCCTGTGCCGCGCCAGGAAATTTTTCTCCCCGGAATCGATCCTCCAGATCTACAAATCAACAATTCGTCCTTGCATGGAGTATTGCTGCCATATATGGTCTGGAGCCCCTTCTGTTTGCCTCGGAGTCCTTGATAGGCTCCACAGGCGGACATGCAATGTAGTTCGCCCTGCCCTGGTGTCTCGTCTACAGTCACTTTCTCATAGACGCACCGTCGCCATCCTCTGTCTGTTCTACAAATACTTTCATGGAAATTGCTCCAAGGAGCTGCATTCGCTGGTTCCCAGACGTCATGAGTTCCAGCGCGCTACGAGGCTGGCATCCCGCTCTCACCCCTTCACTGTCGAAACTCCTAAATGTAGCCGTCTCTTCTACTCTAATAGCTTTATGTCTCGCACCTCTCGCCTGTGGAACTCCCTTCACTATTCCTGTTTCCCTGTGAGCTATAATCTCCAGCTATTCAAGTGTAATGTCAATATATATATATATATATATATCAGTGTGTGTGTTCATACGAATATACTTAAAATATGGACACTAGTCCTATTTCTTTACTGACATTTTATTATTTTTGCTAGAAATACGCCCTGCTGCCATAGAATACCCAGGCATTTCCCAAAGGTGAATATAAAAACAGTAACTAATGTCTTTTTTTAAAAGTAAACTTGCTTTAAAAATGTAGTTACCAAAAAATAAAAAGAAATGAGTTACCAAAACATCCAGAAAGTAAAAACATATTACAAAAATTGCCTGAAACCAATACTACAGCAGTATTATTTTTTGTTTGTCTTTTGCAGGCTGCAACGTGAAGAATTCGGTCTTTTACTGTCGATAAAGGCGTTTTGAGAAAAATGAGACGAAACTTTGCTTTAAATTTATCCAAAGTATAATATTTGTTCAGATGAAGTATTCTTGACATTGTGGAAAATTCTTTATTGGGTTTGGGATTCAAGGAATTAATAGATGTCTGGAAAGAACGGAGTATACTGTCAAATGGTGATAAAAATCCAGAGTGAAATGTGAACATGGTGAGGACTAAATTAACTTCAGAAAAAAAATCTTCAAGCTTCATTAAAAAACCAGCGAATGTTTTGGTTTGTTTGTTTAATTAGCCTTTCAACACTTCTAATATCTTTTTTCTAATTTCCGGTTGGTACTGGAATAGGAAATTTTCTATAACTTTGTACATTCACCGATCACCATAAATATGTTTCATTGGATAATATAGACATATTATGTCTATTTATTTTTATAATAATCCTTTCCAGTTCCCTAACCTTCTTGATGCTAAAATGGAATTCATCAAGGAAGGCGCCATAGTTTTTTCCTACCCAAGTACTTTCGATCTCCTCCAGAGATCATCCTCAGGGGTGAATTACAAAGACAAACTTATTCAAGCTGTGATCTTTGTGAAGGTAATTTTTAAAAAACAAAAAACGCATGTATGCGCTCTGTTATTATGTTAAAATTTTAAATTTATCCGTTGTAGCTATGGAATTTTTGCAAAACAAGCGTCTAATGTAAAGGAGCTAACCAGAAATTGATAGAAATTTAAAATGGCATTAAATGTTGGTTAAATGCACTTCGTAGCTACATTAGGGACACACTGGCATCATTCATCCCTGTAGAAGGTACCTGTATACTGATAGATAACCTGATGGAGATGTGGACATTCTGTTCTCAAACAGCGCACTTCGCAATGGGATCAGACATATCTTGGCACGATGAAGATTTAGCAATGGGATCGCCATTATCACCAGCAATGGCTGACATATACATATGGAATAAAAGTTTTTTTGTTTTTTTTAATCCAGTGACGTAACCCAAAGATTTGTGTGTCCAATATCTGGCTACAGCGGAGGGGAACAAAAACATGGAGAGTTGAGTTAAAGGGGGATAACTGATACTGAAACACCCGGAAGAGGTTTGGTACGTGAAACTAGAACAAATTAACACGGTGGATGAAATAAAGCGTTCGAATCGAAATTCCAGTCACCTGAAGAATGTCGAAACGTCGTGAATATGGCAACAAAGATAAGGAAAACAGTCCGAACAATCTAAATACAGTAAATAAATACAATACCTCATCTCAAAAAATAGGCAGATATGAATAACGGTATACAATCATTTTTATGCTTCACTTTCTCAATAAACAAAGAAGAAAACAAGACACCTAAAGTTAAATGGAAGATCGTCAAACAAGCGAGAACTTGTAGATCATTGTATGAACCTTGTTTTTTGTGTCCGCAGGAGAAGATGTGTATTATTAAACTTTTGAATAGTCGTCAATTGTTAAATCAAAGATTTGAAACTACTGTGAGTTGTAGACACGTTAAAGATTTAATCTTACAATCTTGCTAAACTTTTAACTTTATAATCACTTCTCTTACGTTATTTTACCTTCATACTAACATGTTACTGTTATTCTGACTGATGTATCCTAAATTATGGTTCTAAATAGATTTGTAATTGTATATTACTGGTAATAATGTTGGCTGTAAATAGATTTATACTTATATTACAAGTTATATGTTTTGGTAATAGGTTTAAATTCATAAAAAAATTATATTAGTATTATATACTTTGCATTATCCTTATTTTATAAATTTAATGTAATATTTTTAGTCTATATATATTTCGTATATTCTAATATTTTTACTTTTGAAAGGACCCTTTATTTACATACTATGTTTAATTCTATTAAATAATATGTTGTTTTCTTTAAGTAATGTCAAATTTTAATTGTTATATTGTATCAAAAATCTTTCAATTTAGTAGACACATCCGGTTAAATTTTGAATCATTCTGGTTTCGCTTCTATCTCAATGTTAACGTTCTTTCATTGACTGAATTGTTATCGACAAATATAATATCTCCTTTTCTTCTTTTTTTTCTTCTTTTTCTTTTTTTCTGTTATGATCCGGTTCCTTGTACCACGGGGATAATCCAAGGTAGAACCAATAAAGAAGAACTCGAAGACGGATATGGAATAACACAGATATATTACAATCAGAAATATATACAGAGAGGTAGAAAAGTGTTAGTACGAACATTCAGGTTTTGTAGTAATTGTCTGAACGCGACTCTGTTTCGGACTGCCTCTGACTCGACTGACTGAGTCGCTCTGACTGACTGACTGACAGACTACTGACGGACCTCACTCCAGACTTCAGACTGACTCAGACTTCAGACGGAACGGTATTTAGTCCCCTCACCCCCACGAGGGTATCATGTGGAACAAGGCTGGTTTAACGTGGATTCTCCGAACCCGTGGGCTCGGCCAAAAATATGCCCTTTGAACCCATATAAACGGTTTCAGGGTCGGTTTACCTCCCCGAAAGAGACTCCGCCCTTCGGCGTAGCCTCGTTCGGGTTCCTCCCTGCCCGAAGGCAGAGAGTTCAACCGATCAGTCGGTCAGCCAGTCACCCGACTTCAGACTGAACGGTATTTAGTCCCCCCACCCCCACGAGGGTATCATGTGGCACAAGGCCGGTTTAACGTGGGATCTCCGAGCCCGTGGGCTCAGCCAAAAATATACCCTTTGAACCCGTATAAACGAGTTCAGGGTCGGTTTACCTCCCCGAAAGAGATTTCGCCCTTCGGCGTAGCTTCGTTTGGGCTCCTCCCCGCCCGAAGGCAGAGAGTTCAGCCGATCAGCCGGTCGCCCGACTTCAGACTGAACTCCCTGCTTCCTCTTGAGGCGCAGTATTTATTACGTATGGAATAGTCCATTATGTTATTATGGGTAAGGTCCCATAACATGTTCTATTTCTCTGTATTCATTTCAATATATTACTCTCTTCTCCGTGTTTCTATTCACTTCTTTACTTTTTCTTCTTTTTCTTCGGGGTTGTGACCTGCTGTCTTTTAAATTTTCTTAATTTTTGTATTTCTCTTTCTTCTTTCCTTTTTCTTTTTATTGTCGTCTTATCCTTCTCTTTTTGCTTTTACCTGCCTTTATTATTTTTTTTTTCTTTCATAGAAATGTTTTTATATATTTCTTTCTTTTCCTTTTATGGTGTTTTTCCTTATGTCTTCCAAAAATAATTTCTAATAATGTAAAAAGTAATTGATGTCTCATAAGTAGCATTTTAAAATAAAATCGTTTATAACGATCTTTGTTGCTCACATGCTGAGATGTTTACGCATCGAAACAAATATGCATCTTTGTCGTGAATACTTGTTTGTCCGTATGTAACAACTTATAAAAAATAAATAACCATTGGTCTACTCTTGGTATTGAGCCCTTTTTAAATTAATGTTACGAACGTTTGAATTTATATTCTTTTCGTTCTCATTACATTTAGACACACACACACATACATATATATATATATATATATATATATATATATATATATATATATATATATATATATGGGGGGGCATATACGATTAATAAAAATATAAAATTTGAAAAAAAAAATACTTTGTTTGTTGATGTTATTTTTTAGCATCTCGTCTCGAGAGTTTCGAAGACGAACGCTCCAGGAATCGTCCCGTCCACTCATATACATAACTTTGTGCTTGCATGAGAGTGTGTAAGTCGTTAATATTGCGTTTACGTATGAAATAGATGGGTTAAATAATCCCACAATGTCACGTTTAAATGAGAGTCCCACGTGTACATAAAGCCCGAGACCAGGAATTTTTCAATCCCTGTTAATATCTATCTATTTATCTACCTATTTTATTCTGTTCATATCTATCTCAGTCTGTATAGATGTATCTAGCTAGATAGATACATACATAGCTAACTCAGTGTGTTTAGATCTGTCTTTTATAAATAACTATGTGATCCACGTTGTAGATTTTTTCAAAGTTTAATCTTAAACGCACCTGCAACATTTACTTCTCTTTATCAATGTTTATATGATTTCAACTTTCATTTGTTACTTAACTGATTAATGTTTATTTCATCTTCTCTCTAGAATTTCAGAAACGGATGT
Organism: Acanthosepion pharaonis; assembly: GCA_903632075.3. Classification (NCBI taxonomy): domain Eukaryota; kingdom Metazoa; phylum Mollusca; class Cephalopoda; order Sepiida; family Sepiidae; genus Acanthosepion; species Acanthosepion pharaonis. The sequence continues at coordinate 1,386,774 of CAHIKZ030000570.1, read as the reverse complement.
GCCAGCAATAGCTCCGGCCACTCGTCAGGAGATATCATCATAAATGTCTATGCGTGCGTGTGTGGGCATTTGTCTGTTTCCCTCTCTCTCTCTCTCTCTCTCTCTATATATATATATATATATATATATATATATATATATATATATATATATATATATATATATATAGATAATATTAGTGGAAAATATACATACATATGAAAAATATATCTAAAAAATTCCCATACATCTATATTTTCAGAAAAAAATTTTCCAAGAGGAAGGATCCAGGTAGAACTCAATGTCTAGGACAGAGTAAGGATATAATAAAAAACTTAAACACTAATATTCCATGGTCATAATTTATTCCATTGGAATCGTAAATACGATCCAAATCATCAGACCTACAAATTCAAAATTTTGAATGGAATAAATTATGACCATGGAATATTAGTGTTTAAGTTTTTATATATATATATATATATATATATATATATATATATATATATATATATATATATATATAAAGTGACAAATTTTATATTTGCATTAATTCTATACCTACACACACACACACACACACAACACACACACAGACATATATATATATATATATATATATATATATATATATATATATATATATATATATATGTGCATTGAAGGCCTGACAATTGCTTTTAGCATGAAACAGACTGTCGCCTCTGGGTGTTAATTTCAATGTCCACTTTTATATTTACGTATGTACTTTCCCTTATATGGAGCACTTTAACCCATAAATATAACATGCATTAAAACTATATTTTATCATATATACACACACACACATGACCTGAAGATTGCACTTAAGCATGAAACAGACTGCTCGAGCCATCCATATATACTTAGCATACATATGAAGAGACAGAAATATAGAGATAGATGAGACAAAATGATTCAATGGAGATTTTTACGTCGAAAGAAATACCAACTAAGTATGAGGAAAGACTTCCAATATTTCATTATTGCAACGTGCAGCTCAACCGAAATTATCTGCAAAAATATTCTTTGTTCATTTTGACGTTCCTTTTTTTTTCCGCTTCCATTTCCCGCCTTCATTGAAACGGCTTCGGAATTCGTAAAAGTCGCAAAACGCCTCGACTAAATGCCGGTACCAATATATTTTTTTTTAAAACTTCGACTTCAAAATTTCTTGATTTGAACATCTTTTTGAATTTCCTTGAATTCATCGAACACATCTCAACACATGCCCCCAGACTTTTATTTACATATCATTTATTTATTTATATACTAACAGCCCATAGCCAGCTGGTCGATCAGAAAAAGCGTTCAATTAGAATGGAGCAAAAACAGCATCATGTTTACATGTAACAAAGTCTATCTTCTTCAATCACTTTAAACTACTTTCATTAAAAAAAACATTTTGAATTAATGCAGTTACTGATATAACAGAAGTAGTCTGTATTTATTCAAGCCGAGGACATGAAAGCGTAAAACAAGCAACATGAAGACCTACTTCAGATCACAATTATTTTGGAGTTTTTGAAATTCAATTTGTCACGGTGCTACCAGGGATGCAAATGAGGATACATTTATAAAGCAATTGTTAAGTTTGTTGAAAATTGGTTGAAAGATCAACGAAAAATAAAAAAGAAAACATTAAAAATCACTATTTTTCGCTATTTACGCTATATGAGTGGACTCAATTATCAAGTTAAATGAACGATAAACAATCAAATTATTGTTAGCTACAATTAAGTTAATTTTGTATTAGATTGCTTGAAAATTGAGGGAGATTTAGTTTAAAATTTGTGTTGAAATCTATTTTTCGTTTACTATAGCCAAATCTTTTCTTCTCTTTATTTTTTTTTTTACTAGGGATTATTGAATAAATAATCTATTTTATTTACGCAAAAAAAATTCAAATGAAAATTAAATTCAATTTACTTGCATTATTTATATTATTCAGACTTAACCATGTATAATATTTTTATCTTATTTCAATTACGAAATAACTACATTTGGTGCCAATTTAAAAAGAAAGCAAGGGTATCCTCAAGTTTTTTAACTGCAGTGTATGTGCATGATTTCAATGAAAGAGGGGGAGGTAAAAAATAAATATTATGAAGAATGAGGAGGATTGATCTTTAAAATAAAGAATTTAAGAACCACTTCTACAAATTGGGAGTTCTTGGGAAAAGCTGTCTGAGTGGAACGTTCTCTCAATGTTTTAGAATACGGGAGGAAATGAGGGTTTAGCATGGCGTGTCCTAGCTGTAAAGGTCTGAATTTGTGTAATTCAAGAATGGAACACATCTTTGACACGGACACAGCAATAGATTTGTGATAGGCTTGCAAAATGGGGTTTGTTGAAAAGAAATTGCAGAGTTGGAAATAAGTCTTTCCCCATGAAACTTCGTAAAGGATTGTGATCTCTCTCAAGTCTGGAAACGGAAGATTGGGTATCTCCAACTCATCTATTGCAGCAGTGCACCATTTGTGGCATGAGGTGTATGTGGAATAAACTCTGAAGTAAAATTCTTTAAGAAACGAGACAAAATTGTTAAGCACTAATAATAGTAATAATAATATTAATATTAATGTGTCTATAGAGATAGTAGCTGAAACAGTTTTATGTGCCTTTACAATAAACACAGAACTATCAAACCTAATCACCCAAACATCATGACGAAGACCACAAAAACAGAATGTGCTATCTTATTGACATAGCCCTGCCGACTGTATTGTATCTTTGAAGATCACCAAAAAAATATTAAAATACAAGGATTTTGAAGGGGAAATTTGAAACATGTGGCACATGAGGATCTCCATAATGTTCGTTGTAGTTGGAGCCCTCGGTCTGATTGTAACATATTCCGATAGATCCATTGAAAAGTTATCTGGTAATCCATGTCTTAAAGAAATACACAAAATTTTACTGACAAGTGCAGCTCATAAATTAAGAAGAGCTTTGTCTATGTAAAATGCTTGTGATCTTAGGCTGTCTATTTTCTTATTTTATAAAAGTGTTCAGTGGAATCATGATACGATTTCTGACCTTAGGTCTCTGGCAAGAACCCGGAAGGAAATTAGTATAAAACCGAAATCATTATAAAATACTACTACTACTACTACTAATAATAATAATAATAATAGAAAGAAGAAGAAGAAGAAGAAGTGTGAATCTCGTTGAAATACCGATTCCCGTATGATCACCAAAGTTAAGCAACGTCAGAAATCGTAGAACCTAGAGTGGCGACCGTCTGGAATAACGTGTGCTGTAAGCTTGGTTTTTGCCGGTGGCGCAATGAATAATGACTTGGAATTGTTGGTCGTAGGGCCGAGTTCTAATTCCCATTGAGTTTGTCACATACACTTATGCGCAAATACCTTTGGGAAAAGTATGAATATACCGCTTCTCCTCTCCAGCTATGGGTTAATTAGTAAGACTTCTATCACTAAATCAGTATTATGTCCAACCACCCGTCAACTATAATCAAGAATATTCCACATTCAATTATTTGCTGATTATCTGACAATTCTTCTAATGAAACTATCTTCAATGAAGCCAAGGAAGATTATGAAAGAACTCTAAAAATAGTGGATTTCGGCAACTTTCGCATACACATTACACAGTATAAAAACAACCAACATGGAAAGAAACATCACATGGTCTAACACACCGTACATCAAAAACGTAAAAAGAAATGTATGGAAAATATTCATCAAAATCCTGCGCAAACACATCCTCCATCAAGCACTCAATACAAAACATTAAACAGAAACACAGTATAATTCAGCTACAATTGAACCGAAAACATGATCCGAACAATGAAAAACCACAACAGAAAAATAAGCAAGAAATCATCCACAAAAATTAATCCCATCTGTAACTGCAGAACAAAGAACAAATATTCTTTAAATGACAATTGGGAAACAGTTTTCCTTTTGCAGAAGTACTAAGAGAATGTAGGAACGTATTCGAAAACATTTTCCTTGTATGTTACATTCAATTAAAGATCTATGTATGTGTGCGCATGTGTGTGCGCGTCTGTGTCTGAATGCGAGTGAGAATACGTATATGTGTCTGTGTAATGTTAGTTGAGAATCCAGTGAACCAAAATAACTTGACACGTTTCGCTGATGAACCAGAGTCATGAAAAGAAAAAAAAATACTTGGATGCAAGGCGCTAATCCGGCCAAAAATTGGATATAACTGATTCAGAACTGTTTATAACTAACCCGTTTCCCAGTACATTTATAGATTGCATTGAGTTATATGTCATTCTGGGCTATATGTCATTTTGAACGATATACTATTCTGAGATATATACCATTTGATCCATGACACCTCCAAAACAAAACTGATTTCATTTAACCACCATAGGTAGTCTTTTCTCTCTGCTATCATCGTGTCTTATACTGGACTCTTGGAGATCAATGAACTGCGTTATTTTTTTGGGGGGTGTTCATGTTTTCAACTTAATAGAAGCAGAGCGACTAGATCAAATCAATAGCTGCATCTGCTGCAAGGAAATTTGTGTCACTCTGTCATGCCAGAAATCCCAATGTCTGCAAAACAAATCCACTCCGATTCAACTACCGTAGAGAAGTTTTCCTGCGCGCCATCGGCATGGAGAGTCTTGTCAGAGTCCATCCTGCGCGTTTACTCGTCCGTGCATTGTATACTGCTGTCATATTCATCTCGAGGTCCTTGAAAAAAATCCAAAGAAGGATCTGTATTGTAACCGATCCTGACATGGCATCTCGATTTCTGTCATTTTCTCGCCCGATGTGGCATGGCTTCCGTCTGTCTTTTTTACAAATATTTTCATTAATATTTTCATATTAACTGCTCTCACGAATTTTTTTCCTGGTGCCCCGACTAAATGAATGTAAGCATGCTACTAGATTGGCATCAAGGACCCACCTGTTTACCTGTTGAACTAGCTAAATGCTACGGCCAAAATGTTCTTTTCTCGCACTTCCCACCTGTGGAACTCCCTTCCGTTTACTTGCTTTTCTGATACGTACAATCTTCAAAAATTTAAATGCAACGTCAATGGCCATCTTTTATCTTCTTGAATCCCGTTCATGCTTGAGGTGGAATGATTAAATATATGTTTGAGTTATATATCATGAGAAAAATATGAAACATAATATTGATATTGAGTACTATGTCAGGGTCTAAGAATACCCAATATTTTTTCCAAGATGGATATAATTAAAAACAGTTAATGTGCTATCATCCTTGCATACTAACTGCAGTTTTGGATCTGTTTGCCTCTAGGATTTATTGATGGATAAATAAAGCTTAGGTTTATTGGAAGATGATGTCTCCCAAATAAAAAGAGCACATCTGCTGGAATGAATCAAATTCTCGGTATAATCCTGTCTTCTATTTTTGATTTACCCAGTAAGAACAGTGGTTTTAGTGACACATGACATAAGCTTCTTGAGCCTCAGTCGTGTGCCGTTCACTGTAATCCTGGATCCAAATTATGCAGCGAACTTTCATTTAGTTCCAGTCTCTATGGCGGGAGACATGCAGATTCCAAGGAATTTAGAAATTATACAGGCTTATATCTCTGAGATGAGGTATTATGATTACTTACATCATTTACATTATTCGGACTGTTATCCTCATCTTCATTGCCATATTCACAAGGACACATGGCCTAATAGATAAAGACGTTGGTTAGATCCAGTGACTAGCTTCTAGTGATATAATGGCTGTCTATATCTCTGAGATGAGGTATTATGATTATTTACATTATTTACATTATTCGGACTGTTAATGCATTCTTCATTGCCATATTCACAAACTTTCGGCCATTGTACACCCCGGCGTTCTTTAGGTGATTGGAATTTCGAACGAACCCTTAATTTCGTCCACCGGGGTAGACTGTTCTAGTTCCACGTGCCATTCCTTTTCCAGATGTCTCAATTATTTCCCTTTTATTCAACTTTTGAAATTTTTGGTTAATCACTGCTGTACCATGGTTTGTGTCTAGTTACTGGATATACCCAGAATCTGCATCCACTTTCCTTGTTGTGGGTTTGTTAATGATGTTATAGTCTGCGAAACACGTTTGGCATCAATCCGTTTGCTGTCTTGACCACTCAGCGTACGCTAGATAGGTATATAAACAAAGAGTATCGTTAGAAATAAAATGGCGAAGATTGTGTTTATCATTATTCATATTTAAAACAGGCTAATATATATATATTTTTTAAAATATACGTGAATAATCTTTTTTATTATTATTTTACATACGTTGAATAGATTTTTAACAAAGAAATTAATGGTTTAATAAAAAAACAAAACACATAACGTTAATCGCATAAATGTAAAATACTTTTGCTTACACGAAGCTGATTTTAAAACGAACGTAGATATTTCTTTTATAATCCATAAATCTACAACATATTTGAATAAATGCAACAGAAATCTCACTAAAGTAACCAGTAACTTATATGTTATAGCAATTTTAAATTCAGCTTCGAGATTATTAAATTACACTCCTAGAACGAACTTAAAAAATAATTGATTTACATTCTGCAAGTCTTATTCATGACATAAATTATAGGATAATTAATTAAGCAGGTATTTGTGATTCAATTATTCTTTTCAAATCGTGAGTTAAAAATCAAAATGGTGCGTTTTCAAAAATGTATTTGTACATAGGAGAACAAAAAAGAGGCCATACGCTAAAGATACTGGATGGTACGAAAGTCTTGTCACCCCTATATAATATAATTTTCTATTTCATATGGCTGACACGAGCTCCAACACGAAAATCATAGTGTTAATACAAACCTTTTCAATGTATGACCGTGTCAATGAAAGTGAATAAACTGAACCCATTACATGTGCTTTGTATTACTGTATTAATTGTTGTTCTATTGTTCTCATGACTTTTTTGGTAGGGGTGACAAGACTTTCGGGCCATCCTGTACCTGTCTCCTGGACAGGAAGTGGGAGATCGGTTTCTTATTGTTATTAAGTAGTAAATTGTTCCCCCATGAAAAATGATTAATATACAGGGTGATGGTGGTGTTCATACAGATTTCTCGATGTGTGACAGCGTCAATGAAAGTGAATGAACTGAATCCAGTACATGTGCTTTGTATTACTGTCTTACTTGTTCTATTTCTCCCATTATTTTTGGTAGGGGAGTGGCAAGACTTTCGGATCACTCTGTACTTTCAAGAATTAGATTTTTTTTTATTTGTTTCTTTGTAAATCCGAGCGAGAAACACTGATACATTTACTTTCTGCGCCGTGGAGAAAAGATGCAGAATACGAACTATTATTTCTAATGATTCTGAATCTTCAATGACAATTACTTTGCTTGTAATTATAGCGAAATTGCTTTGATCAATATTATTGGTCCTTCTAATTCCAATTTTGGATTTGCTTTCTCGTGAACTGTTGAATATGAGGACAAATGCAGTGTTTGAAAAGAAGAAGACACTCATACAATTATTTTGGTTCTTTTTTTTTTCAAAGTTGTATTAGATTAGAAAGGAATTTGTAACCCTTGGTCTATTTGGCAATAGGCCATTTCATTGTTTTCTCAATTGATATATATTTTTTTTTTTTTCTTTCGGTGTTGTTTTTTCTTTACACCTTTATCTTTCTTTCTTTCTTTTTTTATCTTTGTCTTAATTCATCTTTGTTCTTATCCTTCATTTCCATTCTTTTCAATTTTTTTTTATTCGTCTTTATCTTCTTTCACCCCCGTGTTCGCCATTTTAATTTCTTCTTTATCTTCATCTTTGTTCTCTTCCTCTACGTTTTGTCGTTTCCTCTTGGACTTCTTCCCTTCTTTTAGCCCTTTTTTTTTTTTTTTTTTACTTCCCTTTTGACTTCCGCTTCGTTATTTTCTTTTTCTTCTTCTTCTTCATCTTTTTTTCTTCAAGATCTTGATTTGGCCATATTCGATCACCATCTCTGGCTTGTGGCGGTACCAAATCACATCGATTCAATATTGCTACTTCCTACTTAGGCACCAGTACAGATATGAGACGACTTTATCAGGACGGTGCTTGCATTCTTTTTGTGCAAACATCCCACCAGAGCTAATTATATTATGTGGGTGAGATTTGACCTCGTTGTCACACAAACAGCACTTTGTAATGATAATATTATTATTATTATTCCTAGTGAGACCATCTTGCCAGAGAGTATTTTTAAGCGCCTAATTACCAATTCTCCTTCGGGGTCTATGAATAAAGAGGGCAATGTAGGTGAGTTATCTATGCAGATTTAGGGCGTTTCGTTTAGATGGAGAGGGATTGCGGATAGGATGTGCAGTTATGCAAAAAGTAATCTTTTGCAGCTGCTGAGATGCTCCAGGACTATGACTACTACTACTATTACTATTACTACTACCACTACTACTACTACTATACTATTTTTATTATTGTTATTATTAGGAACTTACTCTGTCTCCCCACTAAGACGAGTTGTGACACAAGGTCTTTTTTTAAGGTGGGGACCAGCGCGTATACACCAGGGCAAGGAACAAAGATTGCCTGTAGCCTCTGCAACCGTCGTTTGCGCTGGCCTCGGTTCGAGCGCCGATCCCTCCCTCTTGTGCAATGAGAAGGCACAGCCTCGAGCAGCTGTTCCCCAGGGCTGGGCACCTCTCAGTATAATTTTCCTCAGCTGCGACTCTGTCCTTTGACAGAGTAGCTCCTGAGTGCATTCTGTCCAAAGACAGATACGCAACTGAGGGATGATAAATAATCTGTTACAAACTACTCGAGAGAGGAGTTTATACATTATTATTATTATTATTTTCTGTTGCATACACATTTCCTCTTAGGTCTCAAATAGAGACTTAAGGTGTAAAACAGCTTCTTGACATTTTCCACTGATTATTTTTTGTAAATGAGGTTTCTAAATAGGGCAGAGTTGGGCATCTAGAGGCGGTGTAATGGTTAGAAAGCTTGTCTCGCTAGCCCAATTACGAATAAGTAGTGAGTTCGATCCTCACTGGGTGCCCCATACTTTCGGCCTTGTGCCACATCTAAGCTACGCTTGGAAAATCGCTACATTTTACCAGTGTTTTACTCAGGGAATGAGGGTGATTTGATACAATGTGTGTGGTCTTAGCCGTGAAGATTAGAATTGGTGGAACCAAGGAATGTAGTTCATCTGAAAACCTTTCATGGAAATAGCAATAGAGTATCAACAAGCTTGCGACGTCTTGTCTGTGAGAAAAGGGTTCTCGGTGGAAAATAATTCATCACCCACAAGAACGCAGAGACACTTTTGGACTGTATTCAGAGTGGAAAGTGAACCTGCCCATATATGGCAAGCGTAATCCGTCGTCTACCTGGTCTGGCTCTTGTAAAGTTCGAGGATAGCAGGATGAGTCAGGTACTTGCTGGAGCGGTACAGGGAACAGACCATTTTTCCAGCGACTTTAGCAATGGATCTTATGTAGGAATTACACGAGGCCTAGGCTGAGTTTATGTCCTTTAAGCAGAGAAAAGAGTTTTTTGTTTATTATTTTATTTATTTATTTATTTTTCAGAATGTTTCCAGATTGAAGCCGTTCCAATTTATATGCGAGTAGCGTTCATTAACTCAAACGTATGTTGTGGTAAGTTTCTTAAGATTTTAAACTGTGTGTAAGCATTCATTTTAAGCATACCTTGTGCTTCTATTATTATTGGAACCGTGGTTATGCAATATTCTTTGAAAATTCTATTGCCATGCTCTTATGTTTTGAAAGAATGACAAACCCGTTTATTGAGACGTTTTCAACAGACGGGATAGACGTGTTTATGAGTAAGTACTTCTTGAATAACTTCGTCATATAGATGTCATTAATGGCGCCAAACCCGTTCAAAAATATCTAAACTATAAGCTGCATACAATCTTTTCTCTGATAAAAGGTCTCTTCGAGCGAATAACAAATGTAAGCCTTAGCAAGGACCATCCTGTTTTGAAACTAGTGGACGAAATCACAAAGAAATGCCCTAAAATAACAGGGACCAATATCATTTAAGGACTTTCAACAGCAGTAACAACTAAAATGGATAGTACATATAACTTGAGGAGAAAATAACGGCATAACCAATATGTTCACTTTCCACGTGACTTCGAACAAAAGGTTAGAAAGGAAACCACAATAAGGAAAGAACGATAATAGCCACTGCATTTCAGAAAGCAATTTTCTTTAAAAAAAGTTTTTTTTACGAGAAATATTTTATACATTCCCCATGAAACGGGGCACTGGCTGATCAGTCAATTTTTTCTGATGTCAACCGACACTCGTTGCCACTTTTTTGATGCCAACGAATACTGTGCCATTTTCGTAATGTCTCCTTGTAGTTGAGACTTTGTTATCGCAGATACAACTATAATGAACTGAATAGAGAAATAGTATATTAAACAGAGAAGAAAATAGAGGTCAGTATATTACAGAGTATAGAAATGCAGATCCGAAAAGTAATAGAGAATAGCATAGAAATAGTGATCGTATAGTAATAGAGGATAGAATAGAAATGGAGATCCGAATAGTAATAAAGGATAGAATAGAAATGGTGATCCGTATAGTAATAAAGGATAGAATAGAAATGACGATCCGTATAGTAATAGAAGATATAATAGAAATGACGATCCGTATAGTAATAAAGGATAGAATAGAAATGGATATCCGAATAGTAATAAAGGATAGAATGGAAATGGAGATCCGAATAGTAATAGAGGATAGAATAAAAATGTCGATCCGTATAGTAATAAAGGATAGAATAGAAATGTTGATCCGTACAGTAATAGAGGATGGAATAGAAATGGAGATCCGAATATTCATAGAGGATAGAATAAGAATGTCGATCCGTATAGTAATAAAGGATAGAATAGAAATGGTGATCCGAATAGTAATAGAGAATAGACTAGAAATAGTGATCCCTACATTAATAGACAATAGAATAGAAATGGAGATCCGTATAGTAATAGAGTATATAGAAATGGCGATCCGTATAGTAATAGAAGATAGAATAGAAATGGCGATCCGTATAGTAATAAAGGATAGAATAGAAATGGAGATCCGAATAGTAATAGAGAATAGACTAGAAATAGTGATCCATATATTAATAGAGGATAGAATAGAAATGGAGATCCGAATAGTAATAGAGGATAGAATAGAAATGGTGATCCGAATAGTAATAGGGGATAGAATAAATATGTCGATCCTTATAGTAATAAAGAATAGAATAGAAATGGTGATCCGTATAGTAATAGAAGGTAGAATAGAAATGGTGATCCGTATAGTAATAGAGTATATAGAAATGGCGATCCGTATAGTAATAGAAGATAGAATAGAAATGGCGATCCGTATAGTAATAAAGGATAGAATAGAAATGGAGATCCGAATAGTAATAGAGGAGAGAATAGAAATGGTGATCCGAATAGTAATAGAGGATAGAATAAATATGTCGATCCTTATAGTAATAAAGAATAGAATAGAAATGGTGATCCGTATAGTAATAGAGGATAGATTAGAAATGGTGATCCGTATAGTAATAGAAGGTAGAATAGAAATGGTGATCCGTATAGTAATAGAGTATATAGAAATGGCGATCCGTATAGTAATAGAAGATAGAATAGAAATGTCGATCCGTATAGTAATAAAGGATAGAATAGAAATGGAGATCCGAATAGTAATAGAGGATAGAATAGAAATGGTGATCCGAATAGTAATAGAGGATAGATTAGAAATAGTGATCCATATATTAATAGAGGATAGAATAGAAATGGAGATCCGAATAGTAATAGAGGATAGAATAGAAATGGTGATCCGAATAGTAATAGAGGATAGAATAAATATGTCGATCCTTATAGTAATAAAGAATAGAATAGAAATGGTGATCCGAATAGTAATAGAGAATAGACTAGAAATAGTGATCCCTACATTAATAGACAATAGAATAGAAATGGAGATCCGTATAGTAATAGAAGATAGAATAGAAATGGCGATCCGTATAGTAATAAAGGATAGAATAGAAATGGTGATCCGAATAGTAATAGAGAATAGACTAGAAATAGTGATCCCTACATTAATAGACAATAGAATAGAAATGGAGATCCGTATAGTAATAGAAGATAGAATAGAAATGGCGATCCGTATAGTAATAAAGGATAGAATAGAAATGGTGATCCGAATAGTAATAGAGAATAGACTAGAAATAGTGATCCCTACATTAATAGACAATAGAATAGAAATGGAGATCCGTATAGTAATAGAAGATAGAATAGAAATGGCGATCCGTATAGTAATAAAGGATAGAATAGAAATGGTGATCCGAATAGTAATAAAAAATAGACTAGAAATAGTGATCCCTACATTAATAGACAATAGAATAGAAATGGAGATCCGTATAGTAATAGAAGATAGAATAGAAATGGCGATCCGTATAGTAATAAAGGATAGAATAGAAATGGTGATCCGAATAGTAATAGAGAATAGACTAGAAATAGTGATCCCTACATTAATAGACAATAGAATAGAAATGGAGATCCGTATAGTAATAGAGTATATAGAAATGGCGATCCGTATAGTAATAGAAGATAGAATAGAAATGGCGATCCGTATAGTAATAAAGGATAGAATAGAAATGGAGATCCGAATAGTAATAGAGGATAGAATAGAAATTGTGATCCGAATAGTAATAGAGGATAGAATAAATATGTCGATCCTTATAGTAATAAAGAATAGAATAGAAATGGTGATCCGAATAGTAATAGAGAATAGACTAGAAATAGTGATCCATATATTAATAGAGGATAGAATAGAAATGGAGATCCGAATAGTAATAGAGGATAGAATAGAAAATAAATATGTCGGTGATCCGAATAGTAATAGAGAATAGATAGATCCGAATAGTAATAGAAATGGAGATCCGTATAGTAATAGAAGATAGAATAGAAATGGCGATCCGTATAGTAATAAAGGATAGAATAGAAATAGTGATCCGAATAGTAATAGAGAATAGACTAGAAATAGTGATCCCTACATTAATAGACAATAGAATATAAATGGCGATCCGTATAGTAATAGAAGATAGAATAGAAATGGCGATCCGTATAGTAATAAAGGATAGAATAGAAATGGAGATCCGAATAGTAATAGAGAATAGACTAGAAATAGTGATCCATATATTAATAGAGGATAGACTAGAAATAGTGATCCCTACATTAATAGACAATAGAATAGAAATGGAGATCCGTATAGTAATAGAAGATAGAATAGAAATGGCGATCCGTATAGTAATAAAGGATAGAATAGAAATGGTGATCCGTATAGTAATAGAGGATAGAATGGAAATGGAGATCCGAATATTAATAGAGGATATAATAAAAATGTCGATCCGTATAGTAATAAAGGATAAAATAGAAATGGTGATCCGTATAGTAATAAAGGATAAAATAGAAATGGTGATCCGTATAGTAATAGAGGATAAAATAAAAATGGTGATCCGTATAGTAATAAAGGATAAAATAGAAATGGTGATCCGTATAGTAATAGAGGATAGAATAAAAATGTCGATCCGTATAGTAATAGAGGATAGAATAGAAATGGAGATCCGTATAGTAATAGAGGATAGAATAAAAATGTCGATCCGTATAGTAATAGAAGATAGAATAAAAATGTCGATCCGTATAGTAATAGAGGATAGAACAGAAATGTCGATCCGTATAGTAATAGAGGATAGAATAAAAATGTCGATCCGTATAGTAATAGAAGATAGAATAGAAATGGAGATCCGTATAGTAATAAAGGATAGAATAGAAATGGTGATCCGTCTAGTAATAGAGGATAGAATAGAAATGGTAATCCGTATAGTAATAGAGGATAGAACAGAAATGGAGATCCGTATAGTAATAGAGGATAGAATAAAAATGTCGATCCGTATTGTAATAAAGGATAGAATAGAAATGGTGATCCGAATAGTAATAGAGGATAAAATAAAAATAGCGATCGTTATTCGTCACGATACTTTCTACTTTGCTCTATGGCCACGTGATCCACTAAATTCTATAGTGGGATCGCCTGTGTTTACTCTTTGGAGATCTATGTTCAAACTCAAGTGTCGGTAGCGACACTTTATTCCTTTATAACAAAATTAGTGCCGAATATTTGCTCACAGGGAAACTGCTAACATTTCTATTACAATTAGAGTTGGGAACAAATATTAAACTTTGATTCCAGCCAAATGTCCAGGGAGTGAAGAAAAGTATAACACATGTAGAACTGTGTTCTCATTTAATGCATGAATATTTCCTTGTAACGCTAATATTGGAATTACTATTATTGTTGTTGTTGTTAATTCCGCCATCTTTTTATTTTACTTACAAATGAAGTCATTTATGCAATTCAGTTGCTAATGGAGACTTTTCAGAAAGAAAATATTAATTGCAATAATTTCATTGTCTACGTTTTTCCTCTGAAGAACATGCTTTGAATTCTACTTCGTTTCTCTCCTGTCGCAATTCGTTACTTATTAGAATTCGCCGATTAGTTTGGGAGACAAAACGATTTTCTCTGTCTTCGCTGCATTGTTTACCCAGACATTACAGATGAAGATTAATGCGTATGTTTTATGGCACCTATTCTTGCTCATCTTTCTCTATCATAAGTCACAGTTGATACGTTTGAATTAACTAATTTCTATTTCGAATTTCTCCTCAGTAACATGATGTCACTAAACCTACTTTTCATTTTCTTCGAGACCAGGCTCCACGACTCTGGAGTGAATATTGGTTTCAACTAATATCAAAGCTCTCCAATTGCACGAGGAATCGGTCAACACCATTTTCCTCTGTTTTAATCAATGTTCTCTGGGACAGTTTCTTCTTTTTCTTTTATTTTTTAGTCGATAGCACCCCATGTAAGGCAGTAAAGCCACTAAGACACAAGGGGTTACAGGGTGAGGAAGAATTAGAAACAGAAACATTAATAATGAGGCGGAGGAGGAAAAAGTAATCAGAAGGACAGTAGATAGCGATTGATATTGCATTTAAATTTGTGCAGATTAAAGTTGACTGGAAAGCATGGAACCGGAAGTGATTTCCACAAGCGGAAGTGCCAGAAAAGAAACAGCACAAAATTTACGTTTACATTTAACCACTTCAACTGTAAATTGATGAGAATTCAATGCCAGTCTAGTACTGCGCTTAAATTCAAAAAGCCTATGTACCATAGCGAAGAGCTCATCCAAACAATACCCATGAAAGTATTGATGGAAAAAACACAAAGAGGCAACTTTACGGCGGTGGGAAAGTGACTGATGCCGAGCTGCCAGATCAGGACCAATAATATTACTGACTCTTCTTTGGATTTTATCAAGGAACTCAAGGTAAACAGAAAGGGCACCAGACCATATGTGGCAGCAATATTCTAAACAGGGACGAATGGTAGACATAAACATGTAAGCTATATCTAGCCAGCTCTTCTGCAAATTGATGAAATCTCGACGCCAGTTTATTAACGTGCTTAAATTCATAAAGTCTACGGTGCGATTACGGCTCTCTACAATTTCCTGTCCTTTCTAGGTTTTATGCTAAAGCAATAAAACTTAGTACAATTTGTTTAAATCACTCACATGAAAATGGACAGCAGTGAAACTTCTGATCTAATAAAGTAGTTGTATAATATTTGAATTTGTCTTAAACATACACACTTACAAGAAGAACAGATCTTATTCTGTCCATATCTATCTATCTATCTATCTATCTATCTGTCTGTCTGTCTGTCTGTCACAGTCTGTTCATTTCTATCTATCTATCTATCTATCTATCTATCTATCTATCTATCTGTCTGTCTGTCTGCCTGTCTGTCTGTCACAGTCTGTTCATTTCTATCTATCTATCTATCCATCTATCTATATATATATATATATATATATATATATATATATATATATATGGTGGAGTGAACGGGTCACCATTCCTAGAGCAACGTCTGCTATGTTAATCTCATTGACTTATTCATGAATGCCATGCTTTCCCTTCGAACATGTAGCCTTCAATATCATGTCTCCCAACCAAAATAATTAGATTTCCCAAAGGTACGACGTATTGATTTTCATGCGAAAGAAATAAAAAAAAGAAAAGAATGTCATCGAAAATACATCATTCTATCAGACACCCCCATCACAGTATATAAAATATGCCTACCTATCAGCGAAATGTCGCATTATTAAATAGGTTGTAAGGATACAGAGGGCGATTATCTCCCTTTGGTGTAGATAAGTCACGAGGGTCACATGACGGTCACTCAATCGGTACAGCGACGAACGCGCCAGTCAAATTCAGTTACTTTACAGAGGCCACCAGTTGATGTTGCTTTCATTTAGCCTACGTCAAGGGGTTAAATCTGCTTCCCCGAGCATCTTACAAGCACATAGTGAATCCGGCCCGTTTGAACCTGAAATCCTAAACATGGCTTCTCCAGACTCAGGAGTATCTCCATATTATACGTAAAGCAGATCCTTTTTGTTTATCCTTACACTTATCCTTATTATCTGCTTTGCTGTGTAGATATATGTTATTTATTATTCTCCGTGTTGGACACTTGTATATATGTAGATATAGTTTTGTATATGCCTTAGGGATATAAAAGTGTCTCTGAGAACAAAGCATTTTTGACATTCCTTTCCTTTTATTCATTCAGTGCTTGAACTACGGTGTTATTATATCACGGATATAATATTGCCCATAATGGGGAAATTACAAATGGGAGAAGAAATTCGTTCTTTCAAGGCTCCCTCCCGTTACTTCGACTGTTTGACGAAAAACAAAATCATTACATCGTCTGTATGCGTCGTTCCTCTTCTTGGAGGTTTAGGATTAAGTATAATAAATCACTAAGAGACTATTTTTGTTTAGTACGTTCCCTTAACTCTGATTACAGTCTTACTACTGACTGGCTCAGTTTGAAGTGTAACTTTCATAGATAGATAAGATGGTTGTTGAAGTACATTGCTGGATGATAGGAAGAAAACTGCAGATAGTTTGGCTTCCGAAAATTGAAAAGCGGAACGACCGGAAGCCATTTTTCAACGAGAGAATTCCCTGGAACTCACTGAAAAGACAACCAGAAAGCGGTTATAGAAGAGAAAACACCAGCTCATATATTGGCCTGGTCAGACTCTAGACTTGAACCTTGCAGAATATTCAGTCTCAGTTCAGATGCTCTTTTAAGCCATCAACTATGAGTGGAACAGCGTTGATTGTCCTTTGTTATCAAAAGCTATCAGCAAGTTTAACCATAAAGCTGAGACATTTAAAAGAGAAAAGCTATTGCACACGAGATATGAGTATACTTCTTGATTATTCTTGATTATTTCCTGACTAGTAATTTATTGTTAAAATAATTGTAAACTCATAACGTTTCTATTCTTGTCTTCATTAATTTTTCCATGTCCGGAGACGTTACGAGCGTAAATAAATGGCAATAGTAAAAATAGGAGCTTCCATACTAAAGACATTCGACATTCATTGACTAACTAGCGTTAGTGTGGCGAAAAATTCATAAAATCTTTCTCGTGATAGTTTTTTTTTGTTTTTTTGTTTTCTCAAGTCCACTAACTGTTATTGCTCTTTGTAGTACTGACAGGATGTTCTTTTCAGACCTTTTGTATTTAGTAGTGTGAAAATTTAACAGGTTTGCTTATCTCATTACTCGTTACACGTGCTATCCATTTTAGTTGTTTTTGTTGTCTTCATGTAATAGGGTATTTGATATTTTGTACAGCTCTTTGTGAATTTGTAACACCAGTTTATAGAGTCTTAAAACCATTTTTTCCAGGAAATTAGTTTTTCAAATCCACTAACTGTTATTGCTCTTTTTAGTACTGACAGACATACCCAAGAGACATTAAGAACTTTGTTTCCCTGCAGTTAATATAGAAAAAGAAGAGAATAAACAGATTGCAGTAGAAACCCAAGTTTTTTGTGCATTTCTTAGTTTATCCAATGTTAACATGCACAATTGCACAGACCTAAAATACACACAAATACGCAACCATCTAAATAGAGAGTACTCATTGCAATTATGAACACCTATGTTATGAATATAGCCATTCCTCATATCAGTACACTTGACTCTTCAGTGACAAAAAAGAACAAGAGCTATGTTTTCTGGGTAGATTAGGTTGGAATAGACTATGGAATGTTTAAATTATTTCTACCAGTTGGGGCTCTAATTTCGCTGTCGTCGTACACCTAATAAGGTTTGAAATGATTCAATGCTTGAACTTTCCCCAGGATCGATACGATTTCCCTATCAGATCAACGTTCAATGGATTCAAAGCTTGGAAGATGATTTCTAACAGATGAGAAAAGGGAGTCTCTATTGATGTGGTCATATGATACTGCCAAACCAACATAACAGGAGAACGGGCGAATCAGTAGATCGGGGAAATAGTTTGAAATTGTTTCTATGTATTTGTCAAGTTTGGCTAGTATGATCCGTGATTTTTGATTGGACAGTCATCATATTCATGGCGATTCTTGAGTGAATAAGCGAAAACTATTTCAAATTATATACATATTTCCCGAATTAATAATGCGGATTTGTATTATATGAACGTGCCTATTATAAGAAAGAATGAATGAATCAATCACACTTCAGAAGATAATTGCTTCTATGTGCTTGGTAGTTCGGTGAAGCCTCGTAACGATTATTCAAGCCGAAGTGGGGCAGACATGTGTATTTATTATTGAATTAAAATTTTTTTGCCGATGTCTCAATATCATGAAATGAACAAAATGAAACCTAATGTAAACAGATAATTTAGATTTATGAATTATTTGAGAGATGGTAATGTTGGATATCGCGCCAAGCTGGGGTTACAAGTAGTACGACACAAGAACATGGGCAAGATTAATCAATCATGATCGAACCTAAACCAATAGAAATAAACTTTGAAACGCACTCGCTAACTAATATATATATATATATATATATATATATATATATATGAAAATTTCTCAGAGTTAACTTGTAGAAAAGACAATATTTATAAATATAAATGACAATAGGAAAACTGCACTAGTCATACATAGAAATAAATTCAACCACAATTTTGATTTTAAAAATCTACACTCATAAAAAAAAGAAAATAACTCACTCAGAAGGAAAATTCTAGAGAGTGCCACCATAGAATATTACCCAAATATTAATCTACGCCCAGGCTTTTTCCCTATTTCACCTTTCTTAAAAAAATTACTGCTCTCACAAACAAACGTACACAACAATATCGTAAAATCAAAAGAAAATGGTTGAATCCGTCAACACAACTATAATGACAATATTCTCCACACGTGACAGTAATTGACGTAATTTTTAGTTAACAGTATGAAAATTGTCCTCTAAATTCTTCCAGTTGCTAAGGACATTTTGTTTTTGTTATTATTAGTTACTTTGTTTAAATAAATTCATTTCTTTTTTTGCTTTGAGAAAGTCCATATTGGACGAAACGCGTCATCAACTACTAGTTTTCCTATTGTCATTTATATTTATAAATTAGTATTATATATATATATGTGTGTGTGTGTGTGTTATTTTAGAATATTACATCGGAAAAATGTCAAAATCGCTACACAATTTTCATTTAGATTTAAAAGCAAAATACAAACTCTTTTTTTCAAAACAAAAAAAAATTATAAGATTTGAGGGCTTTACCCTGATCAACCAATCAAATATGACCTACGTTAAATTTAAACAAAACGAAGGACGAAAAATTAAAAATTATTTTTTATAAATGGGTCATGAGCCGTAGATTGGCAACTAACAGCAGCCAGACGTAAACTTAAAGCAGATAAAATATGGTTACATAAAATATACAAACCAGACAATGGAGTTTCCTAAGAAATAAAGGAGGGTAGGGAGGTAATTTAACAAAATTACAAACAATTTATATGCTTTGTGAATTTCCTACATAAAAATCTTTTTTGTAGTTGATAACTAAATAGCTTCTTTAAGAAACTAGTAAATAATTTAAATATATGGAATTATCTGGTAAATTAATATGCAACTATTAAATAAAGATCCTACAACTAAAATGTTAAGAACACTAACAAATCAATGTAAAATATCAAAAATAGTAACCAAATACCAATATATCTTTACAAGGTGTTATTAATACTACAAGGAAATTAATTCCCTGGTAGTATTAGTATTTAATATATTTCCTGGTTGTGCGTATATATATAACCAGAACCCGACGTTCTGAAATAGATAAGTTAGACGACCAATTTACAGCTACACTGACCGCACACGAGATGTCTCCCCCACCCGGCAACCTATGACTCTCTTCGTTTATGTTTGCAATTTCACCCCCCCCCACTGACACGCTTTTACACTGATTCATAGTTTAAATTTGATTTAATTTTCATAAGTTTCGCACAGCAGAGATCAGGGTTTTGCTAATAGTATGATCTTCACCAGAATTTACACCGTACACAAAAAAAACATCTGTCGGTGACTAATCCCGCATTTCTCTAGTTTTTTTTTTTTTGGGGGGGGTATTTGTTTTTATTTGTTTTTTTTCGCGCCGTTAATGAAGGACACAGGCGTGACCGAAAATTCCAGACTTGAAACCTTTATTTCCGTGCTTCATTTCTGTCATATGGTTAATAATTAATATTTAATACATGTTTTACGTACTAATTATATTGGTACACTTTGGTTTTCACTTGTTTTATTACTCAACCTATCAATCTATTTCATATATATATATATATATATATATATATATATATATATATATATATATAGAAAGAGGATGTAGTGGTTCCAACGAGGGAAAAGTAAGGATATTAAAAGAAGAGCAATTCAAGAAAGAAATTCGGATTACTAACACAGAAAATGTCTCATATCGAGAATATTTAACATCGAAAAACAAAAGAAAAAATTAATTATTTCTAATAATATGTGGAAATCTCCGCTTTTACCTGAAGACGGTCACGAGACCAGAAACACGTGTAGTAAAATTATGTAAAACAAAGCATAAAATTTTTTTCTAAATAAATCCACATTACAACCAAAAACGTTTGCGGCTCTCCTCTCTTCTTTTTTCTTTTTATATATATATATATATATATATATATATATATATATATATATATATATATAAAAAAAAAAAGTTCAGAGCAGAATAACATTAGAAAAGATTTTAGAGTCCCATGAAAATAAGTGGATACAACGTCTAAAACAAAATACCCAGCCGGGCTAAATCATAAATTTAACAATATATAATAGTAACAATATATAACTCAACAAATCAAAACCTACCCACATTTCTCACCCACACAGGACAGACATGCTTACGGAGGAATGGAGGCCTCACACTTATACACTCACCCACACGATTATACACACGTACACACACCATACTCACTCACTCCCTAATGGGCCAAATGATAACACACACCTACAGCAATACACACGCTTACGCATATCATACTCACTCACTCCCTAAGAACCAAATAACACACACACAAACACTAAACAGAGACACATCCCCTCACCAGATCCAATAAAACTGTCAAACTGACCAGAGAATTCAGGATAAAATGTATCTATCCAGTTCTTATCTCAAATAACAACTTAAAAGAGACTGTTTGACCAACATAAGGAATGTTAAAAGATTCATGTGAAAAATATAAAAAAATAAAAAAAATAAAAAAACAAATGAAAACTACAGACAAAAGTTCATTTTCTCCAACAAAAGACATTCATTTCTGTAGTTCACTGCTAACAGCAAGCAGAAATATTTCTCCTCCCGATGATGGCCATTTCGGTCGAAACTAGTCGAGGAATGTAAATGGAATAATAATAATAAAAAAACGAAAGAATATTAATCTACAACCCAGTGTCTAATGATTTTAATTTTTAATTTTTTATTTTCTTATTGTTCAAAATATATATATATATATATATATATATATATATTTATAAAACTGCTTTGAAAACGCATGACGGAATTTTTCATTTTTTTTTCGGTCAACACCTTTTCAAAAGTAACCTGTGGCACATATCTGACGAAACAATAGATAATATTCAAAAGGTTTATATATTCAGCGAGTAGGAAAACTTTGGAACATGATTAAAAATAATTTAATAATTCACGTCTAAAATAAGTAAACAGTTCCAAAAGAGCGTAAAAGGGAAAAAATTCTTACTTATTAGCCTCAAAACAAACATAGAGAGCGAATGAAATGTTCTTTCTGATTGCACAGATCCGGCTGATGTAACTTAATGGATTCACTTCAAGAACACATAAGTGGTAAACAGGCCGGGCTCTGTGCAAAACAATGAAAAACTAAGTACATATTTGATGGCACAGTCGGGATTATGAAGTAGATGTTGATCTATTGCTGAATTATGTACAGACTGAGTCGTTCTAGAAGAGAGACACGGAATGCCAGATTTTATATTGACCGGAACATGTTGACACATACGGGTTTCCATCCTCAGACTAGTCTGTCCTTTGTATTCAGCATCACACTTATATTTGACAGAACTACTCTAAAAGTAGGAAAGGCAATCTATAACAAAATATGGAAACGTCGAATTGGTTTTAAAAACAGCCTGTAATTCGACAGTAGAAAAACCGGATGTAATGCAAGCTGACACTCTAATCAGAATTCATTGGGATGAATATTAAAACACATCATCGATCACAAAATATTATCTGTTCCAAATAAAGACCTTGCACTCCAATGATGGAATTTCCTTTCGTATTTTATAGTTATGGAAATCTTAAGGAACGCTTCCAGTCATTCAATTAAGAATTATAACTTCACAGAAAATTCCAAACAGGAAGACCGTGAAATTTTCACAGATATTTCTAGTTCTGAGGATTTTACCAATTTTAGCTTTTCGTTTCGCAACCGATGAATACATCGGCTATAATATGGTGAAGCGACCTATTGTTTAAGATTCGAAATTTTTTTTATATATGCTAAAAGTCATCGCCAGGAAAAATTAATCAGTGTACTCGCAAATAAATTGTCCTGGATTTCTTTCTGTGAATTAAATATAATTTTCAAGTCGTAAAACAATTTGACATTTGACATGAAACTAAATTGCTAGATAATTAAGGAATGTCATCTAAGAATATCGAAAACGGGATGTGTAAAAATTGTTCTTTTGTTGCTACGTTTTCTAATGAACACGTTTCGGTAGGAACTGAAATACAAATTCCTGGTTTTAAACCCAAGACTGTTTAAGAGAAAACGGAGAAATACTCATTTTAGGAAATGAAGCCCAAAAATGGCATTCCTCTAAAGTGGGGGCGCCGTTGCGCACTCTCCCTACAGATAGGTCGCCTCAGGGAAAATCATAGTTTAATGCTGAATAGACGCTGAGACGGTTATAAAAGAAACACAGATGTCGTTTGGTCAGCGGGTATGTCGTAAGATATACAGCAGTTACCGTTCGAGCGACCATAAATTATTTCTTACATTCCACGCCCGCAGAGCAGTGAGGTGTTTAATAGATAGAACAATCGACTACACAGAATTTCGCCGACACAATATAGCAACCCACAAAAACTTGTGTTTGTATGTTTCTTCAGAAATCCTTTGCATTATTTATTTAGCAAGTTAAAACATTTTCTTAATATTTTTTTTTCTGTTTACCTCGAAACAATAAATATGGTTAGATCTAGGGATAACGCAAGAATACTTGGCACAGAAATAAAATCGTCAAGGCGAGTTTAATTTCTGTTTATGATATTAAAAGCACTGAAGACTGGGCTCGCGTACCAATTAGTTTATGAGGATAATTCCATCTGTAAGCGCAGTATCAGTCCCACCTATGCTCCTGATGATGTTCAGGTTTATATATATATATATATATATATATATATATATATATATATATGTGTGTGTGTGTGTGTGTGTGTGTGTGTGTGTGTGTGTGTGTGTGTGTGTGTGTGTGTGTGAAAAGTGTATAGAAATATAAATATATATATGTATAATTATTTATATATTATATGCGCGGTACTTATTAGAAAGCGCTCAATATCAGAGACATCTATCCAACCATATATATATATATATATATATATATATATATGAAACGATCGGCATCATTGTCTGTGATCTATACAATCACACTTCTCTCCCACCCATTAATATTAAACCGACTATTTTAAAAAATATTATTAGCATGTACCACTTAAGTACCTTTTCAGGACCCCATACTCAGATAGATGGTAATGTGATGGGATCTCTTTTAGGCCCCCTTTTTCCAAATTATTATATAGAACATTTAGTTAATAAAATACTTAATGACACTCATAAACCTCCTGTATATTTAAGATACATAGATGTCATTTTCATTTTAGCTAAATATATTGATCAAATTACACAACTTAAAAACAAATTTCAAAGTCACTCTTTCTTCAAATTTACACTAAGACTCAATATTAGTAATAAAATTCCATTCCTTGGTGTACTTATTGATTCCAACACGCATAAACTTACTGTTTTTATCTATGGAAAACCCACTAGCATTAAATGTCATCGTCGCATCGCAAACTTCTATATAAACATAACAAGATGCCATCTTTTATAGTGAACATCTCTATTGAAATGTCTATATAACCACTGTGATGATGGCTCATGTGAGCCGAAAGTTGAGATCGAAGAATAGCATATTAAAAAATATTCAAATGTTGGACAGTTTTTGTCTTTTATTTTCTCCCCAAATTAAAACAACTATACCAAGCTTACAACAGCTCATGATTAAACATAATAGATATTCGTTATCTGTTATATTTAACAATATTTGTTTGAATAATGATCTGCTGCCCCAATGCACTATATATATATATATATATACTGATAAATATGGCTTTGAAAATGACGGGACGCATTCTATTAAAGTGACCTTTTTCGCCCAACACTTCTTCAGGAAGTTTCGTTGGAACGACAATAATCAAAACTCCGAAACTTTAAAAAGTGTTATGGTCCATATTAGGACCAAGGAAGAACAACTCGAACACAAGAGTAGAAATAACGAAGGTATATTACACGAAATAGTAATACAAGATGTGGAAGGTGTTAGTATGACTGTCAGTCTGGTTTGGAGTGAAGTACTATCGGTTCGACTCGATTCGTACCTATCTCTCGAGAGGCGTAGTATACATAGTGTTAGGAAGAGTTCATTCTGCAGTTATAGGTAAGGACCCATGACAAAACGTTAGACAAGTAAATAAGAAACCATGAATAAAATAAATCTATCACTAAAAATAAACAAATCGGCGTAAACAAGCTCTGAGTGAGTATAAAACATTAAAAAAAAATAAAATTACTCACGACCGACCCATTTAACACAGAGACGAAGAAAGTTCTCCTGCCAAAGTCAGTCGATGAAGTTTGATGTAAGCAACTTCTAAAAAACGTAAACATTTAACTGACAGAGTCTTGTGAAGCACTCTAAACGGTTTGTCAACATATTTGGAAGCACAACCCGGGTTATTAATCAAATGAAATCCAGTCGCTGACTCACAAACTGAGTCAAGCGATTACTGTTGCTAGCTCCACCTTGTCTTATATAGGCAGGCACGTGTTTTTCTAATCCGGGTCTCCAACCGCAAGTTAGTTCGTCCCAAATATATATATATATATATATATATATATATATATATATATATATATATATATATATATATATGAACCTTTTACCCCATGCAAAGTGATAGTGCCTCTTAGAAGCATGGTGCTCCTGAGGGTGAAAGAAAATGAGAAATGCGTTAGTGAAAGAATTGGCCAAAAGAACAGTATTCAGGATGACAGAAGATGCCGACTGATTTTGTTCTTAAACATTTGAAAATCGTAGGTGTTAGGGTGGAAAGAAGTCGGTAGGGCATTCCACAGGCGATCAATGTGAGAAAAAATATTAGAATAAAACTTACGATTAAACGTTGAAATATAATTGTTAATCTTGTACTATAATTAAATTCATGAGGTTGAGGTAGCAAGGAGTAAAACTTATCAGGACAGTTACCATCAAAATATTTACAAAATAGACGGACGGAAGCCACGTTACGAGGTTGCAAAATGACTGAACTCAAGATACCAGGGAAGGATATATATATATATATATATATATATATATATATATATATATATATAAATATATATATATTAAATAATTGTCGGACTTTGTCCATTTCATAATGTATGACGTTATTTGTTTACATTTGGATACGCATTCAGCAGATATGAATGAATGAAATAAAATCATGGAGAAGGTCGATTTTACTGCTTTTAAACTAAAATGTTCGATGATTTTTTACCTCGTATATTCATATTTGCTTAAGGCGTATCCAAATGTAAACAAATGACGTCACACATTATAAATAGATATGAATCATGGAGACTTGTAGTTTAAAAACAGTAAAATCGACAGTGCTAACCGATCGCTTCTCTGTGGCCTAATCGTTTAAGGCCCGTCAGGCTATCTGACGGTTGCGTATAGGATACAGGTTTGATTCCTGTCGTATTTTCAATGAAGATTTCTTGGGCATTCAGACTGGTAAATGTTGTTAATAGTGTTTATTATAAACAGAGCATTTACTTAATTATTTGTATCTATAAAAATAACGTATCAACATAAAAAAAATGTCTTAATATATATTATAATTATGTTCTATGTTAAACATATGGTTGAATCGCTACACAGGAATTACCATGTTTCAAACCAGAAAATAAAATGTTAAATTTAATTATAAATGTAAATATTTAATTTTTCTTGTGTTCTTTTTTTTTCTGGACTCAATAACATCAACGATGAACACAGTCACAACGTGCTGCACGTGTTTAGAAAATAAAGACAAACCTTCCCATTATTCAAGGTACATAAAAATTTAAACATTCAGTTAAAAATAAAAGTAAAAGAACATCGCTCAGACCTACAGAAAGAACATTAGGATAATTTTGCACACTTTATACACAGAAAAGGAAAAGTTACACGAATACGAGAAAAATTAAATAAAAACCTTAAACTCAGTCCTTGTCTGTCATATTTAATGAAATGTAATATATATATATATATATATATATATATATATATAGCTTATTTATTCTAGTTTTAATCCTTTCAAGTTCACGAATTAATTTCTTGGTTTGCTGGAGAAAATTGATTAAGAAATATTCCAAAATTTTCTTTCAGATACTTTTTATTTTCCAAAGAACTTTTAAGTACTTCAGGGGTTGCATATCTTTGGATGTAATATGCGTTAACACCGCAAATTTAACATATTTTTATATGCAAGAGGGGTAACTTATGTGATTTTTAAAAAGATTTAATTTTAATATTTTGAGTTTTTTGTCGATAACACTTTTCTGCTACAAACATGTAACAACTTTGTTGCTATACCTGTAATTGACTTTATTTCCAAGGAAGATGACGAGATGGCTTACATTTCACTTGGACGATCATAGTTCAATCTTAGAACATTTAAAGGAATATTCATGTCCGCATATACAGTTTGGACAGATATTAGTCGAAAATAAATTAGTGCTTCATCAATATAATAATAAACAAAAACTTGAAATTCTGGAAGCGTTTTATATAAGAGAATTGCGGCCCAAAATACATATTTTCTCTCGAATGTGCAGAGTGGCAGACGTAATTCCCACCAGTTCCAAAAATGGGTCGTCTACTCATTCATGGGTATCCACTAAGTTAACGTTTAGCGTAATATATATATATATATATATATATATATATATATATATATATGTGTGTGTGTTATATATATATATATATATATATATATATATATATATATATATATATATGTCAAGAAAAACTTAACACATCAAGAAAATGTGGTTAATAGATCATAATTTATTTCGACCAGTAAGTCTCATCAGACCGAAAGATTTATAACTTCGGTCGGATGAGACTACTGCTTGAAATAAATCATGTTCTATTACCGCATTTTCCTGATGTCTTTTTTTCCTTGATATATATCTTATTATATACATTGAGCTCTCTACGGATCTGTCTTTTAATATTTTTCATTAAAAATTAAAAAATCACTAGGTATCCTCTCCAATTACGGATTTGATGTTATCTAGCTATCTATATGTTTGTGTACACACACACACACACACACACATATATATATATATATATATATATATATATATATATATATATATATATATAAATATATATATAGACCACTTTAAGGTACCATTACAATAATTTATTTCACCAAAATTCATTTTTTTAAAGGACTCCGGATCATCAGGTAACAATTCCAACAACGAAATGAAAGGAAAAAATATATATATATATATATATATATATATATATATAATTCGGACTATTATTTACATTATATTCGGACTATTGTTCTTATCTTTGTTGTTTTTATGCCAACGTTTCGTTTTTTGTGTCCCCCGGTCTTCCGCAGGTGTATATCGAACTGGGTATCTGAACTGAACACTTTATTTAATCTGTGGTGGGTAGACAGTTTTCGTTCCACTGCTCATGTCTAGGGATCTCCCGTTTAGTTCTAATTCATATTTAGTGTCATTCAGTTATTGAAAAACATTCTCTTTTTTCACCGCGAAGTGTAAATATCTTCCGCCTTTTTTATATCTTTTTTTTTTATATTATTTCCTTATCAATATTGTTGTCTGGGAAATTATTGTTGACTGGTGTTTATTTTATGTGTTTTAGTTCACTCAGAAATATGCCCCAGGAATTATAATTTAGGTGTGCTCTGTTTGCTGTTTTATATCTTTCCGGCCATTGACTACCATGGTTTAGAAGAGCAAAGTTCGTGCTGGTGTTATTTATTTGTACAGGTAGGTGGTAAGCACGTTGAAGTTAGTGATAAATGAATAAAAATTATTCTTATAAAAAATACAACACAACAAATATAGTGGGGGGATAAAAGCAAATACACAGTGACTAAACGTGCGCACTTAAGTACTTTACTGATTATATGAACTAATAACAACTTACGGCATACCTACTTTTCATCCCCCTATATATATATATATATATATATATATATATATATATATATATATATATATACCCCAACTACGGCATAACTACTTTTCCTATATATATATATATATATATATATATATATATATATATATATATATATATATTTTCCACCTATTCTTATTGTACATTTCTCTGTTTTAATTTTGAATCTCCCGTGGAAGCCTGAAGAGCTTGAGCAAAACCAGTTGCTCCCCCCCCTTGATGTTGTGTTTTTTTTTTTTTTTAATTATTTAATATTGTTTCAATATGTTTTGTAATATTAAATTTTACACTTTTATTTCGATCATTAAATTTTGTACCTACAAAAAATATCTTTAAATATATATATATATATATATATATATATATATATATATATCGACTCTTCCTTCGTATTCGACGTATGAGAGTCAAGCAGCTCAGTTCCTAGAAACAGACAGACAGGCATGAACACATGTGATTTGCTTATATTGCTGAAGGTTTCGTGCAGAACCAACCACACTTTTTGAACGGTCGAATACAGAGACCTGAGGCACTACGTGCTACAAGGTCTCCAAACGACCCTCCGCAGGTTTTGAATTCAGAGTTGTTCTTTCTCCTAGACCAGTCACTATACAACTCAGTCTGTCCTGCTATTTACCCATATCTGGAGGGAGACGAAGAGAATTCTTACATTTCCATATATATATATATATATATATATATATATATATATATATATATATATATAAATAATAAAAAACTTAAACACTAATATTCCATGGTCATAATTTATTCCATTGGAATCGTAAATACGATCCAAATCATCAGACCTACAAATTCAAAATGAAAACAGAAAAAACAACTCCGGAAATCAAAACAGAATTTAGAGAAAGTGTAAGTATGAGGAGGAGGGAGATGAAACCTTAACAGAGAGAATTTTAAAAAGAGGAGAGAAAGAAAGTCGACGGATGTCTAATGCATAAAGATACATTTCGTGGTGACACATACACACCATAGACAATTAGAAGTTAGGATAGGAGGTAGGGAAAAAAAAGAGAAGAGGTGGGGGAGAGAGATGGGACGAATGAAAATAAAATTGTGTTTATTTAAAGGGCCGCTTTGTAATTGAGAAAATTTGACAAATTAATATCAACTACAGGTTAGAAATCAAATATAAATATATGAAGATGAATATAACGATTGTATTTTCCACTAATATTATCTATCTATATATATATATATATATATATATATATATATATATATTATAATCCTATATATATATGTTAATCCTGCCAGTGTTATCATTACGAAATGCATTTGAAGTGCCTCAGTCACAATTTGAAATTATTCTGTTTTTCATCAGTTCCGGGAGAAGTGAATTCATGCCTTTCCCAAATTAACAAAACCAGCTTCAGATGGAATTCAAATTGATTCGATTTAGTGCAGGGAGAAATGGATTTTTGACTTTAACATTGACATTATAAAAAAACTGACACTTCGCCGACTGTTTTTCAATTCAATTCTCTTTTGTATATGTAACATTAATTAAATATCGATTTAGTCTTCTTTTATCTTATTATTGGTGTTTTAGACCGACTAGTAGCAGACATCATAGTCTTAAATTGCTCGAATTTCTTAGTTTCATTATTGAGCATTATATTTTATCAAAAAATACAAGAAAGACGAGGAAGAATAGGATTCTCAGTGTTCAGGAAGTAATCTTGTTACTTAGAAATAAGCCTATATATATATATATATATATATATATATATATATATATATATATATATATATATATATATATATATATATTCACTACCGTTCAAAAGTTGGAGCTCATTCTTTGTAATTTTTAAATTCTCCCCAAAAGTAGTTGTTTTGTACTTTAAATAAGAAAAATTAAAACAGGTGAGACATGAATATTTATTAGAAATTTTATAATGAAAACAAGAAAACAAAAGCATTTTATGATTAAATTTTGGTCTTTTCAAAACTTCCTTCATTAGTCTTGATCACCGCAGCAGAAATTTTTTGGCATTCGTTGTAAAATTCTTTTTTCAATGACTCTAAGAGCTCTTTTTTCATTCTGAGAATGGAAAGAGTTCAATTTTCTCTCGAGTTCATCTCGTGCTAATTCTGAGGGTGGCTTCAAAATTTTGAACTGTAGTGTATATATGAGTGAGAGGAAAGGAAGGAGAAAGATAAAGTTACACTTCGCGGTGAAAAAGAAAATGTTCGTGTGTATGTGGGCACTGACCGAAAAATGGGCGAGTGTAAAAATTATTGCAGACAGTAAATCCTGGGTCAGATAGACATTATTGGCTTCTTTCCAACCAAGTCGTCGACAATTCCTGCTGTCTTGACGGCGTCGGCAAATTAGACGGAAAAGACGATTTAAGCCACTGGCCAATCGGAAACTGTTTTCAGACAAACCTTTCGCTACGACAGACAGGAAGATGCTAAAACATTAATACCGTCATATTTTATATTTTTCTAAAATAGATGTACGTCTTAAAATATCTTCCGAATCTTAGATACCAAAGATTTGTAATATAATATTCATGTATTCTTGCTAACGTTTACAATGTCTTCTTAGGCGAGTCGATGTTTACGTAATAAAATTGATATTAACCAACTGATGTACGTGTTTGGAGGATAGAGTCATATAAGTAATATTGAGCCATAAATAATTTTCATTTGTTTATCAAGTTTATTCTTTAAAAATAAGGCATAATTACATTTTATTCATTTATATATCCACCATTGTTTGCAGTGACTTGCTGCCACTTCAAGCTCTTTGATAACATTTGGGTAAAATAGCGCAGATTTTAATGTAAAAGATTCTGTTGAGTTTGGTTTTTATTAGAGAATGATTTCCTTATCGATGCGTTTTGTAGCGACCGAAATAGGTTATGATTGGTTGATAAAAGGTCGGTGAATAAATTGGATCAAACAAACCAAGTTTCTTGGCATATGCAGCCTTGCGTTAACAAGAAGGAGGAGAATTCTTTTCCTGTTGACAAGTGCTGGGTCCTTTTCAAGAAAAAAAAATTATAGACACGTTGAAGCTGCTGAAAGTATGACTGTGCGTATAAGTTTTTCATAACGTTATAAGAATTCAAGATGAATAACAGAGTGACGCAGCCCACCACAGGCAGCGGATTATTTTTCTTCAGTGGTGCTCAGTTTTGGTGGGTGGGTTGGAAGATTGATATTTGTCAGTCCCTTGCTTTTTGCGTTGAATATTATTGGATGTCAGTGTACTCTAAATTTATTCTTTACTGTCACATAGGATAATGAAAGGAACACAAACAGATTTAATGAAACTAGTTGCATTTTCAATACTACAAAGGGAAATGAGTTCATGCCTTTCTCATGGCTATTGGTGGAAGATGGACATAAGCAGAAATTAAAATTGGTTCCCTTTTACATCAAGGCAGGGAGAATTTGAATCCTGCCTTTCCCATGGATATCAGTAAGGAATGTATTTAAAGAGCCTCAGTCACAATTCGTAATCTTTCTGTTTTTCGTCAATTCAGGGAGAAGTGCCTTTCCAAAATTAACAAATCATCTTCTGCCGGAATTCAAATTGATTCTATTATGTGTGGAGAGAAATGGACTTTTGCCTTTAACGTTGACATAAAAACTGAAAAGTGTCAGTTTTTTTATAATGTCAATGGTAAAGGCAAAAATCTATTTTCCCCTGTTCTGAATCGAATCGCAGACTCAGGCGAAAATGGAACTTTGTTTTCCAATTCGATTCTCTTTTGCATATGCAACATTAATTAAATATGATGAATCGATTTATTCCTCTTTTATCTTATTATTGCTACTTCAGACCGACCAGTAGCAGACGACATAGTCTTCAGTTGTTCGAATTTCTTAGATGATTTTCAGCATTATATTTTGACAAAAAATACAGGAGAGACCAGGAAGAATGGGATTGTCAGTTTTCAGAAAGCAACCTTGTTCCTGAGAGAATAAGGCTATCTACACACACACACACACACACACACACACACACACACACACACACACACATATATATATATATATATATATATATATATATATATCACCCCTCGCAGATAGCATAACTCAGAGTTTCATGCACACGCAATCTTCAGATGCTCAGTATAGACTGACCGTTGTGTAATTTAGATTTATAATACAGATACCTGTTTATAGCAATGTTGGCGTAGTTATATATTATACGGAGATTACAGAATTTTTAAACTAAACAATATATTTGGCATTTAAGTAAATGGGATTTGTATATATATATGTAAAAAAGACAATTATTTTAGAGTTGCGAATATTATTCTTTGCATTAAGCATAAAGGCAAATTATTTGTTCTTTCAAGAAACATAATTTGCATTTAAAAATTAATCTGGATCAGCGATATTTATTTTTATGCCTACGGGTAACCATTAATTCATTTCTCTTGTTTAATAAGGTAGGGTTATTTAAGTGTTTTATAATAACTAATTTTTTAGCAAGACATAAATTGCCTTTCTTGTAAGATTTAGCTCTTGCTACAATATCTCATGTGATAAAAGATGTATTAGCACCATTCATTAATTTTCAGAACTATTTAGAGAGAGCAGTGCTGTTTTTGTATTTTATATTTCCTAAAGTCTTCACCGATGGTAGAAACCAACTTTCTAAGGACTTTCAGTTGAGCCAACATTCGTTAATGGAATGTATGCTAGCTCGGTATACAATATTATCAGCCATACATTAACAGTTTAAGGGACAGATCATACTTTTTCTGCAGTTGTATTTATTTAAAAATAAGATAACGTTAATATTTGTTGGAAATATATTTATTTAATATAATGTTGTTATGCTGGGATATAGATTTATTGACGTTATTAGTTGAGCTATATATTATTATTTAAAAAATAACAAACTTTAGTGTTGCTGAATAGCTAAAGTGTTTATGAATTAAATTTAATTTATATTCAAGTAAGTGTTATAGTTATGCCTCCCTTAGAAAAATTAGATTAATTAAAAATTAAGTCAGCTAAACTTCCTCAAATATAATTTCAGAAAATTACAATTTATTTTCGAATGTTTTTTTTTTTTTAAATAAAGAAAGTTAAATTATGCTGATAGATCCTTCAGTATGGATAATTTTAAATTTTTTACTGATAATTAAAAAAACAGTCCACTCAGTTTAAATTCAGTTTGAAAGTGGAAACTGAAGTCAACATTAAGTGGCAATAGTCTGTTTCATAGCCTGAAGATTGCGTTCGAGCATGGAACAGATTGTGACTGCTCAGTGTTGATCCCATTTTTATATTTTTATATTTACTTACGCTCTATTTTGATATTGAGCACTTTTACTCATAGCTATAGTATACGGTAAAACTATATTTTATCATATACGTTTAGATACACTTCGAGCAGATATGAACATTCGAGGGAATTCATGGAAAGTTGTAGTTTAAAAGCAGTAAAATCGACCCAGCTAGCCAGATGCTCTTCCATAGGGAAACTGGTATAGACTTCAGGCTATATGATGGCTCCTTATAGGATACGGGTTCGATTCCTGTCGGAGGATACATATTTACTATGAAAATTTTTCAGGCCGATAAGTGTTAACACTGTTTATTATATAAAACATAGCATTTACTTAAATATTTGTGTCTATATAAATAACGTATGACAATAAAATAATTGTCGGAGTTTGTCCATTTTGTGGTGTGTGTATATATATATTTATTTTGTGTGTGCAGTACGTATTGGAAAGCGCTCAATATCAGTGATAGAGCTAACATATTCAGTTGTATGGACACAGCGTTTCACGCTTTTGCGATCATCAAACGTTTTTTTTAAATGGATATATTTATGCTTGCTCGACTATGAAATTCTCCCTCTCAACGCCCAATATAGTGAAACAAGCATAAATAGATCCAATTTCAAAAAAATAAACCAGTTTGTCTGATGATCGCAAAAGCGTGAAACGTAGGGTCACAAATACATATCTATATAACTGAATATATATACTTATATGTGTGTGTGTGTTTGTATGTGTCCGTGCGTGCTCGCGCGTGTGTCCTGAGGGAAATGCAAAGATAGGAAAATTGAATGTTTTGAATGACTTTGCTTCAGACGACCAGAAATATACTGACGGCAGCTGACATCAGACTAAAGGTTAATCTCGCTAACAAAACGATACGTTGTTAGAAGTGTCCGTGTTTGTTTGTGAAAATCGAATGAAATACTTGGACTTCGCAGACGACGCCCTTTAATGCAAATGAATTGCTGGCTCTATCAAAAAAGAACGACAACTGAAATTAAATCCACATTTATCATTTTATTTTATTTTTCAATGTTTCCTCTCTTTATTTCAGGGTTTCCACTTTCTTCTTCGTTCAAATTCTCTCGATTTTAATTCTCTTGTTCAACTCTTTTCTTTTTCCTTTATTGTAATAGTCGATCTTGCTTTCTTTTTCTTTCTTCGTATTGTTTTGAATCTTTCTTTCTTCTTCGTTCAAATTCTCTCGCTTTTTCTTCTTTTGTTCAACTCTTTCCTCTTTCCTTTACCGTAATGTTCGATCTTTCTTTCTTTCTTTCTTTCTTTCTTTCATTTCTTTCTTTCTTTCTTTCTTTCTTTCTTTCTTTCCCGTCTGTTTTCCTTTATCCATTTTCTTCTTTCTTTCATTCTTTTATTTCTATATTCGTTCATTTTGTTTTCACTTCTCCTCTCTTTCTTCCTCTTTCAGATGCTTTCTTTCTTTCTTTCTTTCTTTCTTTCTTTCTTTCTTTCATTTCTTTCTTTCTTTCTTTCCCGTCTGTTTTCCTTTATCCATTTTCTTCTTTCTTTCATTCTTTTATTTCTATATCCGTTCATTTTGTTTTCACTTCTCCTCTCTTTCTTCCTCTTTCAGATGCTTTCTTTCTTTCTTTCTTTCTTTCTTTCTTTCTTTCTTTCTTTCTTTCTTTCTTTCTTTCTTTCTTTTAGCTTTTATATTTTCATTTATTACCTCTCGTTTATTTCATCTATTTTTTTAATCTTTCACTTTTACTTCCAATTTGATCTATCCGCTCGTTTTTATGACTTTCCTTTCATTATTTCGTCCTACGTTTATTCATAGAATCTCATTTTCCCTCCATAAACCAATATCAGAAGTTCTTTGAGAAAAAAAGAAAAATGTTTGGTCCTTTGGACATATTTTAGAGCGAGAGAGTACGAGGCGTTTTCGACAGCCACTCCTCCTCTAGCTCAAACCTTGTCTCTCCTCATCATTCTATAATTACCCTTTCACTTCTCTCTGTCTTCTCTTGCTTCTTACTTTCGCTGTTTTCTCTCTCGTATCGTACTTCATCACAGCATCGTCTGCTATCTTTAACCCTAACCCGACCAATCAGATCTATGTGATTGGTAGACACAAGAGACATCAGATGTGAAAGGTTTGTTTAAAATGGAGACAGAAATAAATCATTTTTCAAGTTGCATCTTGCCCAAAATTTATTTCTAAAAGTCTGAGTCGCTCTTTTGGGGAATCGCACAAGGCATTTCACCTGGTCTTTGTTCGTTATATTACCATTTTTTTATTAAATTATTTTTTTCGCGAAAACCGAACTTATATTCCAGTCTCTGGATGGATGTGTCTGTTTATTTACTTCTCGATACAGACAGGGTTAAATCTATTTATCCGGTTCATATATATATATATATATATATATATATATATATATATATATATATATATATAAAGACATAGGATTGGTGTACACGGAATAAAT
>CAHIKZ030000570.1:1285000-1340000 GCA_903632075.3 Acanthosepion pharaonis | reverse complement strand
CTATATATATATATATATATATATATATATATATATATATATATATATATATATATATATATATAGTTATTCAGAGACACTGTTTCGCTCTATCACATCTCTTCAGTGTGGCAAAACGTCTGATTGTTTCAAGCCGGGATCAAAACCTGACCAATTTGGCATCAGTTAGAGATACTACCTCTAGGCTATCGGCGCACGACAGAAAGAATAAGAAATTTTAACGTTTTCCATACAAAATACGCCAGATATATATGTATAAAACTCATTAACTAGATGGAGTTTTTCAATATACACTAAATATATACCTAATTCTCATTATATTTTTGAACATCTCAGTTCTTTCACGCAGTTTTATTGAAGGGATATTTGGACTGGTTGTGTACCAAGATTCGTCCGAGAAAAGACCACAAAATAATTTATGTCTTTCATATCTGTTTGAGTCAGTTAGCCTGACTGTACGTGTGTGAAGCGCTATTATGTGAGTAGACTGATATATGTAGTTAGATAGGTAAATATCACCTATGGTCTTGTTTTTGAGTATATATATATATATATATATATATATATATATATATATATATATATATATATATATATATATATATATATATGTATGTATGTATGTATGTACATATTTCAAACGTTAATTTAATTGTGCCTCGCGGCCTTAAGACTAATCTAATAATGACGGTTTCATCTCTGTTGCAATAAATAATTGTTGAACCCTTTAACAAATTACAACTTAAATATCTCTTCTCGACCCCTGTCGTCTGTGCGTCGATAATTGGACGGAAAGAAAGTGAAAAGAGTCCATAATAATATAACACCCAGACAGTGACTGAACGCTGAAAAGGTAACACAAATAAAATCTTAATTCTTTTCTGCCTTGATATGAACTGGTGAGTATTACGAATACAAATTTTTCTGAGAGTTGATTTCCAGGAGAAGACAAAGCAATATTCAAAGAAGTTTTGCAAAAGCTAAGCAAAGTATTCAGAAACAGGAAAATTTCTGTAGTAGCAAATCAAAGTGTGTTGAACTGTTATATAATATCGCTACTCCTATATGGAAGTGTATGCTGGACAATCTCGTCACGGATGAAAAAGTGATTAGTGGTGACATGAATGTGGTTCTACAGAAGGTTGCTGAGGATACCATACAGTAAACGTGTGAGTAATGAGCAAGTTTTAAGGAAAATGGAAACAAAAAGGATACTTATACTTTGAATCAAAAAGGGACAATTGAAAAGAGGAAAGAGGGCTTGAGGAATTTGAAACTCATAAGACAAAGAAGAAAGCCGCCAACAACATTCATAACCAGCTTGTGCAATTGGTAGGCGGAACAGGAACCGAGATGGATAGCAAAAAGACAATCATTACTCAACGGTACAAAAGAGAAGAAGCTGTGGAGAGCTATGACCATCCACGTCGTGAAAGGACACAATTTACTTTGTTAATGACATATCAACTCCTTATGTGTCTTGTAATGCCAAAAAAACAACCAACGTCTTTATCCACTGGGCCATGTGTCCTTGTGGATATGGCAATGAAGATGAGGATAACAGTCCGAATAATGTAAATAATGTAAATAATCATAATACTTCATTTCAGAGATATAGACAGCCATTATATCACTAGAAGCTAGTCACTGGATCTAACCAACGTCTTTATCCACTGGGCCAGGTGTCCTTGTGAATATGGCAATGAAGATGAGGATAACAGTCCGAATAATGTAAATAATGTAAATAATCATAATACGTCATCTCAGAGATATAGACAACCATTATATCACTAGAAGCTAGTCACTGGATCTAACCAACGTCTTTATCCACTGGGTCATATGTCCTTGTGAATATGGCAATGAAGATGAGGATAACAGTCCGTATAATGTAAATAATGTAAATAATTGACATTGCATTTAAATCTTGGAAGATCAAAGTTGACTGGGAAGCAAGATCCTGGAAGTGAGTACCACAAGCGAGAAGTGTGAGAAAAGAAAGTGTTAGCATGGAACTTACGGTTACATCTCGCCATTTAAACTATAATATAAACAGACGCTTGTCGACAATCTAGTACTGAGTTTAAATTCATAAAGCCTAGATAAATGAAAGTGGTACTTGTTTTTAAAAATACAAAAAAATTGACACAAGGCCAAAAGAGGGGCATAAAGGAAGGCTAGTCTTCAGTCTGTCTTATCTTAAACTTAGCTAGCCACGATTACTGACACAAACGTGCCACTGTATCCCTTACGCCAAAACAACACATCTTTACTTACCATTCTTATTACAGAGACCATAATATCCCATGTGAAGTTTATAGTTTAAAAATAATTCGACTTTGCTATCCGTAGCTAAATTGGTATAGCCCATCAGGCTATATGACGGTTCCGTTCGATTCCTGTCGGAGGATGCATATTTTCTGTGAAATTTCTCGGACATTCAGGCTGGTAAATATGTTAAAATGGCACGTAGAACCAGAACAGTTTACCCCAGCGAGCGAAATAAAGGGTTAAGTTCGACATTCCAACCACCTGAAGAAGGCCGGGGCGTACAACGGCCGAAACGTTGTGATAAATATGGCGACAAAGATGAGGGCAATAGTCCGAATAATGTAAATAATGTACATAATACCTCATCTCAGAAATACGGTATTTTTACAAATAACTATATTAGAATTTAATTTCGTATTTAAAAGAATTATTAATTAATGATCAAGTATAAATATGTTTCATCTCTCTTCTTTTTTCTTTTTTTTTTTTTGGCAAAATTAATTATTATTTAAGGAAAGTACCTGATAGAGCCTACAAACATAGCTGTTTCATTTCTTTGATTTAGTAAATTTTTATTTTTCAGAAACTTAATAATGTAAAATTTTTCATGTATGCTCTAAGGGTATGGGTCATTTAATGACAAACAAGCTCTAGCTTTTCTTATTAACTCCCGTTTTACTGTTGATGCTTTATTGGTTTCTTTTAAGTGCTAGAAATATTTAGATAGGGACGTTTGATTTCGGTATTTATTATTATTAAAGGACGCTTGATGTTGGTGCTACCTTCTTTTGAATTCATTCCTTGTGCATCCAATGTAGATTTTAGCTATTTCTGAATTTCAGTAAATGAGATATTGCATTGACCCATGTCCTGCAATGAAAAATTATCTTAGACAACCGTTTCGCCCCCTGAGGGACTTTATGATTAAAACGAAAGATGGTCCACGTGTGCTTCTTATAATATAATAGGTTAATATAATAATTTGATAGGTCGGTTAATGAAGTTTGAGGAATAAAAAGTCAACAAAATAACAATATTGGCAATAAGACTGACAATATTTAGTTATATATTAATAGGCTTTTTGACTAAAATGAAGCACGAAGAGAAAGTTTTAAAATCGGAATTTTTGGACAGACCTGTGTCCTTTTTCGACTAGATGAGGAATAAACAAAGCATTGGCACTTACTCTTCCGAGGAAATTTGCTGTTGTTGGTTAGAGCGCTCGTTGTGGAAACTATATTCTCTGAGTAAACCCAAATCTCTGTTGATTCTTTTAAGGTATGATTTTATTTTGAAAATTTTTTTTTTTTACTCAGATTTACGTCTTTCATGTCAGCTGTTAAATGAAGACGCTAAAAGCACGCATCTGATGTCATTAATGCTATGGAACGGTTGGTTGAAGTGTGCAGCGACAGAGTAATTGTTGTTGTTGTCTTTGATGGTTTTTTGTAGTTATTGAAACGAAGATGAAATTCCGTGCCTATTTTTTTCACATAATTTCCCTTTTTGCATTAGTGGCAGAAAAGTAAATATATAAGATTTGAACTTTCACAAGTCTGAGCAGGTGGTTTGTATATTGTGTGAGTGTCGGTTGTGAGGGAGGAAGTGAAATTGCTATCAGTGATGAATAATTCTCGATTCTTTGTTTAATTCTCGTCTTGTTGAAAGAGGACAGAGGCGTAACCGAAAATTCCGACTTGCTTTCTTTTATTTCGTGCTTCAATTTTGTCAAAAGATTAATATATAAATAAATATCTTCAATCTTATAGCCAATATTGTTATCATTCTGTTGTCATTTTATTCTTCGAATTACATTAAGCGGACTATTAAATCTAAATCTATATATATATATATATATATATATATATATATATATATATATATATATATGTAATTCATCGAGTCTAGAAGAAACCTCAACAGATTGCAGAAAGCACTGGACGACCGTTTCGTCCTATGTTTGGGGCTCATCAGTAGTGCGCACCCACTACCGAGAATTGAAACCCGGATAGTTACATTGACAGGCAAACGTAGAGAACTAGACTCTATAGCGGCTTGGGGATAGTAGTCGTGACTCTAGGGGGCACAGTCCTATGGGTAAAGGAACTTGGTTGAGTTCCATCACGGAATTTCTGAATGAGCGGCGTAATATCGAGTCTAGTTCGCTACCTCTTCGTCACCGAGGCCTGTTATTACAGTTGGTATGACGTTTGCCTGTCAATGTAACTGTCCGGGTTTCAGTTCTCGTTAATGGATGCGCACTGCTAATGAGTCCCAAATGTAGGACGAAATGGACAGTGCTGATGAGTCCCAAATATAGGGCGAAACCCGGACAATGCTATGTGTGGCCAGTTGACCAGGGCAAGACATCTATTTTTAGAACACTTTTAACACGCCGTATCCTCTTCTTAATGGTATGAGATTGATTGTGGGGGAATAAGGTTTAATAAACAGAGCCTTCCTAACGACCAGCTGAGTTGATAATACAAGAATCCTTTTCAGGTCACATAGTCGTACACAGCTTGAACACCACACTGTAAAATTACGATATAGCAGAATTTCGCCATGGACAATTCCTATATTCATTGTAAGATAAAAGATTAATTAAAACTTCCTTGTCGACAGTTTTCAATGTTTTCATGCATGAAAGAATGGTTTCCGTCCTAATACACAATTGAACTACACACACACACACACACAGAGATACACACACATATATCTATATATATATATATATATATATATATATATATATATATATTATAAATCAATTGATTTAAAATATGGTTTTTTTTCGCCGTTTTTAAATCAATTAATTTATAATATTAATGCTCTGTAAATTTACATTGAGCACTATTTTGTAAAAATAAAAATATCTATAAGAACACCGGATTTTTTTTATATCTTACTGTTCTTTCTTTTTTTATTTATATATATATATATATATATATATATATATATATATATATATATATATATATATATATATATATATATATATGTGTGTGACTCTCTTTTATATATAATTAATTAAGTAAATAAACAACATAGAATAAAACAAAAATCCATAAAAAATGAATAATATTTACATTAAAATTAATATTTCAATTTGCTTTGAGAGACTTAAAAATTACAACTCTTGACGTCTTTCCTAGTTTACCTTTCCCTACACAGAAAGTTTTTTTTTTTAAAAAAACAAAAAAAAATATGATGGAACAGCGTTCTCTAATTTAAACTTTAAAATGAAATTTTTCTGCTCGCTACTTTCTGGAGTATTAATTATGAATATTTCCCAGATGTTTTAAAATGTGTACAATAGATAGTTTGAAATGCCAAGGTTTGCACTAATAGATTTTTTTTTTACTTTTTATTTCGTAAAAAAAAAACCTCTCCACAACCATATTTGGTTACCTCCCCTTAAATAGTATCAACGTTCTTCACTCCAAATGTAAGAAATTTAAATTTCAGATGAACACGACAATTTTGTCTTCCACATTAATGAAGACTACATTTGTTTTGCAATAAACAATACCATGATGATGACATTGTGCTATGTCGAAATTACACGGAAATAAAAAAAATATGCATCAACACGGTGATTTTCTCACGTTCTTCAATAACGACACCAAAAAGCTTATCCGTGAATATAAATGGATTCAATTAAAAATAAGTAGACAAAACATACGCATATATATATATATATATATATATATATATATATATATATATATATATATATATATATATATCGAGAGAGAGGGGTAGATACACGTATATACATATATCATTTATTCGAAAATTCTAACATAAACATGTTATAAAATCACTACAAAAATAGCTATTTTGTTTCAACACTTCTGGTGTCTTTTATAACATGTTTATATTATAATTTTCGAATAAATTATATTTGCTCTACTCTGTATTGAGCACTCTTTTAAGAATATTATTTTTTAGTTATTGGAATTTATTCTGTATACACCAATCCTATAATTGTATATATATATATATATATATATATATATATATATATATATATATATATATATATATATATATATATATTACAGGGCGTCTGCTGTTTGAATTCTTTTATGCTCTAAACATTTTCTACTTACCATTCGGGATTGGTTTTCACTGTCAGCATTTACACGTTATCTCTTTTTTTTATTTAAACAAGCGTGTTTTCTTAGTTTCAGCTTGCCACTGAACCAAATCTTAGATAACGTCGAAGCAGGACAGCGAGAATTTCATTTAATTTGGAGTTTATTTGTTCTTCTGATTTTAACTCAGGTCGGAAGAAGCCAGCAGCTTATTTATTTTTAATTCTCAACTTTTACACTAAATACTTTGCCTAGTCCGTTGAATCAATATTTAAATTCTCACTGAATCTTAAAATACCTTTTGTAATTTCTCGACAGATTTCGGCTGAGGTTTCAAGCACCTTTTTCTATCATTTCTAGTCGAAATGAAGTGTTTCAATTTCTTTGCAGAAAACCTGCATTCAGACAATAAAAGTATTGGGCTTTCGCCTTTCAGGACCACCTTTCTTTTTTGGAGACAAGCTAGACTGCAAAGGATTTGAACATCGATATATTTATCGTTATATTGACAGAGTTCGATTGTTGATGCATTTTGTCTATTGTCATAATTTTAAAAAAATCATATCATTGGGTACTTCGATGTGGTATAATGGCTAGCGTGCTTGTCCCGCAAGATAAATTGTGACTGAATAGAGAGTTTGATACTCAAAGTGCTTCATACTTTCGGCCTTGTGCCATATCTAAGCTACACATACGAAATCAATATTATACTGCGCCGATAAGTACTTGATACTTTCTGCCATTATTATTATTATTATTATTATTATTATTATTTTATGTTATTTTTTATTTTATTTTTTTTATTATTATTTTTTACTTATTTATTTATTTATTTTTTTTTTTTTGCAAGAGTCTGATTATACGAAAAATAGAATATTGCTTTCATATATTCTCTGGAACTGCTCAATCCTCAATTTCCAGACATATCAGAATCGTTTACGCGGGGTAGGATGAGGGAAAGTTTTTATTCCCCACTTTGTAACTGCGTTTTCGCTGTCGCAATGTTGCAAGACTGCCGTTACTTTTTCGTTGTTTTGATTGCAATTTTTTAGATAGGCACTGTTGTTTGGTCCCACCAGTTCAGACTTTTACTGCTAGGACAAGCCGTGTTTTTTTTTGTTTTTTTTTCAAGGTGCTG
Organism: Acanthosepion pharaonis; assembly: GCA_903632075.3. Classification (NCBI taxonomy): domain Eukaryota; kingdom Metazoa; phylum Mollusca; class Cephalopoda; order Sepiida; family Sepiidae; genus Acanthosepion; species Acanthosepion pharaonis. The sequence continues at coordinate 1,332,494 of CAHIKZ030000570.1, read as the reverse complement.
AATCATCCACATTTCCTCAGTATTCCAAATGTAAATAGGACATTCTATTCAGAGAGCTGTTAATTTATGGGCCAAACTTACCTGAACACTAACATCTACAAATCAAGGGTCAATCTTTATCTATTCCCCTTCTCCTCGTAACCTTCACCTCATCCTCTTTCATTCATATCACATTTTATTCATTAAAACCATTTTAACAGTAACCTTCTACATTGGGTGGCTCTCGAGCCTTCTACTGGGTGAACTTAAGTGAAAAATCATTAAGTGAGAACCTTTTCCACGTTTGCAGGATGATATTTTTCTATTTCCGTTTGTGTGGGCCCATCGATTGTAAAGAAAAAAGCAACAGTTCTTATAAAATCTAATTATATCTAAAGTGGAAAAACAAGCGTATATCGAAAATGAAGATTGAAGGATTTTTGTTGGCAAAAATAACAGAATTGAAATCTCCCAATTCCCTCCTGAAATAAACGCTTTAAAATTAGGTCATAAATTTATAACGTATGCAAAACAAAATTGCGAAAAGGAAATAATTGATCAATTTAGACATTTTTTTTCTAAAAGAAATAAAGAAACAAAGCAAATTAAAATGGAGACAGTAATTAATAATTTAACAAAGACCAAAAGTTATACAATGAATTGCAAGAGAGGACAAATGAAACATTTTGCAGATGCTACATTTTTCCTATTCTATTTCTGAACAGACAAATAACGACGGGGCAGACATTTTGCTCGGAGTGTGAACGCCATTTTGTTATCTGCCTTCAAAGCATTTTATTTATTTCTCAAATAGCAACAGATATCCAAACACAGCAATAAGGTATTTTAACATCGATTTAAGAAAAATTATAGGACAAATGCTTTTTTCCTCGTCTTTGTTGTCTGTTACATTTTGACTAATGTATAAAAACGATTCAAAAATTCCGTTGTGATAACATAAGAAGATTATGCAAATCATTCCATATTTATTTGTAGCATAGTAAACTTGGACATTTGCGTGAACCGAGAATATTTTGAGTAGATTGAAGTCTGCCGTAGTGTAAATCAACCTTCTTTAGAGCAGCATGCCACAGCAAATTTTTCTTAAAACTTTGTTGGAAGATTGAGGACGTTATCGGTGTTTTGCGAAAAGTTTATGGCGACTAAATTCCCTAAGAAATCAGCAATTTGTAAATGGACAACTAACTTCAAAGAAGGGTGAGATGAATTTGAGGATAATCAACATCAGTTTTCGAGGAAAGAAAACGTTGCTACTGAATATTTAATAGAAGTTAAAATGGGTAGATGCTCTCGTAAATTCTATGCTAGCAGCTTCTGTCGTACATCTCGTTTATGGAACTCTCTTCCGGCTTCTTGCTTCCCAATCAATATATTGTCTTGTTAATTACAGTTGTTTTATTTTTCTGTCTTTTTAATAATGTGATATTCTTTAACTCTCCGTAACCCCATGCGCCTTGGTGGCTTTATTGTATTGCTTGGGATGAATGATTCAAAAGGAAGACTGGCAATTAACAGCAGAAATAATAGTTAACACAGACATTTCAATTCTGTCGACACAATTTTATCTGAAAAATGAAACTTAAGCAACCTTTCTACCGTTGGCTCCCAAAACTGCTACGCCCAGATCAGACAAAAACAGAATTTCCAATGGACATCTTAATTATAAGCAATCAAAAACCTGAACTCTTTCTGAGGCAAATTCTCCTTTCTCACAGAACAATACTTAAAACAAAGCTCAGTCAAAGTGAAAAGGATCAAGTCAAAACTAAAAGCAAGCCAGCCCGGAAGAAAGATTATAACGATAGTTTTCTGAGATGGTGAAGGCATATGGCTAGTTGAAATTTTAGAGCGAAAAACGACAATAACATCTGCTTTTTACTGAAGAGAATTAGCTAAAGAATTTAACAAAAAAAAAAAAAAAACGTGGAAATCTTCACCAGAGAATCATTTCCCACCCACACAATATTTGTCCCCATTCCTCTCGTCAAACGAGGGAGCCACTACAAAGAATTTTAATGAGAAATCATTAGACATCAGTTTTGATTTTTCGTATTTCCTAAACGTATAACTTTTTTCTAAGAGTTGTCCTTTTTGAGTTCACGATTGGCGTAATGGAAAATTTATCTGTTTTTCTTCCACCAAAACAATATCTAGCCTGGACAATTATTTAAGAGGAAATAAGACAACCGAAACTGTGGAACTTTCTATATTCCAATATGCTCTCGCTAAAAATAGGCGTTATCGAATTTTCCCCAACCCAACTCATCAACCTCCCACCCCACAAGCGAAGGCTAGATAAGGCATGCTTTAAAATGATTGCTGTAAATTCCATTCTTTGACAAATTTTATAATACTCCTTAGATATGGACAGATTGATTACTAAAGTTTGTTACAGCAAAACAGGTGACTCAACATAAGTATTATATTCCACTACAAAGCAAAATCTTTATTTATTTGTGCAAACAAAATGAGAAGCTTGGTAGAGGTAAACTCAATGGGAAAAAAAATCAAATCTTTGCGAGTTTCAAATACTCTCCGCGTTAAAATATGTTCCCCCCGATGCCCTAACAGTCACAACTGCAACAACTCTACACCTATACATTTTACAGCGAATGTGTTAATTATTTGTTCGATAAACCTACCCGTGAGATCAGAGTATGAATAAACAGTTAATCTAGTTTTAATACTAGGAAACCTAAAGACTACTTTGCAAATTTGAATTGAAAGTTTCGTTTTGAACTTCCATCTTCTTTCATGCGTCTTCAGGTTGTGGTCAATCTCTGACCATATAAAACATTGGAGAATAGATAAAGAATTTCTTGAGTTTATCGCCATGAAATAACAATGCGCTATTTCAGCGTGTCATCAGTTCGATCCTCATAGGGTCATCCAGACTTGGAAATAGACATAATTTATCTTTGGAAATAATGATGAGGATACCTCTGTTTCAGCATCAAACAATTCATGAAATCGTTTAGTCTACGTTATTTAAGGTTAACTGATGATATCTTGTTTTAAAGGTTCACCACATCTCACAGACCACAGGCAAGTTATAAACAGTGCTCTATTTTTTTCTTATTTAAAAAAACATCGTCAGATCCTGCAAAGTAGACACCAAAAAGATTTAACCGCAGGACCACACACCGAGATAAGGAACTCAGTTAACACCAAACATATGTCACAAAATAGAATAATATACATACACACATCACACACACACACACACATATATATATGTGTGTGTGTATATATATATATATATATATATATATATATATATATATATATATATATATATATATATATATACATGAATTATTCACACAAAAACTAATGCAAAGGTTAATGATTTAAATGGCGAGACATCCATCATCGCAAACAATTCAAATAGTATACAAAACCTCCGAATCCGTTATGAATGAAATGACCGTTGTTTATATAAATTTCTGCCGTATTAGTTCTTATTGTAAATTGATTGCACGTTTATCGTAATATATATATATATATATATATATATATATATATATATATATATATATATATATATATATTACTTCAAGAAAATAGACGTCATTATTTTACCTTTAGGGCCTTTTCGGACAACGCTTTTTCAAAAGGCAATCGTTGGTGATATACCGAGACACATTAATAATAATAATGAACAGGGTTGGAAAGTTGGAACACGATTAAAATAAATTTTAATTATAAATAAATTCACGAATAAAAAATAATTGGGAAGTTCCAAAAGAGCATAAAGTAGAAAAAAGATACTCACAATCCTTCGATCAAACGTAAGGAATGCATGAAATGCTTCTTTTGTTTGCATAGGCTAGGCTGGTGGAAGTTGATATACACAGCCTCGGGGAATCGGTACAATAATGACGTCTATTTTGTTCAAGTCTATTTCTGTGGGTTCAAATCTTTTTACATACATATATATATATATATATATATATATATATATATCACTTTCTAATTCACGAGTTTTTTCTTTTTTCTTACAGCATCTAAAGGGACACTCATACCTACATTTACAGTTTACACAGATATTCGTCCAAAATACATTTTTATTGCACCAAAATAATAACAAGCAAAACTTAAAATCCTAAAATAAAAATTGAATAAAATAAATTGAATAAAATAAAAAATAAAAATATATAAAAATAATATAAAGTCCTTAATATAAGGAAATGCTTACTGGGTCTGAATGTTATTGGACTCTAGCTTTCTTGAAATTCATTTTTTTTTGTTTTGTTTTTCCTCCATTCGTTATCATTAATATAACTAAGGCTTTTATCCACTGTGCCATGTGTCTTCGAGGACACATGGCATAGTGGATAAAGGCCTTAGTTAGATCCAGTGACTGGACCCAAAAAGTGTGAGTTCAATACCCGGTTAAGGCAGAGGAGAATTAATAGGAGATAACTGACAACTGACATCCTTTAAAATATGGCACGTGGAACTAGAAGATTGAGCGAAATAAACGGTGCAGTTCGACATTCCAACCACCTGAAGAAGGACGGAGGGTACAACGGCCGAAACGTTGTAATAAATATGGCGACAAAGATGAGGACAATAGTCTGAATAATGTAAATAGTGTACATAATACCTCATCTCAGAAATATAGACAAGGCCGCAAACTGTTGATAAAGACTAGAAAATGAATCTACCTATCTATCTATCTCTATGTCTGTTCATATCTATATATCTATCTATCTGTCTCAGCCTGTCCATATCTATCTATCTATCTGTCTCAGCCTGTCCATATCTATCTATCTATCTGTCTCAGCCTGTCCATATCTATCTATCTATCTATCTATCTATCTATCTATCTATCTATCCCAGTCTGTTCATATCTACCTATCTCAGTCTGTTCGCATTTATCTATCTACCTATCTATCTCAGTCTGTTCATATCTATCTATCTCAGTTTGTACATATCTATCTATCTATCTATCTATCAATCTATCTCAGTCTGTTCGCATCTATCTATCTATCTATCTTTCTCAGTCTGTTCATATCTATCTATCTCAGTCTGTACATATCTATCTATATATCTTTCTCAGTCTGTTCATATCTATCTATCTCAGTCTGTACATATCTATCTATCTATCTATCTTTCTCAGTCTGTTCATATCTATCTATCTCAGTCTGTACATATCTATCTATCTATCTTTCTCAGTCTGTTCATATCTATCTATCTCAGTCTGTACATATCTATCTATCTATCTATCTATCTATCTATCTATCTATCTATCTATCTATCTCAGTCTGTTTATATCTATCTATCTATCTATCTATCTATCTATCTATCTATCTATCTATCTGTCTGTCCAATACGAACGTCTGTCTATTAATCCAAAATTCTTATCACTTTCTGTCTGTTCCTATCTATCTATCTATCTATCTATCTATCTATCTATCTATCTATCCCAAACATATATCCCTGTTGATCTATTATAGGCATGTAGAAGGTGATTAATTCTTTTTCCAATTTACAGAAAGGTCTTAAGCGGACCTTGAGATCATCGATAGATAGATCATTAATGAGGATAGATCAATTTTGCCTGAACTTTCGGCGGAGTAGTATTGGTAGACAGTGATGATTCGGCCAACGAGGATATATCGTGTTCTAAATAAAAATATAAAAGACTTAAAAAGGACTTTTACTGTGTCACTGTTAGATTTACAAGTAAGACCTTATTTTTATTTGTTTCCAATTTCCTTGTCTAGGATTGTCATAAATATATCTAAATATATATCTGCCATTTTCACATGATATATTTCTACATTTTAGTGTAGTGCATCTTTTTTATGTATTACTAATTTTTAGAATTGATTTCTCAGAGTTATACTAATACTTTCTTGGACTATGTTAAAGTTTTAGCATATCACGAATATGCTAATGCTTATAGTGGACTTTAGAGTGTGAGAAAGACCAAGGAATTTCTTCTCTTTTTCCAATTATGCTTGTTACGTAATTACAGTTGTTGGCTATCGATCTACCTGTATGCTCAAAATATATTCTGTCAGCATTTATCAATTTTAGTCAGTTTAATAAAAAAGAGGTTTTTTTTTTGCCAAAAACGAAAAAAAAAAATAACGGTACCAGAACATTTTTAAAAGATAACATTTTTACGGTGAGCAGTTTTTAAAAATTGACGTAACCAGTATCAATAAATATATGTCTCATAGTAACCAAAAAATTAAATATTCACTAATTTATATTTATACTTACTTTGAGGTTCACGAAGATTGTGACAACTCGTCACGGCGTTTGGTAGTAAAATTCTTGATGATAATATTTTTCTATCGTTCCATCTACAACTGACTATGTATTTTCGACCAGCGATAGACAAGACCCAGTATGCTCCGCTCGTAAAAAAAATCACAAGCATATGTGACCAAATCTTTCTCTGAAACGCTTTACTCAACGCCTGGCTGCGTTTACATCAACTGTTTGCTCTCAGTAAGTTTTCAGTAACTGTCAATGATTATTAATAAGTTCATCCCTCCACCCACACAAGGCCATTCATTGAAACACTCCTACTTTGTAGGGAGTTTCATGCCAAATGTCATTTTAGCAGACTGCGCCGCAGTGTTGTCTGTAAGACGAAAAAAATATAAGGATTATTGAAGGGGATGTTCAACCTCTACCGTCTCTTCGTCATGAGCAACTTAATTAAATATGTGGCATTACATTCAGTTTACTTACATACTGGTTTATTTACCCGTCTACAAATACTGGATACATCTGAGGCAAATTGAGTACAATACGGTCATCATTTTTTCAGTCAGAGGATTACCCATCACAACATAAAGTTAATAAATATTTATTTTACGAAAGATTGCTTGGTTTTAAATTTGCTCCATTGCGAGACAGGAGGATTTCTTTGTTACCAAAGAAAGGATTACTGAGCTGCTACGTGACATCTGTCCTCATTTACAGCAGCGAAAGTTGAACGGGATCCTCACAGATGAAAAAGACACTCGAGGCAACGGAGGTATGGTTCTACAGAAGGATGCTAAGTATACCATGGACCGAGTGTGTTGGCAACGATGATGTTTTAGAGAGGGTGAAAACAAGGAGGAGGCTTATACTGAGAAGAGGCAACTGAAATTTCTTAGACGCATAATGAGAAAGGAGGGTCTGGTGAATCTGATATTCACAGGTCAAATATTAGGTTGGTGCAAAAGTATTGTCGTTTTTTGACGTTAAGTTGAACGTCAAAAAACGACAATATTTTTGGACCAACCTAATAGAAGAAAAAAGAGACAAGAGAAAGAAACGAATGACATACCTGGCGGGCTTAAGCAAATGGATGACAGAACGTGGACTGTGGGAGGTGGCAGAGAAACGAAACTTATTGTGAGCTACAAGGAATAGGAGGATGTAGCAAGCGACGATCGACTACGTCCTGAAGAAACACAGCATATAAAAAGAATCAGACTGAAGAATGACAAGGAAATGACTGTGGGAATTTCACTTACCTCCTGGCTATCATGTAATGCCTGTTCGCGCAGAAAAAAACTCTAACCGAAATCTATGTGTCTCTGATGCGTACATTGGACGCCAATTGCCGCTATAATATAAGTGCCAAAAATGTGAAAACTTTCAGTGTGAAGATTTTTTTGAATCCAAGATGCAGCACAGTCTGACGGGAATTTAACATTGTCTCTTCCTAAAATTGAACATATTGATGATTTAATTTGCACCTATAGGCGAATATGCAATAGCTGCATCGAAACCTCATTTGAATTCATAATTATTTCTACTTAGTAGCTTTTGGATTGATTGTGGCTTCTACTTGATTATTGTTGGTGAGTGGTTGGAAGCTGTGTCTATGTAAAGTAATTCGTCGTTGAGTTTTTCTATATGGCTGATATAGTGATTTTCCAAGCGTATCTTGGATGTGGCACAAGGCCGAAAGTAAGGGGCACCCAGTGAGGATCGAACTCACTACTCATTCATAATTCTTCTAGCTTGCTATATGGCTGATATATACCTTTTCTTAGGCTGAGTAAGACGTCTAAGAAATTTGTTTTAAGTTTCTTTTTTATAGATATGTAAAAATCCTATACTTTTTAAAAATTCCTTTGATCATTTTTCTAATTTTGTCTTTTTTCTCTGTTACAGTTTCTTACTGTTTTTATCAGTTCTCTCTGTAGAAGCCTATATTATTTTTTTGGTGTTTAATGTTCTTGTTGCATGTAGTAAATGCATATTTCTAAGCACGCGGGTTTTGAGACATCGCAACTTCCCATTGTAACGTTGATCGTTCCTTCTTTCTCTAGCCATGCGCCTTTGTTGCCGAATAATAGTGATTTTCGACAGTGCTTGATTATTTTGAATTTGTGCTCATTTTTATTTTTCCTAAAGAGATGGCCTTATCTTGAATGTTTTAAGGGTAAGAAATCTTTTATAGCTTAGGTTGGAGAAATGTTTATTAGCTTACGGAATCAGTCTATGATTGTTTTTCATTTTTTTTTTTTTTCCACTGGTTTTCTTCGAACTTTGTTCTTATTTCTGAGTTTATTTTACCATTTTTTTTTACCTAGTTCCCTTTAGGTTGGGCTAGGAATCTGCATATTGGCTTAGGTTTAGAAGATTTCTCTGTGGTCTTTTAGCATAATGAATGCTTACGATTTAGAAATACAATTTATTCTGTCGTCTAGGTCTTGTGCGATTTTTTCTTACTTTCTGTGTTAATATCTTATTTTGTATTTTTGGATGCTTTTCTCTTTGTTTTAGTTGTGTTGTACTTGATTAATTTCTTACATTCTTTTTCCAGTTTTGTCTGCGGTAATACTTTAGGTGAATTGTTTATTTTGATTATGTCACTATTTTTCTGGAAAGTGTCTAATGATTTATGAAATTTCATGTTTCTTAAGTTCAATAAGTCTCATTCGAAGTTTTCTAGCTGATTGTGTTACCCGGGGACAATTTTGTTTTGTCTTAAAACCATATTTTTCTTTGGGTGTGGCATTTGTGTTAAATTCGTGATTTACGAAGAAACGCGCTTTCCATCTCTTTCTATTCATGAGATTTCCTTTTTTTTTTTCTATTTGTTATGATCCGGTTCCTTGTACCACGGTGATAGTCCAAAGTAGAACCAATAAAGAAGAACTCGAACACGTATATGGAATAACACAGTTATATTACAAACAGGAATATATACAGAGAAGTAGAAAGTGTTAGTACGAACAATCAGGTTTAGTAGTAATTGTCTGAACATGACTCTGTTTCGGACTGCCTCTGACTTGACTGACCCGCTCGCTCTGACTGACAGACTCCTAACGGACGTCACTCCAGACTTCAGACTGCACTCTCTGCTTCCTCTTGAGGCGCAGTATTTATTACGTATGGAATAGTCCATTATGTCATTATGGGTAAGGTCCCATAACACTATTCATTTCAATTTTAGATAGATGCTGATGGAACAGGTATGTTCTTTAAGAAGTGGTCGAAATTAAATCTTTCAATATCCATGATAAGTTATAAATGTAGCAAACCTGCTCTCCTGTTCATCAGGAGCTAAATATGATAAAATACAGTATTAAATTATTGTATCGGTAAAAGTTTTAAATAACAGGGATACAGCATATGTAAATATAAAAGTGGACACCAAGATCAACACCGGGTAGCAACAGCCTGTTCCTTGCTTGACCGCATGTGAACTAGAAAACACTAGTGTGTTGTGTGGTTGTACGACTATTTATATATGCTAGCCAATAGGACATTATAAGCAACAAGGTCCGGTATTTCTGTTTTATAATACTTAATACAATATAAAATGAATTTTGTTAAGTGATCTAGTATTTAATACTTTACTGTGTATATTGCAATCGTGAGTTTTAATTGTAAATTTTCGGCATAGGAACTATGAATTTATTTAGTCTAAAGAATTTAGTAGGATAAAATGGATTTTCTTTTTCGTTTTGGCATTTAATATTTAATGTATTTTTGCTTGATTTTCCAGTTAGAACTGAGTCTCTACTTTATGAAATATATATGTAAACTTGATCGCCACAAAGCATGTGGAATTGATTCTACCCCAGCAATGTTTTTAAATACATTTTCTCCTGAACTGACTCCTGTTCTTTTTAATTTCTACAATAAATACCTTGCTGCTTCTTGCTTTCCTGTTTGTTAGAAACCCTCTTTTGTACTACCATTTTTTTTTAAGAACACGGGCTTACCGATACTTCTAACTATCGGCTTATTAGTCTTTTAATTCTTTTTTGGCAACGTAATAGAATCTCTAATCAACACCGAATTAGTTAAGCATCTCACGCAGTGGCTTTCACTTCTCTAAGTCAACTGCAGATGTGATAGTGGTTCTTATTAAAATAGTCAATCTTTAGGCAAGAAAACTCGGTGAAAAAACTGTATCCTTAGATATTTCGAAAGGGGCTTGAAATAGCAACATCAAAGCAGTCAGGCGTTGAGGCGAGGAAGCTAATTTCAAAAGTTTACTCAAAGAAAGCTATCCCAAAAGGCAAATCACGAAGAAATTATAGATTTCTAAACATGGGGTGCAATATTCGTCAGAAAGACAATTAGAAACTGGCAAATGTTAGCAAAAAAAAGAAGTGGACTAGCAAAAACCGACAACTTCAGCTGCAGATAAATAATTGCGAGAGAAAAGAAACAAAAGGAAAACTGCTCCCGAGTTGACAGCTGAACTTAATCAACCATTGAAGCTCTCAACGGTGAACAATGTACTTACACCAGCGGGGATTAGGGCCGCATAGCCATCAAGAAATGGGCTAAAAAATGGATACTGAAAGATTAGGAAAAATGTATTTTGGACAGATGGATCCAAATTTAAAACTATTGCTAGTAAGAGAAAAGTGTATGTGAGAAGAAAGCCAGAAGAAACGGTATGATGAAGGTGTGGTTCCAAGAATTAACCATGGTGATGGATCTGTTATATGGCAGGGGTGATTTGGGGGGAGGGTTAGTGATTTGGTTCGGATCGAAGAAACATGTAAAAACAACAGTATCATTTGATTTGACAAATACATGCTGTATTGTTTTACGCATAATTTGCGAAAAATCACCTTTCAACAAGACTACGATCCAAAACAGTCTTCTAAATTATGTTAAAATTCCCTCTATTAAAAGAAAAAGGAATACGATTTTGGAAATTATATATATATATGTATATATATATATATATATATATATATTAAATAAAAATAAAAAATATATATATATATATATATATATATATATATATATATATATATATATATATATATAAAATAAATATAAATTTATATATAAAATAATAATTATATATATATATATATATATATTTAAATAAAATAATAACATTTATAAATAAAATAATTAAATTTTTTAAGAAATGTTTCATCTCCTTGGGACTGCCCATACGGATTACCAAGTTTTCGTAACTATATATATATATATATATATATATATATATATATATATATATATATGTGTGTGTGTGTGTGTGTGTGTGTGTGTGTGTGTATATATATAACCAACTGTCAGGATTTCGATACTTGGTGGTGGATGTGCACTGCTGATGAGTCCCAATTATAGGACGAAACGGCCGTCCAGTGCTTCCTCTATTTCCTGTTGAGGTTTCTATCAGACTCAATGAATCAATTAAATATATATATATGTTATCCTTTCATCTTTATTTATTTATTTATTTATTTTTTTGGTTATTCTCTACTTCTTTTCCAGGAGCCATACCTTGAAGATACAAGCTTGTTCTTGTACTAGATTCAAGAATTTTCTACAAATGGGACCAAAGAATCAAGGCAAATTGGTAAAGCAATAATACTCTGGTAGACAAACTTGTTAACCATTTCTCGTTTGTCGCAGTTTCTATCTGCAACAGAATGCTAACAGGAATTACATTACCGCCATTTATCATGACCTTGAGCATGCGTCTCTTCTATTCTAATATTTCCCTTTCTCGCACTTCCCACCTGTGGAACTCTCTTCCAGTTTCTTGCTTCCTTGCCACCTACCTCTTAAGAAAATCTAAATGCAATGCCAATCGCCATTTTCTCTCTTCTTGAACCCTGTTCCTTTATTGTCCTTTCCTCGGTTCTCGCCACTAAAATCTTCCCTTTGTCTTTCATTCTCGAGAACCCGCATGCGCTTTATCGCCTTGCTTGTGGTAAATTAAATGAAACTTATTTAATGGATGCCATTATGTTATGCTTTACCTCTGTTTTTTGGTTATTCTTAACATCTTTCTCCAGGCACCATATCATCAACACAGTTCAGTGAGCTCTATAACTAGATCTTTTAATGCGTCCTAATTGTTTTAAGAATTTGCTATGGATGATCAAAAGCAAAATGTTCCCATTTCTAAGATTGGTTATTTTTACTAATTCTATCCACTTTGAATCTGTGATGATAATTTTAAAATGTTTCAATTTTACATGAAAGTTTTTGAGTCTATGTCGCACGATCTAAACAATTTAAAACAACTGGAAGAATGCATATAATATATATCTTCGTTTTAGTACTGATTGTTTTCTCTTGTTCATTTCAGCGTACCTTATGTTGTGAATAAAAGCATCCTGCCCAAGGTTTTATTGGAACCAACTTGTGCTTGTAACGAAGATCTGTTGTATTTTATTGTGCATACATACAAAATGTTTGTAGGAAAATTAAAAGCAAATGTGACGGGGATTGTATTCTACATGAGGACACATTTTCATAAATTTTTACTCAGCTTAAAAGACCCTCTTATTTGAAACAAGATCAGCACAGTAGATAATTGAAAACAAATTAGGCAGTTGTTCGTAACAATTCCCGACAAAAGTTATTTGATATGTTGGCAATATTTGTCTTTTTTGAGAATCAGCCTAATTGAACGTGTTTTCTCTCCGGTATAATATTACTCCAAAAGTGGCTAACCAAGAAAAAATGTAGATAGATTTACAATACACATTTTCTTATATAGAATTTTACGTTGTTTTTCGGTGGTGTATGTTTTCATTTTTTTTTTTTTTCTTGAGAAAAATAGTTATGATGCATAACGTAAGGTACGATATTTTGGAGGAAATGATATATTAGAACTCAATGGTTTCTTATATCTTCTGACCCACTGGCCAGAAAGGAATGGAAGTTGCTACTCTTATATATTTTTAGATTAGGTAGTAGAAAAGCACAAAGAATATTATTTACATGATTTGGACTGTTATCCTCATATTCATTGCCATATTCACAAGGACACCTGGCCCAGTGGATAAAGACGTTGGTTAGATCCATTGACTAGCTTCTAGTGATATAATGGCTGTCTATATCTCTGAGATGAGGTATTATGATTACTTATATTATTTACATTATTCAGACTGTTATCCTGATCCTCATTGCCATATTCACAAGGACACATGGCCCATTGGATAAAGACGTTGGTTAGATCCAGTGACTAGCTTCTAGTGATACAATGGCTGTCTATATCTCTGAGATGAGGTATTATGATTACTTATATTATTTACATTATTCAGACTGTTATCCCGATCTTCATTGCCATATTCACAAGGACACATGGCCCATTAGATAAAGACGTTGGTTAGATCCAGTGACTAGCTTCTAGTGATACAATGGCTGTCTATGTCTCTGAGATGAGGTATTATGATTACTTATATTATTTACATTATTCAGACTGTTATCCTGATCTTCATTGCATTATTCACAAGGACACCTGGCCCAGTGGATAAAGACGTTAGTTAGATCCAGTGACTAGCTTCTAGTGATATAATGGCTGTCTATATCTCTGAGATGAGGTATTATGATTACTTATATTATTTACATTATTCAGACTGTTATCTTCATCTTCATTGCCATATTCACAAGGACACCTGGCCCATTGGATAAAGACGTTGGTTAGATCCAGTGACTAGCTTCTAGTGATATAATGGCTGTCTATATCTCTGAGATGAGGTATTATGATTACTAATATTATTTACATTATTCAGACTGTTATCCTCATCTTCATTGCCATATTCACAAGGACACCTGGCCCATTGGATAAAGACGTTGGTTAGATCCAGTGACTAGCTTCTAGTGATACAATGGCTGTCTATATCTCTGAGATGAGGTATTATGATTACTTATATTATTTACATTATTCAGACTGTTATCCTGATCTTCATTGCCATATTCACAAGGACACCTGGCCCAGTGGATAAAGACGTTGGTTAGATCCATTGACTAGCTTCTAGTGATACAATGGCTGTCTATATCTCTGAGATGAGGTATTATGATTACTTATATTATTTACATTATTCAGACTGTTATCCTGATCTTCATTGCCATATTCACAAGGACACCTGGCCCAGTGGATAAAGACGTTGGTTAGATCCAGTGACTAGCTTCTAGTGATATAATGGCTGTCTATATCTCTGAGATGAGGTATTATGATTACTTATATTATTTACATTATTCAGACTGTTATCCTCATCTTCATTGCCATATTCACAAGGACACCTGGCCCAGTGGATAAAGGACACCTTCTAGTGATATAATGGCTGTCTATATGATGAGGTATTATGATTACTTATATTATTTACATTATTCAGACTGTTATCCCTCATCTTCATTGCCATATTCACAAGGACACCTGGCCCATTGGATAAAGACGTTGGTTAGATCCAGTGACTAGCTTCTAGTGATATAATGGCTGTCTATATCTCTGAGATGAGGTATTATGATTACTTATTATTATTTACATTATTCAGACTGTTAACATGATCTTCATTGCCATATTCACAAGGACACCTGGCCCAGTGGATAAAGACGTTGGTTAGATCCAGTGACTAGCTTCTAGTGATATAATGGCTGTCTATATCTCTGAGATGAGGTATTATGATTACTTATATTATTTACATTATTCAGACTGTTATCCTCATCTTCATTGCCATATTCACAAGGACACCTGGCCCAGTGGATAAAGACGTTGGTTAGATCCAGTGACTAGCTTCTAGTGATATAATGGCTGTCTATATCTCTGAGATGAGGTATTATGATTACTTATATTATTTACATTATTCAGACTGTTATCCTCATCTTCATTGCCATATTCACAAGGACACCTGGCCCAGTGGATAAAGACGTTGGTTAGATCCAGTGACTAGCTTCTAGTGATATAATGGCTGTCTATATCTCTGAGATGAGGTATTATGATTACTTATATTATTTACATTATTCAGACTGTTATCCTCATCTTCATTGCCATATTCACAAGGACACCTGGCCCATTGGATAAAGACGTTGGTTAGATCCAGTGACTAGCTTCTAGTGATATAATGGCTGTCTATATCTCTGAGATGAGGTATTATGATTACTTATATTATTTACATTATTCAGACTGTTATCCTCATCTTCATTGCCATATTCACAAGGACACCTGGCCCATTGGATAAAGACGTTGGTTAGATCCAGTGACTAGCTTCTAGTGATATAATGGCTGTCTATATCTCTGAGATGAGGTATTATGATTACTTATATTATTTACATTATTCAGACTGTTATCCTCATCTTCATTGCCATATTCACAAGGACACCTGGCCCAGTGGATAAAGACGTTGGTTAGATCCAGTGACTAGCTTCTAGTGATATAATGGCTGTCTATATCTCTGAGATGAGGTATTATGATTACTTATATTATTTACATTATTCAGACTGTTATCCTCATCTTCATTGCCATATTCACAAGGACACCTGGCCCAGTGGATAAAGACGTTGGTTAGATCCAGTGACTAGCTTCTAGTGATATAATGGCTGTCTATATCTCTGAGATGAGGTATTATGATTACTTATATTATTTACATTATTCAGACTGTTATCCTGATCTTCATTGCCATATTCACAAGGACACCTGGCCCAGTGGATAAAGACGTTGGTTAGATCCAGTGACTAGCTTCTAGTGATATAATGGCTGTCTATATCTCTGAGATGAGGTATTATGAATACTTGCATTATTTACATTATTCAGACTGTTATCCTCATCTTCATTGCCATATTCACAAGGACACATGGCCCATTGGATAAAGACGTTGGTTAGATCCAGTGACTAGCTTCTAGTGATATAATGGCTGTCTATATCTCTGAGATGAGGTATTATGATTACTTATATTATTTACATTATTCAGACTGTTATCCTCATCTTCATTGCCATATTCACAAGGACACCTGGCCCAGTGGATAAAGACGTTGGTTAGATCCAGTGACTAGCTTCTAGTGATACAATGGCTGTCTATATCTCTGAGATGAGGTATTATGATTACTTATATTATTTACATTAATCAGACAGTTATCCTCATCTTCATTGCCATATTCACAAGGACACCTGGCCCAGTGGATAAGGACGTTGGTTAGATCCAGTGACTAGCTTCTAGTGATATAATGGCTGTCTATATCTCTGAGATGAGGTATTATGATTACTTATATTATTTACATTATTCAGACTGTTATCCTCATCTTCATTGCCATATTCACAAGGACACCTGGCCCAGTGGATAAAGACGTTGGTTAGATCCAGTGACTAGCTTCTAGTGATATAATGGCTGTCTATATCTCTGAGATGAGGTATTATGATTATATATTATTTACATTATTCAGACTGTTATCCTCATCTTCATGATATTCACAAGGACACCTGGCCCATTGGATAAAAGACGTTGGTTAGATCCAGTGATTTCTAGTGATATAATTCTATATCTCTGAGATGAGGTATTATGTTATCCAGACTGTTATCCTCTCTTCATTGCCATATTCACAAGGACACCTGGCCCAGTGGATAAAGACGTTGGTTAGATCCAGTGACTAGCTTCTAGTGATATAATGGCTGTCTATATCTCTGAGATGAGGTATTATGATTACTTATATTATTTACATTATTCAGACTGTTATCCTCATCTTCATTGCCATATTCACAAGGACACCTGGCCCAGTGGATAAAGACGTTGGTTAGATCCAGTGACTAGCTTCTAGTGATATAATGGCTGTCTATATTCTGAGATGAGGTATTATGATTACTTATATTATTTACATTATTCAGACTGTTATCCTCATCTTCATTGCCATATTCACAAGGACACCTGGCCCAGTGGATAAAGACGTTGGTTAGATCCAGTGACTAGCTTCTAGTGATATAATGGCTGTCTATATCTCTGAGATGAGGTATTATGATTACTTATATTATTTACATTATTCAGACTGTTATCCTCATCTTCATTGCCATATTCACAAGGACACATGGCCCATTGGATAAAGACGTTGGTTAGATCCAGTGACTAGCTTCTAGTGATATAATGGCTGTCTATATCTCTGAGATGAGGTATTATGATTACTTATATTATTTACATTATTCAGACTGTTATCCTGATCTTCATTGCCATATTCACAAGGACACCTGGCCCAGTGGATAAAGACGTTGGTTAGATCCAGTGACTAGCTTCTAGTGATATAATGGCTGTCTATATCTCTGAAATGAGGTATTATGATTACTTATATTATTTACATTATTCAGACTGTTATCCTGATCTTCATTGCCATATTCACAAGGACACCTGGCCCAGTGGATAAAGACGTTGGTTAGATCCAGTGACTAGCTTCTAGTGATATAATGGCTGTCTATATCTCTGAGATGAGGTATTATGATTACTTATATTATTTACATTATTCAGACTGTTATCCTCATCTTCATTGCCATATTCACAAGGACACCTGGCCCAGTGGATAAAGACGTTGGTTAGATCCAGTGACTAGCTTCTAGTGATATAATGGCTGTCTATATCTCTGAGATGAGGTATTATGATTACTTATATTATTTACATTATTCAGACTGTTATCCTGATCTTCATTGCCATATCACAAGGACACCTGGCCCAGTGGATAAAGACGTTGGTTAGATCCAGTGACTAGCTTCTAGTGATACAATGGCTGTCTATATCTCTGAGATGAGGTATTATGATTACTTATATTATTTACATTATTCAGACTGTTATCCTGATCTTCATTGCCATATTCACAAGGGACACCTGGCCCATTGGATAAAGACGTTGGTTAGATCCAGTGACTAGCTTCTAGTGATATAATGGCTGTCTATATCTCTGAGATGAGGTATTATGATTACTTATATTATTTACATTATTCAGACTGTTATCCTCATCTTCATTGCCATATTCACAAGGACACCTGGCCCAGTGGATAAAGACGTTGGTTAGATCCAGTGACTAGCTTCTAGTGATATAATGGCTGTCTATATCTCTGAGATGAGGTATTATGATTACTTATATTATTTACATTATTCAGACTGTTATCCCAGTCATCTTCATTGCCATATTCTGAGATGAGGACACCTTACCCATATTATTTACATTATTGGACTTAGATCCATTGACTAGCTTCTAGTGATAAAGACGTTGGCTAGATCCAGTCTATATCTCTGAGATGAGGTATTATGATTACTTATATTATTTACATTATTCAGACTGTTATCCTCATCTTCATTGCCATATTCACAACGGACACCTGGCCCATTGGATAAAGACGTTGGTTAGATCCAGTGACTAGCTTCTAGTGATATAATGGCTGTCTATATCTCTGAGATGAGGTATTATGATTACTTATATTATTTACATTATTCAGACTGTTATCCTCATCTTCATTGCCATATTCACAAGGACACCTGGCCCAGTGGATAAAGACGTTGGTTAGATCCAGTGACTAGCTTCTAGTGATATAATGGCTGTCTATATCTCTGAGATGAGGTATTATGATTACTTATATTATTTACATTATTCAGACTGTTATCCTGATCTTCATTGCCATATTCACAAGGACACCTGGCCCAGTGGATAAAGACGTTGGTTAGATCCAGTGACTAGCTTCTAGTGATATAATGGCTGTCTATATCTCTGAGATGAGGTATTATGATTACTTATATTATTTACATTATTCAGACTGTTATCCTCATCTTCATTGCCATATTCACAAGGACACCTGGCCCAGTGGATAAAGACGTTGGTTAGATCCAGTGACTAGCTTCTAGTGATATAATGGCTGTCTATATCTCTGAGATGAGGTATTATGATTACTTATATTATTTACATTATTCAGACTGTTATCCTCATCTTCATTGCCATATTCACAAGGACACCTGGCCCATTGGATAAAGACGTTGGTTAGATCCAGTGACTAGCTTCTATTCAGTGATATAATGGCTGTCTATATCTCTGAGATGAGGTATTATGATTACTTATATTATTTACATTATTCAGACTGTTAACCTGATCTTCATTGCCATATTCACAAGGACACCTGGCCCAGTGGAAAAAGACGTTGGTTAGATCCAGTGACTAGCTTCTAGTGATACAATGGCTGTCTATATCTCTGAGATGAGGTATTATGATTACTTATATTATTTACATTATTCAGACTGTTATCCTCATCTTCATTGCCATATTCACAAGGACACCTGGCCCAGTGGATAAAGACGTTGGTTAGATCCAGTGACTAGCTTCTAGTGATATAATGGCTGTCTATATCTCTGAGATGAGGTATTATGATTACTTATATTATTTACATTATTCAGACTGTTATCCTGATCTTCATTGCCATATTCACAAGGACACCTGGCCCAGTGGATAAAGACGTTGGTTAGATCCAGTGACTAGCTTCTAGTGATATAATGGCTGTCTATATCTCTGAGATGAGGTATTATGATTACTTATATTATTTACATTATTCAGACTGTTATCCTGATCTTCATTGCCATATTCACAAGGACACCTGGCCCAAGACGTGGATAAAGACGATTAATGGCTTCTATATCCAGTGACTAGCTTCTTCAGACTGATATAATTCACAAGGACACCTGGCCCATTATATCTCTGAGATGAGGTATTATGATTACTTATATTATTTTATTTACATTATTCAGACTGTTATCCTCATCTTCATTGCCATATTCACAAGGACACCTGGCCCAGTGGATAAAGACGTTGGTTAGATCCAGTGACTAGCTTCTAGTGATATAATGGCTGTCTATATCTCTGAGATGAGGTATTATGATTACTTATATTATTTACATTATTCAGACTGTTATCCTGATCTTCATTGCCATATTCACAAGGACACCAGTGGATAAAGACGTTGGTTAGATCCAGTGACTAGCTTCTAGTGATATAATGGCTGTCTATATCTCTGAGATGAGGTATTATGATTACTTATATTATTTACATTATTCAGACTGTTATCCTCATCTTCATTGCCATATTCACAAGGACACCTGGCCCAGTGGATAAAGACGTTGGTTAGATCCAGTGACTAGCTTCTAGTGATATAATGGCTGTCTATATCTCTGAGATGAGGTATTATGATTACTTATATTATTTACATTATTCAGACTGTTATCCTCATCTTCATTGCCATATTCACAAGGACACCTGGCCCAGTGGATAAAGACGTTGGTTAGATCCAGTGACTAGCTTCTAGTGATATAATGGCTGTCTATATCTCTGAGATGAGGACATTATGATTACTTATATTATTTACATTATTCAGACTGTTATCCTGATCTTCATTGCCATATTCCAAGGACACCTGGCCCATTGGATAAAGACGTTGGTTAGATCCATGATAAGCTTCTAGTGATATAATGGCTGTCTATATCTCTGAGAGGTATTATGATTACTTATATTATTTACATTATTCAGACTGTTATCCTGATCTTCATTGCCATATTCACAAGGACACCTGGCCCAGTGGATAAAGACGTTGGTTAGATCCAGTGACTAGCTTCTAGTGATATAATGGCTGTCTATATCTCTGAGATGAGGTATTATGATTACTTATATTATTTACATTTTATCCTGATCTTCATTGCCATATTCACAAGGACACCTGGCCCAGTGGATAAAGACGTTGGTTAGATCCAGTGACTAGCTTCTAGTGATATAATGGCTGTCTATATCTCTGAGATGAGGTATTATGATTACTTATATTATTTACATTATTCAGACTGTTATCCTGATCTTCATTGCCATATTCACAAGGACACCTGGCCCAGTGGATAAAGACGTTGGTTAGATCCAGTGACTAGCTTCTAGTGATATAATGGCTGTCTATATCTCTGAGATGAGGTATTATGATTACTTATATTATTTACATTATTCAGACTGTTATCCTGATCTTCATTGCCATATTCACAAGGACACCTGGCCCAGTGGATAAAGACGTTGGTTAGATCCAGTGACTAGCTTCTAGTGATATAATGGCTGTCTATATCTCTGAGATGAGGTATTATGATTACTTATATTATTTACATTATTCAGACTGTTATCCTGATCTTCATTGCCATATTCACAAGGACACCTGGCCCAGTGGATAAAGACGTTGGTTAGATCCAGTGACTAGCTTCTAGTGATATAATGGCTGTCTATATCTCTGAGATGAGGTATTATGATTTATATTATTTACATTATTTACATTTCATTGCATATTCACAAAGACACCTGTTAAAGACGTCCAGTGACTAGCTTCTAGTGATATAATGGCTTCTATATCTCTGAGATGAGGTATTATGATTACTTATATTATTTACATATTCAGACTGTTAATCTTCATTGGACACCTGGCCCAGTGGATAAAGACGTTGGTTAGATCCAGTGACTAGCTTCTAGTGATATAATGGCTGACTATATCTCTGAGATGAGGTATTATGATTACTTATATTATTTACATTATTCAGACTGTTATCCTGATCTTCATTGCCATATTCACAAGGACACCTGGCCCAGTGGATAAAGACGTTGGTTAGATCCAGTGACTAGCTTCTAGTGATATAATGGCTGTCTATATCTCTGAGATGAGGTATTATGATTACTTATATTATTTACATTATTCAGACTGTTATCCTGATCTTCATTGCCATATTCACAAGGACACCTGGCCCAGTGGATAAAGACGTTGGTTAGATCCAGTGACTAGCTTCTAGTGATATAATGGCTGTCTATATCTCTGAGATGAGGTATTATGATTACTTATATTATTTACATTATTCAGACTGTTATCCTGATCTTCATTGCCATATTCACAAGGACACCTGGCCCAGTGGATAAAGACGTTGGTTAGATCCAGTGACTAGCTTCTAGTGATATAATGGCTGTCTATATCTCTGAGATGAGGTATTATGATTACTTATATTATTTACATTATTCAGACTGTTATCCTGATCTTCATTGCCATATTCACAAGGACACCTGGCCCAGTGGATAAAGACGTTGGTTAGATCCAGTGACTAGCTTCTAGTGATATAATGGCTGTCTATATCTCTGAGATGAGGTATTATGATTACTTATATTATTTACATTATTCAGACTGTTATCCTGATCTTCATTGCCATATTCACAAGGACACCTGGCCCAGTGGATAAAGACGTTGGTTAGATCCAGTGACTAGCTTCTAGTGATATAATGGCTGTCTATATCTCTGAGATGAGGTATTATGATTACTTATATTATTTACATTATTCAGACTGTTATCCTGATCTTCATTGCCATATTCACAAGGACACCTGGCCCAGTGGATAAAGACGTTGGTTAGATCCAGTGACTAGCTTCTAGTGATATAATGGCTGTCTATATCTCTGAGATGAGGTATTATGATTACTTATATTATTTACATTATTCAGACTGTTATCCTGATCTTCATTGCCATATTCACAAGGGACACCTGGCCCAGTGGATAAAGACGTTGGTTAGATCCAGTGACTAGCTTCTAGTGATATAATGGCTGTCTATATCTCTGAGATGAGGTATTATGATTACTTATATTATTTACATTATTCAGACTGTTATCCTGATCTTCATTGCCATATTCACAAGGACACCTGGCCCAGTGGATAAAGACGTTGGTTAGATCCAGTGACTAGCTTCTAGTGATATAATGGCTGTCTATATCTCTGAGATGAGGTATTATGAATATTACTTATATTATTTACATTATTCAGACTGTTATCCTGATCTTCATTGCCATATTCACAAGGACACCTGGCCCAGTGGATAAAGACGTTGGTTAGATCCAGTGACTAGCTTCTAGTGATATAATGGCTGTCTATATCTCTGAGATGAGGTATTATGATTACTTATATTATTTACATTATTCAGACTGTTATCCTGATCTTCATTGCCATATTCACAAGGACACCTGGCCCAGTGGATAAAGACGTTGGTTAGATCCAGTGACTAGCTTCTAGTGATATAATGGCTGTCTATATCTCTGAGATGAGGTATTATGATTACTTATATTATTTACATTATTCAGACTGTTATCCTGATCTTCATTGCCATATTCACAAGGACACCTGGCCCAGTGGATAAAGACGTTGGTTAGATCCAGTGACTAGCTTCTAGTGATATAATGGCTGTCTATATCTCTGAGATGAGGTATTATGATTACTTATATTATTTACATTATTCAGACTGTTATCCTGATCTTCATTGCCATATTCACAAGGACACCTGGCCCAGTGGATAAAGACGTTGGTTAGATCCAGTGACTAGCTTCTAGTGATATAATGGCTGTCTATATCTCTGAGATGAGGTATTATGATTACTTATATTATTTACATTATTCAGACTGTTATCCTGATCTTCATTGCCATATTCACAAGGACACCTGGCCCATTGGATAAAGACGTTGGTTAGATCCAGTGACTAGCTTCTAGTGATATAATGGCTGTCTATATCTCTGAGATGAGGTATTATGATTACTTATATTATTTACATTATTCAGACTGTTATCCTGATCTTCATTGCCATATTCACAAGGACACCTGGCCCAGTGGATAAAGACGTTGGTTAGATCCAGTGACTAGCTTCTAGTGATATAATGGCTGTCTATATCTCTGAGATGAGGTATTATGATTACTTATATTATTTACATTATTCAGACTGTTATCCTGATCTTCATTGCCATATTCACAAGGACACCTGGCCCAGTGGATAAAGACGTTGGTTAGATCCAGTGACTAGCTTCTAGTGATATAATGGCTGTCTATATCTCTGAGATGAGGTATTATGATTACTTATATTATTTACATTATTCAGACTGTTATCCTGATCTTCATTGCCATATTCACAAGGACACCCTGGCCCAGTGGATAAAGACGTTGGTTAGATCCAGTGATATAATAGCTTCTAGTGATATAATGGCTGTCTATATCTTCTGAGATGAGGTATTATGATTACTTATATTATTTACATTATTCAGACTGTTATCCTGATCTTCATTGCCATATTCACAAGGACACCTGGCCCAGTGGATAAAGACGTTGGTTAGATCCAGTGACTAGCTTCTAGTGATATAATGGCTGTCTATATCTCTGAGATGAGGTATTATGATTACTTATATTATTTACATTATTCAGACTGTTATCCTGATCTTCATTGCCATATTCACAAGGACACCTGGCCCAGTGGATAAAGACGTTGGTTAGATCCAGTGACTAGCTTCTAGTGATATAATGGCTGTCTATATCTCTGAGATGAGGTATTATGATTACTTATATTATTTACATTATTCAGACTGTTATCCTGATCTTCATTGCCATATTCACAAGGACACCTGGCCCAGTGGATAAAGACGTTATTTAGATCCAGTGACTAGCTTCTAGTGATATAATGGCTGTCTATATCTCTGAGATGAGGTATTATGATTACTTATATTATTTACATTATTCAGACTGTTATCCTGATCTTCATTGCCATATTCACAAGGACACCTGGCCCAGTGGATAAAGACGTTGGTTAGATCCAGTGACTAGCTTCTAGTGATATAATGGCTGTCTATATCTCTGAGATGAGGTATTATGATTACTTATTATTATTTACATTATTCAGACTGTTATCCTGATCTTTATTGCCATATTCACAAGACACCTGGCCCATGGATAAAGACGTTGGTTAGATCCAGTGACTAGCTTCTAGTGATATAATGGCCTCTATATCTCTGAGATGAGGTATTATGATTACTTATATTATTTACATTATTCAGACTGTTATCCTGATCTTCATTGCCATATTCACAAGGACACCTGGCCCAGTGGATAAAGACGTTGGTTAGATCCAGTGACTAGCTTCTAGTGATATAATGGCTGTCTATATCTCTGAGATGAGGTATTATGATTACTTATATTATTTACATTATTCAGACTGTTATCCTGATCTTCATTGCCATATTCACAAGGACACCTGGCCCAGTGGATAAAGACGTTGGTTAGATCCAGTGACTAGCTTCTAGTGATATAATGGCTGTCTATATCTCTGAGATGAGGTATTATGATTACTTATATTATTTACATTATTCAGACTGTTATCCTGATCTTCATTGCCATATTCACAAGGACACCTGGCCCAGTGGATAAAGACGTTGGTTAGATCCAGTGACTAGCTTCTAGTGATATAATGGCTGTCTATATCTCTGAGATGAGGTATTATGATTACTTATATTATTTACATTATTCAGACTGTTATCCTGATCTTCATTGCCATATTCACAAGGACACCTGGCCCAGTGGATAAAGACGTTGGTTAGATCCAGTGACTAGCTTCTAGTGATATAATGGCTGTCTATATCTCTGAGATGAGGTATTATGATTACTTATATTATTTACATTATTCAGACTGTTATCCTGATCTTCATTGCCATATTCACAAGGACACCTGGCCCAGTGGATAAAGACGTTGGTTAGATCCAGTGACTAGCTTCTAGTGATATAATGGCTGTCTATATCTCTGAGATGAGGTATTATGA
The DNA here is from genome assembly GCA_903632075.3 of Acanthosepion pharaonis. Taxonomy (NCBI): domain Eukaryota; kingdom Metazoa; phylum Mollusca; class Cephalopoda; order Sepiida; family Sepiidae; genus Acanthosepion; species Acanthosepion pharaonis. Next base: position 1,306,676 of record CAHIKZ030000570.1, on the reverse strand, counting down.
TTACTTATATTATTTACATTATTCAGACTGTTATCCTGATCTTCATTGCCATATTCACAAGGACACGGCCCAGTGGATAAAGACGTTGGTTAGATCCAGTGACTAGCTTCTAGTGATATAATGGCTGTCTATATCTCTGAGATGAGGTATTATGATTACTTATATTATTTACATTATTCAGACTGTTATCCTCATCTTCATTGCCATATTCACCCACACCTGGCCCAGTGGATAAAGACGTTGGTTAGATCCAGTGACTAGCTTCTAGTGATATAATGGCTGTCTATATCTCTGAGATGAGGTATTATGATTACTTATATTATTTACATTATTCAGACTGTTATCCTGATCTTCATTGCCATATTCACAAGGACACCTGGCCCAGTGGATAAAGACGTTGGTTAGATCCAGTGACTAGCTTCTAGTGATATAATGGCTGTCTATATCTCTGAGATGAGGTATTATGATTACTTATATTATTTACATTATTCAGACTGTTATCCTGATCTTCATTGCCATATTCATTAAGGACACCTGGCCCAGTGGATAAAGACGTTGGTTAGATCCAGTGACTAGCTTCTAGTGATATAATGGCTGTCTATATCTCTGAGATGAGGTATTATGATTACTTATATTATTTACATTATTCAGACTGTTATCCTCATCTTCATTGCCATATTCACAAGGACACCTGGCCCAGTGGATAAAGACGTTTGGTTAGATCCAGTGACTAGCTTCTAGTGATATAATGGCTGTCTATATCTCTGAGATGAGGTATTATGATTACTTATATTATTTACATTATTCAGACTGTTATCCTGATCTTCATTGCCATATTCACAAGGACACATGGCCCAGTGGATAAAGACGTTGGTTAGATCCAGTGATATAATGGCTATATGTCTATATCTCTGAGATGAGTATTATGATTACTTTATATTATTTACATTATTCAGACTGTTATCCTGATCTTCATTGATATTCAATGGGCACCTCGGCCCAGTGGATATATCCAGTCTGAGATATAATGGCTGTCTATTATGATTACTTATATATTATTTACATTATTCAGACTGTTATCCTGATCTTCATTGCCATATTCACGAGGACACCTGGCCCAGGACACCGTTGGCCCAGTGGATAAAGACTCTGGGATTGGTTAGATCCAGTGACCTAGCTTCTTGCCATGATATAATGGCGTTGTCTATATCTCTGAGATGAGGTATTATGATTACTTATATTATTTACATTATTCAGACTGTTATCCTGATCTTCATTGCCATATTCATTGGACACCTGGCCCAGTGGATAAAGACGTTGGTTAGATCCAGTGACTAGCTTCTAGTGATATAATGGCTGTCTATATCTCTGAGATGAGGTATTATGATTACTTATATTATTTACATTATTCAGACTGTTATCCTGATCTTCATTGCCATATTCACAAGGACACCTGGCCCAGTGGATAAAGACGTTGGTTAGATCCAGTGACTAGCTTCTAGTGATATAATGGCTGTCTATATCTCTGAGATGAGGTATTATGATTACTTATATTATTTACATTATTCAGACTGTTATCCTGATCTTCATTGCCATATTCACAAGGACACCTGGCCCAGTGGATAAAGTCGATAAAGACGTTGGTTAGATCCAGTGACTAGCTTCTAGTGATATAATGGCTGTCTATATCTCTGAGATGAGGTATTATGATTACTTATATTATTTACATTATTCAGACTGTTATCCTGATCTTCATTGCCATATTCACAAGGACACCTGGCCCAGTGGATAAAGACGTTGGTTAGATCCAGTGACTAGATGATATAATGAGGTATCTCTGAGATGAGGTATTGATTACTTATATTATTTACATTATTCAGACTGTTATCCTGATCTTCATTGCCATATTCACAAGGACACCTGGCCCAGTGGATAAAGACGTTGGTTAGATCCAGTGACTAGCTTCTAGTGATATAATGGCTGTCTATATCTCTGAGATGAGGTATTATGATTACTTATATTATTTACATTATTCAGACTGTTATCCTGATCTTCATTGCCATATTCACAAGGACACCTGGCCCAGTGGATAAAGACGTTGGTTAGATCCAGTGACTAGCTTCTAGTGATATAATGGCTGTCTATATCTCTGAGATGAGGTATTATGATTACTTATATTATTTTACATTATTCAGACTGTTATCCTGATCTTCATTGCCATATTCACAAGGACACCTGGCCCAGTGGATAAAGACGTTGGTTAGATCCAGTGACTAGCTTCTAGTGATATAATGGCTGTCTATATCTCTGAGATGAGGTATTATGATTACTTATATTATTTACATTATTCAGACTGTTATCCTGATCTTCATTGCCATATTCACAAGGACACCTGGCCCAGTGGATAAAGACGTTGGTTAGATCCAGTGATCCTATCTTTGCCAGTGATATAATGGCTGTCTATATCTCTGAGATGAGGTATTATGATTACTTATATTATTTACATTATTCAGACTGTTATCCTGATCTTCATTGCCATATTCACAAGGACACCTGGCCCAGTGGATAAAGACGTTGGTTAGATCCAGTGACTAGCTTCTAGTGATATAATGGCTGTCTATATCTCTGAGATGAGGTATTATGATTACTTATATTATTTACATTATTCAGACTGTTATCCTGATCTTCATTGCCATATTCACAAGGGCACCTGGCCCAGTGGATAAAGTCGTTGGTTAGATCCAGTGACTAGCTTCTAGTGATATAATGGCTGTCTATATCTCTGAGATGAGGTATTATGATTACTTATATTATTTACATTATTCAGACTGTTATCCTGATCTTCATTGCCATATTCACAAGGACACCTGGCCCAGTGGATAAAGACGTTGGTTAGATCCAGTGACTAGCTTCTAGTGATATAATGGCTGTCTATATCTCTGAGATGAGGTATTATGATTACTTATATTATTTACATTATTCAGACTGTTATCCTGATCTTCATTGCCATATTCACAAGGACACCTGGCCCAGTGGATAAAGACGTTGGTTAGATCCAGTGACTAGCTTCTAGTGATATAATGGCTGTCTATATCTCTGAGATGAGGTATTATGATTACTTATATTATTTACATTATTCAGACTGTTATCCTGATCTTCATTGCCATATTCACAAGGACACCTGGCCCAGTGGATAAAGACGTTGGTTAGATCCAGTGACTAGCTTCTAGTGATATAATGGCTGTCTATATCTCTGAGATGAGGTATTATGATTACTTATATTATTTACATTATTCAGACTGTTATCCTGATCTTCATTGCCATATTCACAAGGGACACCTGGCCCAGTGGATAAAGACGTTGGTTAGATCCAGTGACTAGCTTCTTAGTGATATAATGGCTGTCTATATCTCTGAGATGAGGTATTATGATTACTTATATTATTTACATTATTCAGACTGTTATCCTGATCTTCATTGCCATATTCACAAGGACACCTGGCCCAGTGGATAAAGACGTTGGTTAGATCCAGTGACTAGCTTCTAGTGATATAATGGCTGTCTATATCTCTGAGATGAGGTATTATGATTACTTATATTATTTACATTATTCAGACTGTTATCCTGATCTTCATTGCCATATTCACAAGGGACACCTGGCCCAGTGGATAAAGACGTTGGTTAGATCCAGTGACTAGCTTCTAGTGATATAATGGCTGTCTATATCTCTGAGATGAGGTATTATGATTACTTATATTATTTACATTATTCAGACTGTTATCCTCATCTTCATTGCCATATTCCCAAGGACATATGGCCCAGTGGATAAAGACGTTGGTTAGATCCAGTGACTAGCTTCTAGTGATATAATGGCTGTCTATATCTCTGAGATGAGGTATTATGATTACTTATATTATTTACATTATTCAGACTGTTATCCTGATCTTCATTGCCATATTCACAAGGGCACCTGGCCCAGTGGATAAAGACGTTGGTTAGATCCAGTGACTAGCTTCTAGTGATATAATGGCTGTCTATATCTCTGGGATGAGGTATTATGATTACTTATATTATTTACATTATTCAGACTGTTATCCTGATCTTCATTGCCATATTCACAAGGACACCTGGCCCAGTGGATAAAGACGTTGGTTAGATCCAGTGACTAGCTTCTAGTGATATAATGGCTGTCTATATCTCTGAAATGAGGTATTATGATTACTTATATTATTTACATTATTCAGACTGTTATCCTGATCTTCATTGCCATATTCACAAGGACACCTATGGCCCATTGGATAAAGACGTTGGTTAGATCCAGTGACTAGCTTCTAGTGATATAATGGCTGTCTATATCTCTGAGATGAGGTATTATGATTACTTATATTATTTACATTATTCAGACTGTTATCCTGATCTTCATTGCCATATTCACAAGGACACCTGGCCCAGTGGATAAAGACGTTGGTTAGATCCAGTGACTAGCTTCTAGTGATATAATGGCTGTCTATATCTCTGAGATGAGGTATTATGATTACTTATATTATTTACATTATTCAGACTGTTATCCTGATCTTCATTGCCATATTCACAAGGACACCTGGCCCAGTGGATAAAGACGTTGGTTAGATCCAGTGACTAGCTTCTAGTGATATAATGGCTGTCTATATCTCTGAGATGAGGTATTATGATTACTTATATTATTTACATTATTCAGACTGTTATCCTGATCTTCATTGCCATATTCACAAGGACACCTGGCCCAGTGGATAAAGACGTTGGTTAGATCCAGTGACTAGCTTCTAGTGATATAATGGCTGTCTATATCTCTGAGATGAGGTATTATGATTACTTATATTATTTACATTATTCAGACTGTTATCCTGATCTTCATTGCCATATTCACAAGGACACCTGGCCCAGTGGATAAAGACGTTGGTTAGATCCAGTGACTAGCTTCTAGTGATATAATGGCTGTCTATATCTCTGAGATGAGGTATTATGATTACTTATATTATTTACATTATTCAGACTGTTATCCTGATCTTCATTGCCATATTCACAAGGACACCTGTGGATAAAGACGTTGGTTAGATCCAGTGACTAGCTTCTAGTGATATAATGGCTGTCTATATCTCTGGAGATGAGGTATTATGATTACTTATATTATTTACATTATTCAGACTGTTATCCTGATCTTCATTGCCATATTCACAAGGACACCCTGGCCCAGTGGATAAAGACGTTGGTTAGATCCAGTGACTAGCTTCTAGTGATATAATGGCTGTCTATATCTCTGAGATGAGGTATTATGATTACTTATATTATTTACATTATTCAGACTGTTATCCTGATCTTCATTGCCATATTCACAAGGACACCTGGCCCAGTGGATAAAGACGTTGGTTAGATCCAGTGACTAGCTTCTAGTGATATAATGGCTGTCTATATCTCTGAGATGAGGTATTATGATTACTTATATTATTTACATTATTCAGACTGTTATCCTGATCTTCATTGCCATATTCACAAGGGCACCTGGCCCAGTGGATAAAGTCGTTGGTTAGATCCAGTGACTAGCTTCTAGTGATATAATGGCTGTCTATATCTCTGAGATGAGGTATTATGATTATTATATTATTTACATTATTCAGACTGTTATCCTGATCTTCATTGCCATATTCACAAGAGTGGATAAAGACGTTGGTTAGATCCAGTGACTAGCTTCTAGTGATATAATGGCTGTTATATCTCTGAGATGAGGTATTATGATTACTTATATTATTTACATTATTCAGACTGTTATCCTGATCTTCATTGCCATATTCACAATGACACCTGGCCCAGTGGATGAAGACGTTGGTTAGATCCAGTGACTAGCTTCTAGTGATACAATGGCTGTCTATATCTCTGAGATGAGGTATTATGATTACTTATATTATTTACATTATTCAGACTGTGTATCCTGATCTTCATTGCCATATTCACAAGGACACCTGGCCCAGTGGATAAAATGACGTTGGTTAGATCCAGTGACTAGCTTCTAGTGATATAATGGCTGTCTATATCTCTGAGATGAGAGTATTATGATTACTTATATTATTTACATTATTCAGACTGTTATCCTCATCTTCATTGCCATATTCACAAGGACACCTGGCCCAGTGGATAAAGACGTTGGTTAGATCCAGTGACTAGCTTCTAGTGATACAATGGCTGTCTATATCTCTGAGATGAGGTATTATGATTACTTATATTATTTACATTATTCAGACTGTTATCCTCATCTTCATTGCCATATTCACAAGGACACCTGGCCCAGTGGATAAAGACGTTGGTTAGATCCAGTGACTAGCTTCTAGTGATATAATGGCTGTCTATATCTCTGAGATGAGGTATTATGATTACTTATATTATTTACATTATTCAGACTGTTATCCTGATTTGCCATATTCACAAGGACACCTGGCCCAGTGGATAAAGACGTTGGTTAGATCAGACTGTAATGGCTGTCTATATCTCTGAGATGAGATTCTGAATGATATTATTACTTATATTATTTACATTATTCAGACTGTTATCCTGATCTTCATTGCCATATTCACAAGGACACCTGGCCCAGTGGATAAAGACGTTGGTTAGATCCAGTGACTAGCTTCTAGTGATATAATGGCTGTCTATATCTCTGAGATGAGGTATTATGATTACTTATATTATTTACATTATTCAGACTGTTATCCTCATCTTCATTGCCATATTCACAAGGACACCTGGCCCAGTGGATAAAGACGTTGGTTAGATCCAGTGACTAGCTTCTAGTGATATAATGGCTGTCTATATCTCTGAGATGAGGTATTATGATTACTTATATTATTTACATTATTCAGACTGTTATCCTCATCTTCATTGCCATATTCACAAGGACACCTGGCCCAGTGGATAAAGACGTTGGTTAGATCCAGTGACTAGCTTCTAGTGATATAATGGCTGTCTATATCTCTGAGATGAGGTATTATGATTACTTATATTATTTACATTATTCAGACTGTTATCCTCATCTTCATTGCCATATTCACAAGACACCTGGCCCACATGGCCCAGTGGATAAAGACGTTGGTTAGATCCAGTGACTAGTTTCTAGTGATATAATTTCATGTCTATATCCCTGAGATGAGGTATTATGATTACTTATATTATTTACATTATTCAGACTGTTATCCTGATCTTCATTGCCATATTCACAAGGACACCTGGCCCAGTGGATAAAGACGTTGGTTAGATCCAGTGACTAGCTTCTAGTGATATAATGGCTGTCTATATCTCTGAGATGAGGTATTATGATTACTTATATTATTTACATTATTCAGACTGTTATCCTGATCTTCATTGCCATATTCACAAGGACACCTGGCCCAGTGGATAAAGACGTTGGTTAGATCCAGTGACTAGCTTCTAGTGATATAATGGCTGTCTATATCTGAGATGAGGTATTATGATTACTTATATTATTTACATTATTCAGACTGTTATCCTGATCTTCATTGCCATATTCACAAGGACACCTGGCCCAGTGGATAAAGACGTTGGTTAGATCCAGTGACTAGCTTCTAGTGATATAATGGCTGTCTATATCTCTGAGATGAGGTATTATGATTACTTATATTATTTACATTATTCAGACTGTTATCCTCATCTTCATTGCCATATTCACAAGGACACATGGCCCAGTGGATAAAGACGTTGGTTAGATCCAGTGACTAGTTTCTAGTGATATAATGGCTGTCTATATCCCTGAGATGAGGTATTATGATTACTTGCATTATTTACATTATTCGGATTGTTATCCTCATGTTATCTACCTCTTCTACCCCCCCACCGAATTTGGTTTAATTAGTAAGTCTTGTATCACTAATTCATTATTATCTCAAAAATAAAAACAATATTACAAACTAAAATGATTTTCTGATTTTAAATAACCTGAAATATGTTGAAGTTAAGCAACGTCGAGCCTGATTAGTACCTACATCGGTGACCGCTTGTGAATGCCAGGTGATGTAAGCCTGGATATTCCACTTAAAAAAAACATTAAACGTGACACTTCATAAAAGTTAAATATTAGATTAATATATCATTAAAGAATTTAATGATTAATATTTTTTCAGGAATTTAGGGTAAACATGTACCTGTCGTGAGATATTCATAAAATAGTTGTTTCTGTTTCAAGTACCAGTCAATAGTTTTTTTTATATATATATATATTTATATAATTGTTCAACCGTATTGCGTATAACAAAATTTTCTTTTAATATGAGTAAAGAAATGGATTTACTATTTGGAATTTTTTTCATATTTTTTGATAGCTGATCAGAACGTTGTCAAGTATGATACTTATGAGGAAGTCATTTGCCTATTAGAAACGGAATGATGCAGTATTTTGAAGACAACACTGATAACGATCTTGCAACAGCTGATGGAAAGAATATGCATCACTGACTTGGGATCAATTGCAATAGCCAATGTCTGGTTTTCAGACTGGAAAACTGTAAGAGCACCTGTACCAAAGGAAACAAGGAGAAATGGTCTGACATTCTAGCTAATGCATCCCCTTCAAACATTATTATCCAGTTGATAAAACTGCACTTAAACAAATTATTCTAATACCAATTATGCCAGAGAATTTTAATCACAGCTTTGGCAATATATTATGGCATGCGCTCACGTATTTTACCAGAAGTGTCCAAGCTTGTCTGGCTGCATGAGTATAGTTTTTACTGTGCAGACCCCGGCTAAATCTTATGATTGCCTTTAATCAACTTTCCCGCTACTGATATAACAGCATTACATTCACTTTTGTCGTTTGTTATAGGCGGAGAAGCAAATTTGATGTTTCGACACGAACAAGAGGAAAGAGCAAATTCATTTTTCTTCAGTATCACTTGACAAAGAATATATTTCTCGAGATCCACGATTAGTGGTAGCTGTTGAAAGGATACCAGAAGCGGAGATAGAAAGTTACTTTTATTACGAGAGATGGCACCATACCTCACATCTTTGTTTGCAGGAGGTGTTATGAGAGATGCTAACAATAAAACCACACTGAAAAATCATCTTCTGGAAAAAAGTTGAACCAAGGAAGGTTTCTTCTGGTAAATTTGTGGCTGACGGAGGATCTTTGTAACTGGACGAAGACTGAGACCTTCAGCAACGTTTTTCAGAAGTATGTTGACAAATGTCGACATCTGAGAATTAACATTCTAGTATTTGACGGCCATGCTTCATCAAGAAAAGATGCTACAAGATCAGCCAAAATGTCTCAAGTTGTGGCGATCCTTGAGTATAATCGCTGCCGTCTGATAAAACAGAATTCGAAACTAGCTATGTCAACAAGTTTGGTAGATTGTCTGGGCAAGAAGTGGGAAGAACATAGTTTTCAGGTTGTTTATTGTCTAAGTGATGCAGGCACTGCCATCATCAATCAGTCAGTTATGTGCTACGCGTGATACACGCTTTGGGGATCATATATCTTTCGATATATGACTGATGAGGCAGTAGATTGCCATTTATTTCTGCGGTAGCTCAGTTGCCATCCAAGGCTATAGAATCCGGTCTGTCCTACTATTTACCCATAGATGGTGAGAAGAAGAGGATTCATACCTTTCCCAAGAGTACTAGCACGTAAGTGAATGTAATGAATTCGAACTCGGCTCTCCGATTCCTCAATCCGAGCCACTATCCATTACTCCACCGTACAGTGCTAAGTACTGTTGATCAATCAGTCTCTATATTAATGATATCCCGTGTCTTTTACTTCATCAAGTCTACTTTCATGATTCCAGTACCAATATCTTTTCAAGGACACTGGTGGATGGGTGTCTAACAGTATCAATGGCTTCATTGAAGAATGTCATACAATACATATATCGTGTTTGCTCATGCCTTTAATGGGCATGGCACAATGTCTATCATACATAAATTTTGCAAACTATCGATTTTGTCAAAATTGAAGAATTCTTGTGACTTGAGGTAGATTTTTTTTTTTTTTATTTTAACTTGGATGACATGGATCCCCAAGATATTGGAAATGCAACTGTGAGATTGTTCGCGCTCCTTCATTCACCAAAAAGTACTTTGAAAAAAAAAAAAAAAAAAAAAAAAACGAGGAGACAAAAGTATGACACAATGGTAGCTGCTGGCCGACCCAAGATTGATCCTGCTCTGCTCCCTGCGTGTCCAAGAGTATCATTCCATGAGAGTTTATCACCAAATACGAGTTTGGATGTCACTCGATGATACCGATATCAAACTACTTAACTGGGGCTGACAAATTTGTGATGACAAGTTTACACCCATAATGAATGATGTTGCTGCTGATTCTCCAGAATTATTTAAAATATACGCTGTGGATGTAAAGGCCAATGTCAAAAGAGTTGTTTCTGTAGAAATGCCGGTTTACATTGTGCATCAACATGTAAATCGTGTCATGGAATCACGTCCTCAAGTGTACCAAATACCAATCCGGAACACGAAGATGTATATGAGAGCAAATTTCATGGATGCTTGGAAATAGACTAAAAAATGACATTTTTATGGTATTTGTATATATTACTTACCATCTGGTTACATCTTCATTGTTGTAGCATATGAGGAATAAATTTAAATAATAAAAAAATGATATTTCTGTATATGCGGACATTTTTTTTTCATTTATCATAAAATATCTTATCCTTTGATTTTTCTTCATAACAATTTTCTCTCAGAAGATAAAATTTCACAAGATGCATCACTGAAAAGACTTTAAGATTATTTTAAAGAATAACTATACTATCAATCTATCTAATATTAAATATCTCTGCAAATTTTGTCTTCCGAATTGATATTGAGCACTTTTAATGCATACGATCTTAAGAAATATTTGTTTACTTTTGCGTGTATATATATATATATATATATATATATATATATATATATATATATATATGTGTGTGTGTGTGTATATTAAAAGAGAGAAACCGCAAACGTTTTTGGTTGTAATGTGGATTTTCTAAAAGAAATATTGTTGTGGTAGGATCCACCTAATTTGCATAGTGGAGTACCGACCATATAAATATGGTTGGTACCGGGAAGAGAGGGAGGAATCAAGAGATTCAACCAGAGACTCTGCCCGACTGCGACTCAGTCAACACATTCTCCAGGAACGGTCTTACCAGGAATATACAAAAGACTATATGTAAATATTGTGTACACTTTCTTGTTTCAATACATTTTGTTCTAAGTACATTTTGTGTTGCATTATTATTCCATGCATTAGTCAAGTTTCAACAAATATTATGCTTTCTTTTCCATAATTTCGCTACACGTGTTTCCGGTCTCGCGACCTTCACCAGGCAAAGCGTGGAGATTTCCACATATTATTAAAAATAATTAATTTTTTCTAATGTTTTTTGATGTTAAATATTCTCGATATGAGACGTTCTCCTTTTTGTGTCTTAGTGACCCAATGTCTTCCTGAATTGGCAGTGAAAAGTTCTGCGTGAAGGGCTAATGGAAACACACGCGAACACTACACAGCATAGGAAATGTGCGTGTATGTGTGTGTGTTTTTGTGTATGTATATGCGTGTGTATATGTGTGTATGTGTACAAATGTGTTTACTAATTCCTCGTAATAAGACAGTGTGTATGTATAGAGAGGGAATATACATCATATGCATACGAATGCTGACAAAAAACACAGCAGTCATTGAAAGATAAGAATGCCGATAATTCCTTCTCCGAAACATACTAGTAGAATATACAAACATAATAACCTCATCCACATGTAAAAAAAAGAACGGAAGCCTTAATAATAAAAAAAGTGTGTACCAACACTCAATCATATTAACTATGAACACAGCCACAATATGCTGACCGTGTTCGGAAAATAAAATATCCTTATAAATCTAGAAACATTCACACAACCCATACACCCAATTATAAAGCAAAAATAAAACCATCCTCGCTCAGGACATTTGAACAGTTTCTACACACTCAGTGGCCAGAAAAAAATAGTTGTTCGAACACAAGAAAAATTAAATAAAACGCTTAATCGCAGTACTTTGTCTGTCGTCTTTAATAAAACATATATAAATGAGGGATTGTTGCCTACATACACACACACACACACACATATGTGTGTGTGTGTGTGTGTGTGTGTGTGTGTGTGTGTGGTATAATTTTTAGTGGATATCCATCTTGGAGTAGACGCTCCGTTTATTTATTAAAGAGTATATTTATTTATTTTCGTCTACCAGACTGAATATCCGAGAAAACTTACTAAAGAAAAACATAAGCAGGATACAAACCTGCCTCCACCTGGGCAGGGAAAACCGTCGTTAGATCCGACACGCTTCATGCCATTCGGACACGAAGTGCGTCGATGATCAGCAAAGTTAAATAATTCATTTAAACGCTAATCTTTCGATTCGTATCCTAAAGTAAACAAAGCAAATTCTAAAGAAATGATGGATTATTAATTCCACAGATTTTATTACTTAAACGTTATTTTTATTGGATACTCATATTTGCGTAGACGCTCCATTTATTTATTAAACAGTATATTTATTTTCGTCTACCGGCCAAAATATTTGAGAAAACTTACTAAAGAAAAACATGGCGGAGAGAACATATTTTTCTTTTCTTGAATATCGACGCTCCTTCAATCTGGAATAATAAACATTTGAAGTTAGCTTATAAGATGCCTAGTAATTATTACAAAGATTGAACAAGAAATATTCATCTTTGGAATTTTCAGGGAGAAAAGGCGGACTAAAGTCTTGTGATTGTGAAATTCTGTATAAAAAGTCTGAAGATGTCGTATAGGAGTGTACAGAAACGTCAAGACTGCAAGAATAAGACACAGTAAAGAGGTAACTCTGAAAGCCGTCTCGATTGAAATGAATGTTTAATTAAATGGTGTGCCTGGAATTGATAGAAAGATATGAAGAGACTGAGAGGGATGGCCAGATTAATAGATAGATAGATAGATAGATAGATAGATAGATAGATATGAAAAGACTGTGAGAGATACATACATACGACCTAGCTCTTTTTTAATCTCTGTCTCGGTCTGTTATATGTAGATACATACATACATACATACATACATACATACATACATATATACACACATACATACATATGAACAGACTGAGACAGAGATGAAAAAAGAGCTAGCTAGCTACGTAGATAGATAGATAGATAGATAGATAGATAGATATGAACCGCAGATATATGGAACGATTTTCCAAACGTTTATTAGTTCCTCGTGCTTTCGGCTATACTCATAGTCATTTTCAATGATTTCTGTTCTACTACTGTAATATATGGTGTTCAAGTACTACTGCAAACGGTGTAATAGTTGCTAAAAGTAGACATATTCTTAGTTTCCAAATACGGCTCGTAAATTGTGGATGTGTTTCTCTGTGATTGTCAACGCTGCTTTCATGTTCGTTATATTAATGTATTCCATCACTTTTAGACGTTTTTGGTAATTTGGAATACATATCACATCCCTTCCGAGGTTTTTGTTTATTGAGTTTGGTACAATTCCGTCCGAATTGTACTCTGGTCGGAGAGATGTAGCATCAGTCATCTTGACAGGTGGGTGATGTTGTGTACAATATAAGTATTTATGGATTTGTTTTTGTCGGTATAAATAATATTGGCCTGATGTAATATTGATTTCGTCGACAAGATAAGACCTATGACTATACCTGGCTTTATCTTATTGATCTGATGCAAGCAGAAGTGTATAAGTTATTTATATTCGTGTATGCAACTTTGTACGCATCTGTTATGCAAGCAAAAGATGAAAATTCAGACAGGATAAAAAGAGCCAAAGTGTATTAGAATATACTTTATAGAAACTCAGACACGCAGCCGAGATACTCTGAGGGAGCTGGTCACCTTTACAGATACCCTACAACCACGCCCCGTCATGGAACAGATGACGATGAAGATGACAATGATGACGACGATGATGATAATGATGATGATGGCTATGATGATGACGTTGTTGATGGTCATGTGTATATCTACAGTCTGTCTGAAGTTATTATGCAAATCAAATAAACTTCAATCACTCAAAAACTTCTGAACCAATATTTGCCACCGTTAGTAAAATATTTAATTAAAATTTCTGCCATTTCTAATGGTTAATTTTTGAGATATTTGACATTTACGAAAATGGACTGAGTGCAGTTAATATGCAAATTAAACTAATATTAGCTTAAGCCCTTTGAAATCTAATAAAAACTATTTTTTTTCTTTTTGTCCATAATATATGTTGAAACATGGGTTACAGGGAAGGATCTAATAACTGCCGAATAACAGAAAATAACAAAGTTATTGTGTGAAGGAATGTCCACATTGGAGATATCAAAGGAGCTTTGCAGAGATAATCGAACGATAAAGAAAGCTGTTAAAAATGTAAATTGAGAACTCGAAGATGATGAAAAGACTTTAAGAACTTGCTTCCACGAGACGTACGTAAACTAAAACGAATTATAGCGAAACAACCAGTTTTGACCAGCGATCAGATCTTTGAAAAAGCTGGAATTGAGGAAATCAGGAAGAACAAAAGGCATAGAATACTTTGTGAATTGATATCTGTAAAAAAAAAAGAACGCCCTAAGCAATCTCCTCTCACTAAAGCAAATATTTTAAAGAGTCAAAATTGGGCCAAGAAATACATGAACATTGACTTTTCTCAAGTAATTTTCACGGGAGAATCTCGAATGTCAATTGATGGACCTGATGGATGTTCTAAAGGATGGATTTTATCCACTTCAGATGAGGCTGTGGCTAAAAGAAAGCAGCAAGGAGATGGTAGTATTATGATACAGACTGGAATTGTCGACCAAACCATTATTAGACCATTCAAATTCGATGAAGGAGTTAAACTGAAGAGTGCTATTACAATTTTATGAACAAGACTTTTTTTTTATAGTGACGTTCTCAATCTCGCAGTTTCAAAGTGAAAGGTGTATTTATGCCCGACAATGCTCCTTCTCATGTATCTAAACTTACTAGTGAAGTATTTGAGCATAAAGGTTTACAAGAGAAAAAATAAATGAATGTCCATCAGGCCCTGATCTGAATACGATCGAAAATCTATCGTCAGTTGTAAAGATGAAATTATATGAAGGTGGCAAACAATATAACAGCAAAGAACGACACGAAGCAATCAAATCTACCATGTCGCAAACTGATCCTGCTGAAGTAAAAATTAAAATTAATGGATAATAGGTTACTGGCATTTACTAAGAAGAAGGGTCATTATACCAAAATGTAAAAGATTCAAAGACTTATATGTGTTTGTTATTTGTTCTATTATAGGTGTTGATCAAGTTTTGATGATTTTATTACCATTTTATTGAAGTAAGATGCGATTATTTGCTTTTGCTTAATAACTTCAGATGGCAGTTTTTTTAGAGGACATCAAATAACTTCAATACGTCATATTGATACTACCTAAAATTTTAACTCGACCTTTGTTTTGATATCTAAATTGTTTAACATTTGACAATTTTTTTGTCAAACTAAATTAGGATTATTGAAGTTTATACGATTTGCTTAATAACTTCAGACAGTGTGTATATGTCATATGCCAACATGAGTGTGTGGTTGTTTCTATCTACTCTATGCGTATTACGTAAACAAATGCGTATGTTCGTGCATATGTGTATACGTATGTGTATGCTTGTGTATGTGTATGTGCTTATGTATGTGTATGAGAAGGGTAGATGTAGCCTGTCTTAATAATGAGTGCGAGTGTGATTTTTTTTAGATGTATATGTCATGTGTTCACGTGGGTTGAGTGTTATGTCTTTGGCTGTGTGTATGCATTTTTATATTATGTACATGTATATATATATATATATATATATATATATATATATATATATGCGCACTTGTTACCTGTATACAGATGTACAATTTGTGTGCTTATGTGTCTAAGTTATATGCGTACTTATGCAAGTATTTTCAGTGCGTGTGAGTTTATGTTTTCGTTACGCGCCTGCCTTTACGATGGTCTGCATATACGTGTATACTGTATGTGTACCTGCATACACGCGTATGTGTTTTGCGTGTGCGTGTGGATATGTATACGTTTGTTATGTGTTTGCCTTTACTAGAAGAGGCTGAAAAGTCCTCGATCTAAACCAACTTCCTAAAATCTAACTGCATGATCAAACATAAGAATCTTTTAATGCTTTCTTGGTTGGAATGAGAAGTTTTCAACACCTCAGACTTGTGTATTATATCTGTGTGGATAGGCGTATGTATTTGTGTATCTTTGTGTGGGTGCAAATTTGTATATAGCCATGTATGCAAGAATGTATGTGTGTGAGAATACGAAAGAGAGAGTGAAAGAATGAATGATAATACAAGCCACTTTCCATCATCACCCCGGAACTACACGTGACAAATAAAAAAAAAATGGCGTCCTTATTGGCGGTTGTTTCGAAATGTGAGAAATGCCGAGAAATTACACACCACAGTCCGGAAAAGTCTCTCATACAGATCATCTCAATACTCGACCAGAGCTTAAAAAAATAAAATAATAGTAATAATAATAATAAAACGAAAAAAAAAAATAAACACACCAATGGCCAAATACCATTGTTCTGTCTCAATTTTCCCCATAGCCGTGGTCACCCCAAAATGGCGCAAAAGCCAAAATCAACCGAGAAATTTACCGTTTGCTTAATGAATTCTTTAGTGGAAACTCAAAGATTGTGCGTGTACCCGCTCAACATTTCTGTCAATCCAATTTTTTGTGGAGCACTCGATATTGCGTTTTTTGCTTTGCATCATTTATATATATATATATATATATATATATATATATATATATATATATATATAGAATATATATATAGAATAAAAAAATATATATACATGTATTGTCAAATGACCGGATATATTGTAGCGTCTTGTCGAACGTAATTTCAATGAAGAAATGAATTGAATAAACATATATATTTTTTTTTTTTCTCAATAATTTTGTAGTTTTTAAACTTAATAGTGATTAAATTTGGATTTTAAAATTGCCAGTTTTTAATTTTAATATTGAATTTTATCATATAATTTTATAATTATTGGTTAGTATAAATTATTTTTAATATTACACGTATTTTAAAGATCTGAATAGCTATGATTTCGTTGTCAAGCTTTTGAATCTTTAGCACTCTTTTAAGAATAGTAATTGTTGGTTATTGGAATTCATTCCGTATATACCAATTATATACTTGGGTATATATATATATATATATATATATATATATATATATATATATATATATAGATAGATAGATAGATAGATAGATAGATAGATAGATAGATAGATAGGTATGACTTCTATCGTGGTGCAATTATTACAAGTATAATCTAGCGGTCTGATTCACTTATGTTCTTTGATTAATTCCTTGTATCAGACGAAGACTGCCTTACCAAATAATAATTTCTAATGTTAACTGAAGTCATATACAGAATAATGTTCATAATCATGTTATATTATGCCTAAATTAGGAAATGCTTTTCATATATTTACGATGTTTATTCTGACAAAAAGCAATGATTGAACACGAATTGTATTTGCAGCCAGATTATGGTTGACAATACAACAGTACTGTAGCAATCCAACCGCAAAAAAATGATTAAAACTAGTCAAACTCTTTACATCATAAACAGTAAACAACTGTAACTATAAAATGTGGCGATAATCTTGTAATTCTGTAAACAATGCTGTATTTGAAAATCCTAAATATGACCTAGTCTTTTATAATCTTATACGACAATATAATTCTTCCTCTTCAACTGCTAGAAAAAGATCTGAAATTCTGGAAGCTCTTTATATCAAAGTCCATCAACTTCCTTATAAAAAAGAGTTTGAACTGTAAGATCATTTTAGTTGTGTGTAGCTTAAATCTTATCTAAAGATCCACGTACATTTTAAACTTTGGAATATTAGCAATTTTACTTGCTACCAGGGTACTCTAAATATTTTCGTTTTGATGCATGATTTTCTCCTTTGATCAGAGTAGAATTTTTATGCCAAAATTGTGCTCACTATCGTTACCATGAGCACCTAATGCATTTAATGTAGTTTCGTAAAATGTCCCTTTTGCGTTCTTTTATTTAAATTGTTTGAGGTTTCTCCTACGTATTTTTGTGACCGGCGATATGATAAATTCTTTCTTCAAGTTTTAGCATATTATTTTGTTTAGTTTGACTAATTCTTTTATTGTTTTAGATGTAGTAATATTAAATTTTATGCTAAGTGTAAATAAGTTCTTTTCAATTGTAGTTGTGATAGAATTAGTTGGTAGACAATTTCTCTACAAAACAATACATTAATTAAATCAGTTGCTCGTCGTAAAGAGACTGAGCACAATTTTAACATAAAGATATGCCAATCTAGTCAAAAGAGAAAACAATTCAAGGAAAGGAAAGTATTTAAACAGTGCTTTTATCGCAGTCATACAGAGTAAATTTGTGTCCTGGGTTTTATAACCTCTCAACATTCCTTGCAGATCTTTTATTATCACAGTGTTTATAATTTTAAATTCCCAGCATCCCTCGTTCGTGAGCGTGAGTTGTCGCACTAACGTAACAAATTTTAATGTTTAGATAGTGGAATCGGCATGCGACGTTCAAATTCACGCCTAATCTATCGTGTTTACTTACCTACTCATTCCCTCTGGAAAAGAATGAATCCATCTCTTGTCTCTACAGTTATGGCTTCACTATCAGGAAAAACAGGACTCCAACTTTTAGTTGTAGCCCATCTTTTTTAAAGAACACTCTGAATTCAATAGCGTCGAGTAACAACACGATGGCACTTCACAGATAAAAAAAGATACGAAATATATTAAGAATCATGATCGCCTACAACTCTTCAGTCATTTATAATCTTTGTTTGCCAAAAAACTAATAAATGCTAGGATCCTCTGGATTTTTCTCGTCTGACTCGATCCTTCAAATCTATAAATCAACCATCCGTTCTTGCATGGAATATTGCCGTCATATATGGTCGGGTGGCCCCGCTATAAATCTTGAGACCCTAGACAAAATCTAGAGACGGATATGCAATATGATAGGTCCTGATCTGGCATCTAGTCTACAGTCGCTTTCTCACAGACGTATAATGGCTTTCCTCTGTCTCTTCCTTATTTTATTCCAACGAGTTGCTTTCTCTGATTTCCAGACTGCATGAATTTAAGCATCTAGGACCCACCATTTCCCTATCGAAACGGTTAAATATAACCGTCTCTTAAAAATTGCATTTATTGTTTGTTCATTTTTAACGTTGCGAAGTAAAGACAAGTAAAAAATGTTCGGCAAATCAGTCCCCTAATTTTAAGAAAAGGTAAAACTGCATTTGAAACTAACATAACTCTGAATTTATGAATTTGGGGGAATTGTTTTGTGAAATTCTAAACGTGGCTTACAAAATGGATGCTTCACGGTCGGATTCTCCAACTGATATTAAATAAATGAAGTAATTACTTTAAAATAATTAACATTATACGTTGTCGAAAGTGTGATATTTTGGAAGCATCCCAGACATATAGTTAAAAAAGAAAAAAAGAGAGAGAAATGCGATTAAGCTGCAGCAGTGAAAGAAAATGGTGGACTGATATTGCTCTCGTTTAGTTGCTTACGGTAAAAGCCCTCAATGTGATAATACGATAGTATCGCCCTGTCAGCGAGACTTGGAATCCACCGGATGAGCCACCATTAATTGAGAAAGAACCCTTCACAGCAACAGTGGCCATCTTCCAGGCTGATAATTGAAGATACGAACATAAGCTGGACTATATATATATATATATATATATATATATATATATATATATATATATATATATATATATATATATATATGTAATGTATCAAGAAATATTTACCGGATAGGAGAGACGCCAGGAGTTAATTTCGGGGTAGATCCATTTTTAGCACCTCTTTGAAATCTTGTCTCAAATATTTAGATAGAAATCGTTCCTTACTTAGAATCAAAATCTGAAAAATAAACTTCCAGACGATTATTCTAAATCAAGTGTCCATGTATTAATAACATTTGCTAAGTCTGGGACAATGCCATTTTAATGAAGATCAAACGATAAGGATACAACATCGCTATATGACAAATGTACAAGAATTTACCAAAGATTAAACTTGCTGCATTCGACTTTGCTTTTTCAGTTTATGTTAAAAATAATGATTCAGTTGAAGTTTTTGAGAATAAGAAATATTTCTATCGTTATTAAAAATCTAACCTGTGAATAAATTCCCTGGGTCGGCTGATGCAAAAAGTCATAATCAATTATTTAATGGAAGACATAAGCGAACTCAGATCAGTGAATGGATTTGAATAAATTGTCTGGTACGAGTTATCTCACCTTGTCTGAACAATCTACTCTTATGTGTTGAATAAACGATTAAATTAAAAATGAAACGGTCCTAATTCTGAAGAGTATATATCTATCTGTGTGTGTTTTTGTGCGTGTTTGAATACTGTTGCCGTATATGGTCTGGTGCCTTTCGCGCTGTTCATCTTGAGGTCCTCGACAAAATGCCGAGCAGGATATGCAATGTGATAGGTCTTAATCTGGCATCTCGTTTACAGTCACTCTCTCACAGGAGTCCTGCGGTTCCCTCTGTCTTTTCTACAAATATTTTCATGGCAACTGATCTGACAAGCTACTTTCATTGGTACCTCAACTGCATGGATTTAAGCGTGCTACTAGGTTGGCATCTTGGTCCCACCATGTCAGTGTCGAAACGGTAAAATGTAGCTTTCTCTTCTACTCCAACAGCTTCTTCTCTCGCACTTTCCGTCATTGGAATTCCCTTCTACTTGTTTCCCTGATAGCTATAATTTTCAAACATTCAAATGTAATGTCAATCGACATCTTCTAATTCTTTGATCCTGATCCTCGTCCTTCTCTATATCCTTTCCTCAAACACCCTTCATTAATCTTGCTTTCACTCCCTGTAACCCCTTGTGTGTTAGTGGCACTCCCACCTTGCTTGGGGTGAAATGATTAAAAAAAAATGTTTCCTCTCTTCTTTCAATTTAATCGGATTATTAAAGTAGCCATTCTTCTATATTATTCTATCTCTGTACCATAATGATTGTTCAATTTAGTCTATGAAATGTGTATGTAAATGGAACAATCATTATGGAACAGAGATGACAACTCCCTTCCTCCTACTTGCTTCTCTGATAACTATAATCGTCAAATATTCATATGTAATGTCATTCGACATCTTCTGATGCATTGATCGGGATCCTCATCCTTCTCTTTATCCTTTCCTTAAATACCCATCTTTACTCTTGCTCTCACTCTCTGTAACCCCTTACATGCTAGTGGCAGTCAGGCCTTGCTTGGGGCGAAATGATTAAAATATATATATATATATATATATATATATATATATATATATAATAATTCATCGTGCCCAGAAGAATCCTCAACAGAATGCCCTGGACAGCCGTTTCGTCCTATATTTGGGACTCATCAGCATGCGCATCCACTCCCTAGAATCGAACCAAGACCGTTACGATACAACACAAGCTTCATGCCAGTGGACAAACGGGCCTCGGTAACACAAAAGAAACTGGCTAGGCTC
>CAHIKZ030000570.1:1245000-1280000 GCA_903632075.3 Acanthosepion pharaonis | reverse complement strand
TCGAACCTGTATCCTATACGAAACCGTCATTTACGCTGACGTGCCTTAACCGACTCGGCCACAAAGGAGCGTTCTGTAGGCAAGGTCGAATTTACTGCTTATAAACAGAGCATTTACTTAAATACTTGTATCTATAAAAAAGAACGTTAGACATAAAAATGTCTTTAATAATTAAATTGTCGGACTTTGTCCATTTCCTAATATATGACGTCATTTGTTTACATTTGATACGCCAGAGCAGTTATGAATGTACGAGATTCATGGAAGCCAATCCTTATTACAGACTCTCGATCAGACTGCATATATCACTTTAAAAGTTATTTTTAGTGGATACACATATTTGAGTAGACGCCCTGTTTAAAAATAACGCTTAAAATTATATAAATCTGTTGAATTAATAAATAATGTAAAATGATTACTCAGTAGGTCAAATCTAAATATTAACATCCAATAAGGAAAATAAACTATAATAAAGTTATGCACCAATAACATGGTACATCTAAATGTGTAATTCATTATGGATATAAGGCTGTCTAACACGGAAATTTGGATTAGACAGTGGTGTAATGGATAGCGGCTCGGATTGAGGAATCGGAGAGCCGAGTTCCAATTCTAGTAGAATCCATTACATTCACTTATGTGCTAATAACCTTGGGAAAGGTATGAATCCTCTTCTGCTCCCCTAGCTATGAGTAAATAGCAGGACAGACCGGGTTCTATAGCCTTTGATGGCAACTGGTCTATGGCAGAAAGAAAGCAACCTGCTGCGGGAAAAATCTACCTCGTCAGTTATGTATCGAAAGATACATGATCGCTTCAGCGTGTATCGCGCATGGCACATAACTGACTGAGGTTTCTTAGGAACTCGGATTCTGTACAATGTATTATCTTCATCATTATCATAATCCATATATATATATATATATATATATATATATATTAATTCTCTTAATATGGTGAGAGACACAACTTCAGATTTTCTTTGGACATTTCATGGCGTAACAAAAACAGAAACTTGACGCAGCCGATTCTAACATTGTGACAGCATCTCCCATTATTCTGCCAAAACGGGATCGGGGAATATTATAACACTTGCGTGGCAGTGGTGGATAAAACTGAAGCTTTATTTTATCTATCTATCTATCTATTTATCTATCTATGTGTATAAGTAACAGATGAAAAACCCTCCGTGTCTTTCACCTTACCATTGTCGGTGAGTACACATAAGTTTTAAATAGACGAAGTGGCTCGAATAAAAGGGTTGGATTATTATATAATCTCTATTTAATTAAAGGTTTAATTAAAATTTCATTAATGATCGCAACCTAAATAAAGAGATGCAAGGAAATTCGCTGAATAATTAATAAAAAAAAAGGAGTGGCTCAAAGAAAGATGTCTCGAGTGGATTTTGTTTTTGTTTAATACATCATCATCATCATCATTATCATTATCATCATCATCTTCATCATCATCATCATTATCATCATCTTCATCATCATTATCATCATCTTCATCATCATCATCATCATCATTATCATCATCATCTTCATCATAATCATCATCATCATCATTATCATCATCATCATCATTATCATCATCATGAATGGCAATAACCTCTATAATTCAGAATTGTTATTTCTAGCATTTCTGTGCCTCTTGCCTTTTTTTCCCAATCATTTCGCAAAGTATTTAGTGACATTTCAAGGAGATTAAAATATGATGCCGACTAACGTCCCTGACATTTCAAAAATTCAGAATCCCTCGAGCATGTTCTTTATACTTTTTCTTTACATCATATTCCCGCTAGTTGTGACACCACAATTAGATGGCCTTCAACCAACGATCATTTTCCAGCAAGATGGAGCACCACCACATGTGGGACCGCATGTTCATGGGTTCCTTAATCAAACATTTGAAAATATAAAAGTTCTGTCTTTTTGTCTATTTTCTTTCAATCGCTGACAAAGAATTAATAATATTCAGATAAACGTTTCATATTTGTCCTTTATCTTATCATCCTGTCGGAATCCTATCAATATTTGAAATGCATTTGATCCCAAATCTATCTATCTATCTCAGTATTTTCATACATATCATAAATTATACTAACGTTGTTTAAAAAGTCAAATGCACTTGAAACCCGATTAACCAATGAAAATTAAACAACACAAAATAAAACAAAAGACTCCAGCATCTCTTTCTCATTTTTTCTCCATATCTCATTCTTAGAGGATACTTTAATAAAAGTGGAACATATTAGATTGATAAACGTTACCTATTTGTTTTTTATCTTATCAACCCGTCGGATTCCGATCCATATTTGATCTACATTTCATCTTTAACTTATATACATATCGAGGCAAAGTTGAAAAGATTTTTAATGACAACGCATTTCGCCTTCGAGAGACGAGTCGGCGTTTTCAGATCAGAATGAAAGACAAAATTGTGAAGCCGAAAACAAAAGACGTCAATCGAACACACGAAAAGAAACGCGTTGTCTTTAAAAAAAGCTTTTCTCATTTCACTACTTTTGTTGGAATTATTTATCCTACTAACAAGCATATATATATATATATATATATATATATATATATATATATATATATATATATATATATATATGGGTAAATTGTCGCTATTTTATATTTTTGATTTCATTTATGCACGTTATTTGTTTTTGGTTTTGTCGACTGCATAGTATACAGTAGGTTCAGTTTCGCACCGTCTGTGAGAAAGAGAACACCATAACGCAATTCAGTCCGCCGAAAAGTTGGAAACGGTATGCTGTACTGCACATCATTCACGCCGAAAGCTCCAATACGAACATTTCAGAGTTTTTGGAGTGTCAATCTGAGGACGGCGAAGAGGATCTGAAACAGTCTAATGGTAATTACGAAGGTGTTTGGAGTGATCACAAGTAATGGCGGCGATATTCATCTTCCCACAGGGCCTCAACACTGGCCTACATCAAGTGTGTGGTGTATATAGCACTGCCCTGGGTCAAGGTTGTCGCTGTTGGATGAACCTATCTCTGTCAACAGGACTCTGCAGCATGACACAAGCAGAAGAACCTAGTCATGGCTGTCAGACAATTTCTGCGACTAAATCACCAATTACATCTGGCCGTTTAACTCCCCAGACTGCTACCCCTTTGATTATTATGTGTGGGGTGCAGTTGAGCGAAAGACCAATAAAACTCGTTCTAACACCAAAGATGAACTGAAGGCAAGGATTATGGCAGCATTCAACAACTTAAACAAAGAGGCCATCCAGAAGTGTTGCAGGAGATTCGCAAGATTTCTGGATACCGTGGTTAAATCCAATAGTTGTTTTATTTAATAAATTTACTGCTTAGTATCTCAAGATGATTTTGTGTCATTTTGGTAAATATATCTGTTTTCACTTTCATTTTTGAGTAATTAGGACGACAATTTATCCATCATTCCCTGTATACAAACACACACACACACACACATATATATATATATATATATTAAACACAACTGACAAGGTTTGCGATTAATTTACTTTATTTAAATTTCTACCTAATTTATGTCCAGAGAAGAAGAATATTTTAAGAAGTAAGGAAAAGTTAAATAAAAAATGTAACTGAAGTATCTTGTATATATATATATATATATATATATATATATATATATATATATATATATAAAAATTCGATAAACGTGCAATCAATTTACAAATTCATGAATTATTCATACAAAAAACAAATACAAAGGTTAATGATTTAATTGGCGAGAAATCCATCGTCGCGAACAATTCAAATAATATACAAAAGCCCCGAACCTGTTATGAATGAAAAGATCCTTGTTTCTATACATTTCTGTTGCATTGGTTCTTATTTTTACAAGCTTTCGTCTGTTCCTACAGACATCTTCAGGTATGGAATAGATGTTGTTCTTGTTTTTTTCTCTCAGTAATAAGAGGACAACGAAAATATATGTATTGTTGTATCCGAAAATGCTATTGGAAATAAGTTATTGTTTTTGGAGCGTGCACTTTTTTACAGTTGTGTGTTCTTGTACAAATATGGTGATAAGCGAATTTCTCATAATTAAATCATTAACCTTTGTATTTGTTTTTGTATGAATAATTCATGAATATATATATATATATATATATATATATATATATATATATATATATATATATAAATATACAACTTTCATTAAAAACGACTGACTGTGTTCTTATAATTTTCTTCGCTCGATATAAATTAGGTAGAAATTTAAACAAAAAAAATAATCGCAAACCTTGTCAGTTGTTTTTAAGGAACTTGTACGAAAGACGGATTGTTGCCAAAAATGTGCGTGTATGTGTGTGTGTGTGTATGTGTGTGTGAGTGTGTTTGATTTTCTTTCTGCGTCTTATCAACTTTTTCAGCTTATTTAAAGCCAGAAATAATTTTAGATTGTAGGAATATTTTTTTGTGGGGAGATAATAATGTTTTAGTAATACAAGTCTAACTAATTAACTCATAGCTTGGGAGAGAATAGGCGGATTCAATGAACCCAATGGGAATTCAAACTTTATTTACCGGTTATCTGTTGCAGGTTATTATCCATTACACCACCCACACACCCAAGCTTACAGCACCTAGCATTCCCCAGCGGTCACCCATCTAGGTACTGACTAAGCTCGGCATTGCTTAAATACGATGATCGTACTGCAACCGGTATTTCAACATCATTTAGCTGTACACCTATATACATACATACATATATATATATATTACTGTAATTATTGAACAATATAGTTCATGCCACTTTGACAGAAAATTTACCAGTAAAAAATTCGTTTATTACCATATTTGTACATGAACGCACAACTGTAAAAAATTTTAAATCAAACTCAGCGTTGCTACTGCACGCTCCAAAAACAATAACCCATTTCCAATAGCATTTTCGGATACACCAATACATATATTTTCGTTGTCCTCTTATTACTAAGAGAAAAAACAAGAACAACATCTATTCCATACCTGAAGATGTCTGTAGGAACAGACGAAAGCTTGTAGTAAAAATAAGAACTAATGCGGCAGAAATTTATAGAAACAAGGATCTTTTCATTCATAACGGATTCGGAGGTTTTTGTATATTATTTGAATTGTTTGCGACGATGGATTTCTCGCCAATTAAATCATTAACCTTTGCATTTGTTTTTGTGTGAATAATTCATGAATTTGTAAATTGATTGCACGTTTATCGAAATATATATATATATATATATATATATATATATATATATATATATATATATATATATGGGGAGATGAGAAATGAGAAGAAAGAATACAAGTTATAAAGATAGAAATACTGATATTGATACTTTGGTCTCACATCTCTGTAAGTGATTTCTCGTTAGGAATAACATCGTATGAAGTAGCTTATCGCATCGTCTAACTCCCGAAAGAAGCATGCATGGAAGTCTTTAACAGGCAGTGACGCCAATTAACTCCTCCATGATCCCCTCGTTCTCGTAGTTGGGACCATGACACGTGATCTTTCGAGGAAGTAACCAAGTGTGTGCAAAGAAATATTTATATAAAGGATGTTGGTAATAAAACACCAGATTCCCTACACAGTAGAACGATATGCAAGTAAGTGTTTGTATATTTTGCGACAAGTTCTAAATCTTTGGTAATTAGAAGATTTTGGTAGTCACAACAGAGTAAGTAAACAAGCTCAAAAGTATGTTAAGTAGAAACAATCAACTACTTGCGCGATATATATATATATATATATATATATATATATATATATATATATATATATATATATATATATATATTATGAAATGGGTTAAGTCTGACAATTATTTAATATATTTTCTGTTTATACGCTCTGTACGTTGATACAATTTATTTAAGTACGTGCTCTGTCTTTTTAATTAGCATTACCGGCCACGAAATTTCATCTGACGTGCTATACAATTTAGCTACAGAGAATCGTATGGCTAGCAAAGTCCAAATTAGAGTTTATAAACACACACTCTTCGACGATTTCTCCCGATCGCTCTTATTTGCTCACGAAACATTTAATTAAATGCAAGTTAAATAAAATTCCTATACAAATAACGTATAAATAGAATATATATATATATATATATATATATATATGTGTGTGTGTGTGTGTGTGTGTGAAAGTCCTTGTTTTATGTATGATAGACTCTTCCATCTGGAAAATATATTTAGACGGGCGAGTCCGTCATGCATAAAATAAGAAATTACTTTTCAATCACACTGTATATATCACTGTTAACTTTATTTTTAGTGGATACTCATAAGTGAGTAGACGCCCCGTTTAAGAATATCTTTTAAAATGATATAAATCAGTCGGATTAATAAATAATTAAAAAAAAATGATTACTTATTAGGTTAAATATAAATGTTCACATCTAATATGAATAAAAATGAAAAAAAAAATGATAATCTTCCAGAGAGATGGATCGGGTGTGTTGGAGTACCGTATGATCTCTGTATCTGAACGCTTTAGAATTATCTATTAGTCATTACAATGGATTTTTTTTTTTAACTTTAATAAAAATTTAAAAAAATAATCCTAGATAATGGTTAACAGATAGCCGAAAGTGCTTGAATATATAGAAAATTCGAATAGTTTTTACACACTTTATGTTCGTCTTGGGTATGACGATAAACTACATCCGCGTCCTGTGTAAGACGATAAACTATATCCAACAGCAAAGCCTCTGATCAGAATGTTTTGAGGAGTGAACCTTTTAATTCCTGCTGTTCCCAGGTTTACTCTGACACCCGGAAATAGCATGGCAGAGGAAACGAGAACAATCTGCCCCAGTGCATAAAAAAAATGTTTAGTTCGAAATTCCACTCTTCTGAAGAAGTCGGGAGCGTACAACGGCCGAAACGTTATGAATATGGCAATGAAGTTGAGGATAACAGCCCGAATAATGTAAATAATGAAAGTAATCATAATACCTCATCTCAGAGATATAGACAGCCATTATATCACTAGAAGCTAGTCACTCGATCTAACCAAAGTCATTATCTACTGAGCCATGTGTCCTTGTGAATATGGCAATGGAGATGAGGATAACAGTCCGAATAATATAAATAATGTAAGTAATCATAATACCTCATCTCAGAGATATAGACAGCCATTATATCACTAGAAGCTAGTCACTGATCTAACCAAAGTCATTATCTACTGAGCCATGTGTCCTTGTGAATATGGCAATGGAGATGAGGATAACAGTCCGAATAATATAAATAATGTAAGTAATCATAATACCTCATCTCAGAGATATAGACAGCCATTATATCACTAGAAGCTAGTCACTCGATCTAACCAAAGTCATTATCTACTGAGCCATGTGTCCTTGTGAATATGGCAATGGAGATGAGGATAACAGTCCGAATAATGTAAATAATGTAAGTAATCATAATACCTCATCTCAGAGATATAGACATCCATTTTATCACTAAAAGCTAGTCACTGGATCTAACCAACGTCTTTATCTACTGAGCCATGTGTCCTTGTGAATATGGCAATGGAGATGAGGATAACAGTCCGAATAATGTAAATAATGTAAGTAATCATAATACCTCATCTTAGAGATATAGACAGCCATTATATCAATAGAAACTAGTCAATGGATCTAACCATCGTCTTTATCCACTGGGCCATGTGTCCTTGTGAATATGGCAATGAAGATGAGGATAACAGCCCGAATAATGTAAATAATATAAGTAATCATAATACCTCATTTCAGAGATATAGACAGATATTTCCATCGAGCTGAAAGGTGATTTTAATCAGGTGAGACTAACATCAATTCCACAACGATAGCATTTGAATGAAGGTTCATTTCAAATCCCGGACCTTTATGAACATGAACTCTTCAAGAGCTCGTATCTTTCGTCCTTTTTCTTCCTTCTTTGAAAGTGAATAAGGATTGCGGGAAGTCCTGGGAACATTACAAATCAAATTTTCATACTCTATACATCAATAAATCTATAACCTGAAGAGAACATTTTCTATAGGAATACTTTGCAGCATAGTCTCTTCCTTTTTTCATATTAATTCAAGAGGTCAAACGTTATAACGTATGAGCAATTTGAAAATTTTCGTTCAAAACTCAGCTAATTTCGTCTACGGCTGCGGATTTATTGATTCATCAATATAAGCTAAGCAATGGTCACTTCAACATGTCTCGTGTGTATCAATTACTACTAAGTAGTGAATTCGATCCTCACTGGGTGTTTTACACCCTTGGCCTTGTGCCACATTTAAGCTACGCTTAGAAAATTATAGGCGCCTCGACTTGGTGTAACGATTAGCAAACTTGTCCCGGTAGAATAACTACAAGTGAATAGTGAGTTCGCTCTTCACTGGGTGCTCCGAATTTCCGGCCTTATGCCACATCTAAGTAACGTTTAAACAATCACCATATGCAAAGTTAAGCAAATCAAGGTAAATTCAAATTCTTTGTATAAAAATAAACGGATAGTTTCTCACGATAATGTCTTAAAAAAATGTCAGGGTATTTTGGAAGACATTTTTTTTTTTTTTTTGGCATGGGGGATGCAATTGTCAGCACCTGTCAGAGAAGAAGCACTTGGTTTCAAAATGTTAAAGGAACGATATCCGAAAACATTGTTTATTTATTTTTATTTATTTATTTATTTTTTATTTTATTCATTTATTTTCTTTATCGGGGGTTCTGTCGCTTAAGGAAATGTCAACATTACAGAGCCGAAAAAAATCGTGTTAAATAATTTATGGGACAACTTCTCAGTGTACCAGGTGTGTTAAGGTATGTCTGTTCTGCGAGGCAAGAGAGAAATTGAGTTTCGACAATTCTCGGTGGAAGACACTGAAGCTCAGCTGCCGAAATCGGAAATAAAGAAAAGCTGTCATTACAAAGGTATGAAAACGTGATTTCTTTATTAATAAAAGATTTCCACTTCTTCGTATGTTGGCTGTCATCCGTGATACCAAATTCCATTCATATGAAATTACTCAACAACAACTGCCTGTACGGCACGCGCACGCTTCATTTCTTTATTTTTGGTGTTTTTGAATATATATATATATATATATATATATATATATATTGAATGAATCATATATATATATATATATATATATATATATATATATATATATATATATATATATATTATATGAACCGGCTTCTAATGTTACAATTGGAGCAGCTTGTGGATAGTAGTCGTGGCTCGTTGGGGCACAGTCCTATGTGTAAGGGAAACTCATATGTTCCACCACGGAACATGTGATCGAGCGGCGCTATATCAAGTCTAATTCGTCACTGAGGCCCGTTGCTACGGAGGGTATGACGTTTGCCTCATGTAACGATCCGGATTTCAATTCTCGGTGGTAGATGCGCACTGCTGATGAGTCCGAAAAATAACGCCCGCCCAGTGCTTTTCTGTATTATGTTGCGGTTTCTTTGAGTTGATGACCATTTTCAACTACGAATTTTAATTTTAAAATTCGCAGGATTTTTCAGACTGTTTACGGTATCAGTTTGAAGTGGGGTACTGGCTGGTTGGGTAGAAAAAGATAGGGAGGACGTTAAAAGAGACATGGTGGGAGATATGGCAGAAGAAGTCACCGTTACAGGAATTGGAGGTAAGAGAGCCTGGGTAGTGGGGGAGAAGGGTAAACCGATGAGCTGACCTACATCCTAATGGACCCACGGACAAAGTTTGGTTCAACGGGAATCCACAGAAATCCACGGAAATTAACGAGCACGTGAAAAGCAATCAAGAGGTAACTTTAATAAGATGAAAGAGATAATTCAGAATTATTGGTATATTTAACTTTGTAAGCAATCTTTGTGAGTCATTTTTAACATATTTCAAATCCTATATTGTGTTAATGGATTATGCCAGCGGATTAACACACACACACACACACACACACATATATATATATATATTTCAGTAGAAGCAACTCGTCCGCCCGAAAGGTAGGAAAACACTGCTTTGTATCCATACCCAATCATAGAAAAGACTTCGGAAGTAAACCTTGATGACAAATCCGAAGCCTTTTCTCTCTAAGATAGTTCTACGTTCAGCTTCGGCCTGGCAACCGCTGATCTATGATAAACCCTGCCCAGTCGTATGCCCACGAGAGGACACATATATATATATATATATATATATATATATGCGTGTGTGTGTGTGTGTCAGTGTGTGTGTGTGTGTGTATTTGTCCAGCAAACCCTCTTTTATACTTTAGAACACTAGAAAAATTAAATAAAAATATATGCAATACTTTCTCATTCGTCTTTAATGAAACATATATATATATATATATATATTATAATTATTTTTAAAAAAATATGATTCCTTCGTTACATAAGAGTTCTCATATTTCAAAAACGAGTGCCAAAAACATCAATATAATTATTAAAATTAAATTGAGTTAAAGTATCAAACCCTGTTTCATCCTCAAGCCAAAAAAAAAAACAAAACAAAAATGATTATAAGGTGTTCTAACGTGTTCTTTCCTATTTTTCTACATATCTGCATATATATATATATATATATATATATATATATATATATATATATATATATATGAAGAAATATCGTTTTAAAGTGTGCTATATTTTTATGGGATAAAGTGCTCAATATCAGACATAGAGCGTATGTAAATATAAAAGTGAACATAAAAAGTCAACACTCAGAAGTGACAGGCCGTTCCATGCGAGACGCAATTGCCAGGACACGCTGTAGTCAGGACACAAGTGTGGCCTGACGATTACGTCTAACATGAAACGGCCTGTCACTTCTGAGTGTTGACTTCAATATCCACATATATATATATATATATATATATATATATATATATATATACTAAGGCATGCTTTTTTAAAGACTACGGAACTTTTATGTTTTACTAATCTTTTTTTCTGTTTTTTTCTTGATTTTTGCAAGCTTTTAATACTAATAAATATTTTAAATATTTAATAAAATCGCATTTAATATTGGCAGAAACATCTTAAACATATTTAATAACTAATGAATAAAAAGAGACAAGAGGAAAAACTATGCAATATTTTTTAAATGAAATTATTAAGAGCCTTAAGAATTTTCGGTTCCTAATACCTACCCAAAGAAGAAATACATATAGAAAACATCCAATATCCTTATCACTTCATCTACAACGCAAAGAGAAAGACACAAAAAATACACGTCAGCACATAAATAAAAACGTTATCCGCAACAAGAAACTAATCAAAAACAGTTAGATAACATTAACTACCAACTCCATAAGTTCCACTATCCAGAACAACTTATCCCATCTAATGAACATCTAAATAGTCACAACCATTCCCAAAACCATTATGAATTTAATCAAAACTAAAATCACCTAGAAAAAAACTTAATTCAGAAGCAGGTATATATAAAATAAATTGCCAAAACTGTTCTAAACAATACATTGAGGAAACATGCAGAAATTTAAGAAAACCTATCTATGAACACAAAAGAGAGCTTATAAATAACAATTTAACAAATACACTAGCCATACACAAAAATAAATTCGACTGCAACTTTTATCTAAAAATCGCTACACTCATTATAATAGAAAGTAATTTACTCAGAAGGAAAAGAAAAATTCTCAAATAGTGCCGCCATCGAATTTTATCAAAATATCAATCTACGCCCCTGTCTTTTCCTAATCTCACGTTTCCTGAAAGAATTACTACTTACCCAAGCCTACATATACAACAAAAAATATGTTGAAAAATCAAAAGAAATCCTAACTGCATTGACAAAGTCCCCCAGAGAGCGAAACACGTTGACTAAGTTTTTCTTCGTGCCCTTGTCGTTTTTTTATTCATTCGTCTCTTCTACAGAAATCTCTCTCTCTCTCTCTCTCTCTCTATATATATATATATATATATATATATATATATATATATATATATATATATATATATATATTGAACAATAAAAGAATATTAAAAAATTAAAATCTTCAGACACACTGGGTTGTAGATTAATATTCTTTCGTTTTTTTATTATTATTTCATTTAGATTCCTCGACTAGTTTCGGCCAAAATGGTCATCATCGGGAGAAGAAATATTTCTACTTTTTGGTAGCAGTAAACTACAGAAATTAATCTTTTGCTGGAGAAAATGAACTTTTGTCTGTAGTTTTCATTTGTTTTTTTTCTTTTTAACATGAATATTTTAACAATCCTTGTGTTGGTCAAACAGTCACTTTTAAGTTGCTATTTGAGATAAGAGCTGGATGGATCTATGCTTCTCTGAATTCCCGTGGTCAGTTAGACAGTTTTATTGGATCCTGGAGAGGGGATGTGTCTCTGTCTAGTGTTTGTGTGTGTGTTATTTGGTTAGGGAGTGAGTGAGTATGATGTGTGTAAGTTTGTATATATTTGTGTGGGTGTGTGCATAAGTGTGAGGCTTCAACACCTCCGTAAGCATGTCTGTTTTGTGTGGGTGAGAAATGTGGGTAGGTTTTGATTTGTAGGGTTATATATTAGTACTATCTATATTGTTAAATTTATGGTTTAGCCCGGCTGGATATTGTGCTTTTAGACGTTGTATCCACTTATTTTCATGGAACTCTAAAATCTTTGTAATGTTATCTGCTCTGAACTTTTGAATATATTTATATATATATATATATATATATATATATATATATATATATATCTGCTATGAACTCTGAATATAATATATATATATATATATATATATATTTATATATATATATATATATTAAAATCTATTAAGTCCGACAATTATTTAATATGATCCCTGCTTATACGTTATTTTAATAGATACAAATTATTTTATGTAAATGCTATGTTTTTTTAATAAACAGTATTAATTACAATTACCGACCTGAATGTTCTTCAAATTTTCATCGAAAATATGTTCTTCTCCGACAGGAATTGAACTTTTAAACCCTGGCGAAACCGTCACTTGATTTGATGTGCTGTTCATCATTCGGTCACAAAGAAGCATCTGGTCAGCAAAGTACGAATTACTGTTTATAAGCAAGTCTTTAACGATCTTTCCCAAACAATCATATCTGCCCACGAAACGTAACTTAACGTAAACATTGAGAACATACGATGAAATGGATTAACTCTCACAATTATTTAATATATTTTCTGTTTATTTTAATGTTTCGTGAGCGGATATGATCGTTTGGGAAAAACGTCGAAGATTTGTTATTTATGAACAGTAATTCGAACTTTGCTAAACAGATGTTTCTTTGTGACTGAATGGTTAACACTATATGAAATGAAATAGTCTCAGCTTAGTTACAGTTTCTAGGAGAGAGAGCATCGTCTGGCATGGTCTGTGACTCTGTGTAAGCCTCAATTATCAAAGGCTTCCGTATAGTTCTGTCTACCCAATTTCACTCACAATGTTTGGGTCAATCCAATGTATAGTTCACACGTACTTTTCCAAGTTGCTGCACGTTTGAATCGCTCTGACATTCACATAACATGAAGAAATCACCTTTCTGAGAAATTGAACATGATGAGATTTGAACACAGATCTTATGATGAGAAAGCGGACATCCCAATAATAGGTCGCATGCCCATATCTATCTATCTATCTATCTATCTATCTATATATATATATATATATATATATATATATATATATATATATATATATGTGTGAAAAGTGTATATAAATATAAATAAATATAAGTATGTATAATTATTTATATATTATATGCGCGGTACTTATTAGAAAGCGCTCAATATCAGAGATAGAGCTAATAAATATAAATAATAATAATTTTTACCTATCATAATTTTACACAAACCCCATCACACGCATATACATACATGCGAGGAAATATTTTTCAGCGCGAAAACACTTAAAATGACATGTATACAGTAACGAGTCATTTCCGCCACACTTCGAATGTTTTAATTTTCAACATTTCAACATACAAATGCGTATGTATAGATATAACACCACCCGTATACATACATGTGTCATAACCGACGGACGACTAAGTATGTATATGTGTCTGCATACATCGATGTTTGCGTTAGTACGATGAATGACAAAACGACGAAAATTCTCCCACCACTTCCACAATAACACCAATACACGCAATCTACATAAACCCAAATTTTAAAACATTAATCAGTTTGTCTGACGATCGCTAAAGCCTGAAACCCAGGGTCACAAACTCACATCTATCCAACCATATATATATATATATATATATATATATATATATATATGCGTGTGTGTGTGTGTGTGTGTGTGCGCGCGTGCGTAGACCAGGCTCTCTAGTCCTTAATGGCGACTATGCTAGAGTTAGGACCACTCTCATTTCAAGAACATTAAGAAGTAACAGGTAACAATCCCCCTGTCCATTTCCAAAGAAATTAAAAATATCACATTTAAAGAAACGTTAATTTTGACACCCCCCCACACACACAAAAATAAACGAAACCTTGACACTCTTAATCGTCTGAGATGAACCTTTCTGCTTTTAGGCAGTATGGCTGATGCTAACCCCACAAGTATGGATCATTGCGCCTTCTTGAGCTAACGTTTTCCCTGTGTCATGAAGTGAATTGATAGATTTGCAACTAAAAAAAATTGTTTGGCAATTTTTCACCTTTGAATCTATTTTACATATTTATACGTCTACTATTCATACCTGAATTGAATATTGCTACCACATATGGCCCGGTGTTTCTGATATGTATTTAGAGATAAAATACGAATGGCTTCACTCACTTTCCCAACGCCATAACGTACTTTCTTCTTCTCTTTTTTATGAATATTTTTTATGATAATTGTTCTGACGAGCTTTTATCTCTGGTAGCTGACTTTACGAATTTAACCACAGTAATAGATCTCGTCATTTTACAGTTAAAATGTCTACATGCAACCGTAAGTTCTATGCTAACAGTTTCTTCTCTCGCTTGTTTCTCCTCCGGATACTTACTATCCTGTCAAGATTTGTATTAAAAAATCTAAATGCAATTTCAATCGTTATATTCCGTGTTAATAATTCCTATTCTTTTATCGTTCTGTCTCCTTAATAATGCTTTTTTTTTCTCTTATTCTCTCTAGGTAAACTGTGTCTTAGTGGCTTTATTGCCTTCCTTGGAGTGAAATGATTAAAAATAATGTAAATTCATATTAAAGTGAAGAAAGCTGTGAAAAATCTGATTGGATACGGGATTTTAAAATGTATATTACAAGATCCCAAACTGAAGTAAAGATCGAACTCATGACTGGAGTAATGTACTGCGACACTAGTTGTCTCTAATTGAGCTCCACGGCGAATGAACTTAACGTGATGAGGTATTATGTACACTGTTTACATTATTCCGACTATTGTCCTCATCTTTGTCGCCATATTTATTACAACGTTGTACGCTCCGGCCTTCTTCAGGTGGCTGGAATGTCGAACTGAACCCTTTATTTCGCTCGCTGGGGTAGACTGGGGTAGACTGTGCCATGTCAGTTATCTCCTGTTAATTCCCCTCTCCAAGTTCTCCACCGCCTTAACCATATATTGAACTTTGGGTCCATTCACTGGATCTAACTAACGCCTTTATCCACTGTGCCATGTGTCCTTGAGGACATCTGTGTATGAATCTCTGGCTATTATAAACCTAATATCGTCAGCAATCATTTTTTTACCAGTGCTCATATTGCAAACAGTGTGAATTCAATACCTGGTTAAAACGGTGGAGAACTTGCAGAGGCGAATTAACAGGAGATAACTGACATCCATTAGACATGGCACGTGGAACTAGAACAGTCTACCCCAGTGAGCGAAATAAAGGGTTCACTTCGATATTCCAGCCAGCTGAAGAAGGCCGGAGCGTACAACGGCCGGAACTTTGTAATAAATATGGCAACAAAGATGAAGACAATAGTCCGAATAATGTAAATAGTGTGATCACTTAAGCTTAAAATATATCAAAAGTCGAAAAACAGTGAGCCGCACAGTGAATATCACCCTCACTTCATGGACGAAAATTATGTGAGATGAATTCGCTAGCTACAGCACTAACGAAGGTATCCAATAATGGTATTAGGGCATCACCTTTTAATAAACAAATAAGGATATGGCTTTCATATACAGGGTGTCCCAAAGTACTGTATACACTATTTAAATATTAATAGTTAATAATACATTACCGTGATGTGAGAACATATATGGATGAAAATATACAAAACAGATGGATTGGAAGAAGAGGGACAGTTGAATCCCCACCTAGATCACCAGATTTGACACCCTTGGATTTCTTTTTGTTGAGGGTTTCTAAAAGACAAAGTTTACAGCAGGAAACCTGAAGCAATTTTTGAAATGAGAGTAGCAATTGAAGAAGAATGTGCTCAAATACCAGAGGAAATGATACTGGATGTTTCAAGATATGAAAAGTGTATTGAACAGAATGGCAACCATTTTTAGCACTTGATGTGAACTCATCATTATATGAACATTCTGCCATTGACCCAAGTAGCTTTTATCTTATTAAAGTTAATTTTCTATGCTTTTTTTTGTATATTTTACTCTCAAATTCTTTAAATGTGTATTCTTTCTCTTATATTAATCTTATTTACAAGTCAAAATACATAAATTGAATAAGTTATAACGATTCAAAGAGTGTATACATTATTTTGGAACACCCTGTATTCTATTCTTCTTTTTTTCTTTAATTCTAGTTTCTATTGTAATTTCACACAAGGCTAAATGTTGTCAGTCTGTCCCTACCTATTGTAGCCTTGTTAAGGCCAGAAATAAAGACACAAAGAGAGGAATTGAGTTAAACAAATATATTAACAGAAACAGTAATACAAACATATACAAACGAGAGTGTTACAGCAAGAATGTTCGGCCCGACTCTCAGAGCTGACTGCCGGAAAGTTCCCTCTCCAAAAGGCAGTACCTGCTTCTATTTATAGCTGGTCCATGTGTGCCTGGATAATATTACCATAACACCACCTTAGTCCAGTAGAATAAAAGAGTGCAGTCGGCACCTTTAAAAATATTTATTCGTATTTTTTTTTTTTTTTTTTGATGAAACATGGCACAAGGCCAAATGATGAGGCTGGAGTAAAGAATAGTCCTCTTTTGTTCTACTTTTTTAATTTAATTAACTGACCCATTCGATAAAATCTCTTGCATCAAAACAAAACATTCTTACAGTCAGATTCACCCTTTACAGGTCGAAGGTCACTCGAGGTTGGGGGTTACATTAGAAGGCAAGGTGTTCGGACAGAACTGAAAGATAACACGTTTAACCCGAGCCTTGAACGGATTAAGATTTTAGTGATCG
Source organism: Acanthosepion pharaonis (assembly GCA_903632075.3). NCBI lineage: Eukaryota > Metazoa > Mollusca > Cephalopoda > Sepiida > Sepiidae > Acanthosepion > Acanthosepion pharaonis. Next base: position 1,262,657 of record CAHIKZ030000570.1, on the reverse strand, counting down.
GGAGAACCAACTTTTGAGAGTCAGTTCCACAGAAAAGTAGTTCGCTGAATGAAGCAGTTACTTACTATTCTTACTGCAATCGTCATAATACCATTGTTACGTGTTGATAATTGTAACAAAGGAAAAAAAAGATTTACCACAACACAGAGCTAAATCACAAACAAATATTTAATTTACTAAAACAGAACATAAAATATATACAAGATAAACAATTGTGGCCTACAAAACAGAAAACACAGAGTTACTGGCGAAGCATTACGAGGGAGAAGGAAAGGGAATCAAATATCTTTATCACTTTAGGGCTAGTGAAGTAATCTAAGTGCTATATTTGGAAATCCACAAAAGTGTGTAAATAAATATTAATTTTTAGTTTGGTCAATGAAAATTAGTCAAAATTCTATTTACCCAATTTGTTCCATGAAATTCTCTTTTGGGTTTTGGTTGGTCGGCAACTTTTTATAGATTCTTTCGGCTGGATATAATAATCCTTGAATCAAAAGCCGGAGTTGATACTGACAGCAATTTGTTTTCACCAACTGACAACCCTTTTACTAAATCCCATTTTTATAGGGGCTAACACCTAATTTGCATATTTCTAGATGTTTCTCGAATCATCTAGATTTTTCTCGCATATACTAGAATGATCTAGAATCTTCCAAACATTCTATTTCTAATTTCTCTATTTTACAACTACTTCATGAATGAAAACTTTTTTGTAATAATAAGTAGAACTCAAAGGAATCCTTATTATAGAAATGCATCCTCGTAACAACCATAATTCCAAGCAAAATGACGCAAGGCGCAACTAGAAGAATTTCAGGGCTAGACATAATTTCAGATGTGTGTAAGCAACAGATCATCTTCCGCCGAAACATATGAATCTTGATCTTCCACAAAACAAACTAAAGTAGTTCGATAAACAGTAAGTCGGTAAGGAAGTGTGGGGTAGATGTGCGAAAGTCTTTTATGGAGAGATTCCTCAAAGATCGCAGACAAAATGCGACCGAGCTTTCGACTAATTCATCTTCTGTTGGTGATCGGGCCCAAATCAGATGCAAGGTTCGTCCGTCGAAATGAAGCTCCCGGGAAAAGAAACTCTCTTCTAGACACACAACCGCAAGCCCACAGATTTAACACAGTTTATCTTGGCTCCTGCCGTTACTTTATATCCTCTTGCCGGCTTCACCAATCCTGCAATGTCTCGTTACAAGCACGGTCTCATATAGTGGTGGTACCAGGTAGCGCAACCCCGTATAAGATCAGATTTGCCTTTAACATGTGAGGAGATTGTTTAAACTCGACGGTTACAGTGGACAATTTTTAAGAATGAAATGAGACAATATGAAAGGTTTCGATCTTGCTTCATTAAATTCCACCTGCACAAAGGAGGTCGTATATAAGAGTCATAATTAAAATCAGGGTGGGCACTTCGACGTGGTGTGATGGTTAACAAACGTGTCTCGTTAGAACAAGTCGGACTGCGTAGTTAGTTCGATTCTCAATCGGTGCTCGACACTTCGATCTTGTGCCACATCTAAGCTACACTTAGAAACTCTCCATATTTATGACATTAGGAGAAAAGTATTAAGCCCCTAATATTGCATAATCATTTTCCGAATTTTCTGTTAGTCCTGTTGACCATGTTTGTCGCAGTCTCTGAATATGGAATCCAGTGAAGTCCGTAATCTGTTCAATATCAGAGGTCGGCAGTGAAGATTCAGAGAAAGTAGCGGTTGTTAAGTAATTCTTTAAGTCTTCGATATCAGGCTGGCAGTGCAGACAATTTGGAAGAAAAAAATGGCTGCCTTTATACACGTCGCATTGAAAATTTTGAGATTTCTGATTGGTTAACTCTTCTATTGGTGAACTATAAAATGAGTCAGCTCATTTAGGCTAGCTCACTAGTACACACATATACACAAAAAAACTGCAACGAGTCAAGCATTTGATAACAAATGAATTAACTTTACCACCACCGAGGCGGAGATGCTGGCTCTCCAAATTAAGAAACACCAGACTATGATATGTTTTAGCAAATTTTAATAATAAATCTCTATGGTTTGCATTTAATATGAACAAAAAGAACAAACTGAGTAGTGAGTTCGATCCTCGCTAGAACAATTACGACTGAGTAGCGAGTTTGATTCGCACTGTGTGCCCCATACTTTCGGTCTTGTGACGTATCTAAATTACGCTTAGAAAATCACCATATCCAGAATCGGAAGTATAGAGTGGAACTATCAGCCACAAGAAAACAACCCCCAGGAAACTATGACGAATCCAATCGAATTCCTTGGACTGATCCAAAGTGAATATTTGGGCTATAGACCTCCTGCTTCAGCCAATTGTTGCAGATTTATTCCAGACTGCTTCAAGTACAGTTCGAAGAGAAGATCATCCATCCTAGGAATTTTGTTCTGACCAACAAGTTTCAGAGGTTCACAGATCTCTGTTATAGGTCCTTCACATCACGTCGCTTCAGTCACATCAAGCCTAGGAAAGTCAGCAAAATAGACATTGAACACCGCAGGGTCCAGTTTGGGCTCCCTAGGGAACAGTTTCTGAAAGTAATCCAGAAAGGCTTCAGATATAGTCACGTTTGTAGTCACTCGTCTGTTTAGCAAGGAGAGCTAGCAATTTTCTAGAGGCAACGTATGAAAGTACGTGCGATACAGTGCCCTTGTCAGCCGCCAACCAGGTAAGGTAACGCAGGGCGGTGCTGCTACCACCGGCACCACCAGAAGATTTTGTCACCGGACAGGGTATTATTTTTGGATACTCTTATATGTTGCAGGTAATTCACCGGCTATATTCGTCACCTCAGAAGGCATTCTCACCTAGACCATTGTCTATTTTAATAAGTAAGGAAGACAGCTCTGATCTGGCTACGACTACTCCGCACATTATCTCCCGACTTAATAGCTCGATCTACTCTAGATATGTTGCTAATCTGTCTTCAAAGAGATTTCGAATATAATCAGAACCATCGGGCTCATTCTACATTTCAAATAATCCTACGACGTTTTACCGCCTACAATTTCCATCAATTCCTGCTGTAGTGTGAGTAGCAGCTGTGCCCGGAATTCCTTCTCTCCGAGTAACAACGTGTTCAGTTTCGAAGCTGATGGCCATATCTCGCTGAAATTTTCACGCTGAACCTGGTCAGTACATAGATGGGCAACCGCTTAGGAATACCATGTGCTGTAACCGTGGGTGGCATAATGGATAAAGACTCGGAATTGTTAATGATTTCCTTATATTGACCTGCGCGAAGATACGTCTCAGAAAGGTATAAATACACCTCTTCTCCCACATCTATGGGTTGATTAGTAAGACTTGTATCACTAAATCATTATTATCTATAAAAAAAATTCTAAAATATCTTTTAAAAAAAAAAAATTTCTGGCTTTAAATAACCTGCAAATGTTTGATAAACCGTTGAAAACGAATTAATCAGTTAATCAATTTCCAGTAATCAAGCAGCTTATTCGGCTTATCTACGTTTGCATGAACCCAGATGAGCTTAAATCCTTATAAACTATCAAATAAAAACTTGAACCGCCTCAAAGTTCGACATGGACTCACTTAACATGGTCGTCTTTTTTGCTAGATCGCATTACCGAGTTTGATTTGCTCCTCTTAGTTCAAGTGTACATTACTTTCCGGGGATGCTCATTTCTAAACTTATCTGTAAGATCAAACGTTTCGAGAAAATCACTAAATAGTTTCACGTCCGTATTTTTACGATATTTTTTCCCTATAGGATCTAAATTGGGGTTAAAGACGGCATTACAAAAGTTACCCGAATAGATATCGCCGGAAACGGCACAATCGGCCTAAACAAAACAGGACGCACCGCATGGTCACTGGGAGCATAAATCCCAGTGATATAAAATACCTTCTCACTTATGGTAACATCCAGCACACAAAGCCTGACCACCTGATTTTCGAAAACAAGAGCACATTTAAAGACTTGATCATGAGCCATCAAAATATGTTGAGACATAGTTAAACCTTCTCGACAATATACATTCATGTCCACGAAAAATGAACGGTAGCTCTTGCGCAACTTTCCCACGCGGAGAGGAAGATAGCGAAGTTTGTTTCCAACCCCACGAATCGGATATTCAAACTATCTGTCGTAGTCAATCATCTAGATTACTCTGCGTTTAAAATGGCAAGGAAGACGACACCAAACTGCTTATCCCATCGACATTTGGCCCATTTCTGTTTTTATGGTGGCGTCGACGGAGAGATCATCTATGTCGCAGGAGTGGGTAAAAAAATGTTGGCCCACCCTGCATATTTTAGCTTCTTGCACTCATGGTTATCATACATGAATGTGACATGTTTATGGCGTTGTTCGCTTTCGTGGTCATGCCTCGAATCTACTGCGCATCCGAACTCGATCGAACTACTGTCAATATTCTTTTTGCGTTCGGAAAATTCCTTGGATCTTCAACGTTTTTTTTTTTTGTTGATCTGCTTCATGGCATGCAAAATAAATTAATATTTTGAATTTTTCCTGCTTTACGTAAGACATTGTGTTACTTATTCTGGTGACGGGCAGCAGAGGTTTGAAAAGGTTGATTCACCTTTTTCTGCGGCTCAACTACTGCTTCGAGAGACGGTCTCCTCTGTTGATTTGACTAGGAGTCACGCCTCAAAGGATGTCAGTGGTCGCCGCCGACGAATAAACAGATGGTCAATTCAGCTGCGTAGAGGGTTAGACAGGAAGATATAGAGAAGGAAAAATATAGAGGGTCCTTCACGTCCTCGATTCAACGTTTGATATATACCGATTTAACTGACATAGTTGAGACGTTTTTTTTTCTTTTTTTGAGAGTTTTTGTAATGATTTAACGTCTGATTTCCTTATTAGCCTTAACGACAAGTTCGAATTTGAGGCTGTTAAAGACCAACAGAGACACGTGTAAGAAGAGGCTAGTGAAGATTCCACAGGGGATTCTTGACGTTGTAAGTTTCATATAATTATATTTGGAAGGGGTTGATGAGTTAGAAGCCATTGTTAAAGTGCAAGATAAATAATATGATCAGAATTAATAAACTTTGCAATTAAAAGAAAAAAAAGGTAAAAAAAGATGAAACAGCAACAATCATGCAAGCAAACGATAGAGTTAAAGCAAATTAAAATTGATAAGAAGGCAAAAGAATTCACAAACTAGTAGTTGGTATTTGTACACAAAAGCAAGGTTGACCAAGCGAACACAGTATGTCTGTCTAGTAGTTCAGGCAGATCTGGACTCAGTCATGTCAAAACACAAGCCGCCACATTTTATTGGTGTTATATAGGAATAAAGAGTCGCTGCCGACTTGAGATTGAACATAGATTGCCAGTTAGAAAACACAGGCGACCCTATTATTGATTAAGTAGACTACGTGGCCATAGAGAAAACGCCTATGTAGAAGGTAGCGTGGCATTCACTTCTAGTCTATCCTCTATTACTATTCAGATCTCTATTTCTATCCTATCCTCTATTACTATAGTGACCGCTATTCTCTAATCTATTCACTATACTATTTCTCTATTTTGATTACTATACGGATTACTATTCGAGCGAGTATTATCGAGCAAGTAATATTAGTGCAAGTGCTATTCGAAGGCGTCTGACACCAGTATTGTTCAACGGCGTAAACTACGATCATCACGAAAGTGACAACGAGTATTCGTTGACATTACAAAAGTGGTAGTGAGTGTTCGTAGACATAAGAAAAATATCCCAGCATGCATTCTGTTTCCTTCTGAATATAAGAGGGGGATGGGGAAAACTTTTGCAATCATTCCTCCCATTGGGAAATGAACAGGTGTCTAAGTAGCCCTCTTAAACTAGACGCGGGGAAAATTGAAGTAAAATTAAAGAAGTGTTTCACCCATGTCAGGAACTGAAGAGCAGATGCATGTTTATACCAATTAGATTAATATGTCGTACACTGTCGGCAGCCCCACATTAAAAAAAAAAACAAAAAAAAACCGGAAGTAGAAACATCACCTTCCAGGATGAATGACTTACTGTAAAACTGATTTAGCATGTAAAATGGCCTCAAAAACAGACAGAGAGAGATCATGTGCAGTCTCAGTGTATATTAAATCTCAGCTTGTCGGACTCTCTGCTTTCGGGCGGAGAGGGACCCAGACTAGGCTGTGCCTATAGGCAGGGTCTTGTTTGGGAAAAAAGTGGACAGCTACCCGACTTCGTGTATGCAGGTTGTAGGGGGAACTTGTGCCCGAGCGTACGCGCTCGGAAAGCCCCACGTTAAACAGGCCACATGACATTTAGTGCTGAGCTCGGGCAAGTACCAAGACTATCTGCAGGCACGATTCCTAGGATCAAAGTTTAGTATCAGGCCAACGGCTCCATCCAGCAGCAGACATCCGGTCAACGACTACAGCCAGCAGCAATTTCATCCAGCCAACCATCATCAGCCGCGACTCTATCGCTCAGCGGGAATCCAGCTCCAGCCAGACATCCTCGACAGTGGTAAATACAGGGTGTCCCAAAAAATTTAAGTCTAGCTCAATGAAATGGAACAGCTTAGGTGTTGAACATCATAAGTTTATTATGGGACCGATTCCATAAGTGTTCAATATGTGCACCATTTACGACACGGCATACATCAAGTCGGTAGTTAAGCTCTTGCCAAACACGCTGTAGCATGTCTCTGGTAACATTATCCAGTGCGGAAGTGATTCTCTGCTTCAGTTCATCAATGCTTTTAGGAAGAGTAGGGAACACAGGCCAGTCCCTTCACATATTCTTATAAAAAGAAATCACACGGGGACATGTCCGGTGACCGCGGCGGGCATTTCATTAGAAAACTGTCTTCATCTCCACGACCCCCGATCAATCTCTCTGGCAGATTCTCGTTGAGATAACCGCTTACTGTTCTCTTCCATCACATATAAAATCTTGATGTGTTTCTACACATTCTGTGAAATTTTGAGGCTATTTCAATGGCTAAAAGTATTGGCCTGTGAAATGATGTTAAATTTTGGGGAGACCCTTTATTTTATATGCGATAAACTGTCTTTTCAGGACAATGATTCCCAACAATTTCTGTCCTTCTCAAGACAACGCTCTACTCATCCTCTGGATGAACATGCAATGATATATTTTGCCTAGTGCACTGTAAACTTTTTTTGTCGATGCATTTTCTTTAATGAAAATAAACTTGGCAATATATATATATATATATATATATATATATATATATATATATATATATATTTTACTGAAGTCTTTTGCTTTGTTTGTTGTCTTCAATAGCTGTTTGTTGGCCAATAAACCAGCCGCAACGAGTAAGTTGTCAAAGTTAGATTGATTCGCCGGCCATGGTCTGGAAACCATAGTGAAACTCACTTTTGTAACTGTCATGGGTCTATTTAGGTGTGACTGCATCAGTTGTCGAACACTGGACATGAAAGATATGGCAGTGAAGGTTAGGTTGGTAACTGTGAATAAGGTGCCAAGTCTTGTGGTAGAGCCTTTCGTGGGACAGGGTGAAGGAAGGCAAAATAAATCAGACGATGGGAAAGCAAAGGGAAGCGTAATCTGTAGTTATGGATCGTAAGGAAACGAAAATAGCCATACTGTCGGTGTGGAGAGACAAACAAAAGCATGTATTGTGGAAATGATCTGTTAGGATGGCTACTGTACTGGATGTTACGACTTTAATGTAATATACGCGCTCTTGTATAGATTGCTAGCAGGGTTAGATATTATGGGTGGCGATAGTCTATGTTGATACAAGCTGCAAAAAGACGGTAATGTTTCATAGGGGCGAGTAATAGAATGGAGTTCGATGGAAGAATGATTACAGGCAGGAGTAACATTTATAGAGTTGATTGAGGATGGGGAAAAAAAACAAATTCAATGCGTAATGATGATTAATTACATTATAGAATGAAATTACATAGATGATCAATAAGTTGGGTGTTGTTACGATCGAAGAAGATGGAATGGATTTTATAAGGACGATATGTGTAGCGGTAAAGAGCGAGGACGGAAGATTAACGGCAAGGTTGATAGTGTGTGATATCCTCAATCGAATTTAATGTCGATCAAGAATCTATTCTAAAGGAAGTTTACCTCTGTTGACCCAGATAGGTACATATCTAACTAAAATACACTAGGAAAGTAGTAAAATTCGTGAACTGTTTGAATGAAAGGTGATTGTAAAGCTATTTGTATGAGCGAAGACCAAGATGGACCAAGGTGCAGATGTGTTTCCCGTCAGGAAATATCAGATGATCAGAACTGAAATTAATATCGATAAGGAACCCAAGGAAGTTGATCTGGATATAGACTTTGGGAGAAAAGCTGGTGCGTAAGCTTATTGAATAAAAGGTGGCTTCTCGCCACCAGGTGCAGATTCGTGCCTCAGTTGAGTGCCCCCGGATATAGAGGTGGTACACCCAGATGCGCTTCGTATGTTCACCCGTTGGACAACTGGATGACATCTTGGAGTGAAAAGACAAGAAGTCTTTCATGTGCTCGCAAGAAGGAGATCAAAGTTAGGATAACCTGGTCCAAAGCCACATATATGCACTAGCACTAACCGCTTGTAATAGACGCTGGGAGCGCGTATAAACAATATTTGTACGTGTGGGAGATTTAGTCTCATTTTCTTGACTGTGTTTATGGCGATAAAGTTATAGCTTGATTTTATTCCGGAATTGAGACCGTCCAGTGTTGAATTATACGATAAACTTTTATAGTTGTTCACAAAAGAAAAAATTTAGAATTTTTGATTAATGGGGGGGGCGTACGCTTGCCCTGAAGAGATGCCCTGTAAACTGGAGTAATACGAGAGATTCATATAACAAAAGGCAAGGTCCATGTCCAGCTGGTATTGGATTTCCGGGAAAATAATGGCCACCTGGCTTGACACCTATGTGATGGTCGTGTCGGTAGACTTTAAGAGAGTGCCAATAGATGACAGACGTTTCAACTCACCCGGCCTTTTGGCTGGGGTTTTTGACAAATATAGGATCGTTTCTTGACCTGTGGCTGAGATTCGATCAAGGCTTGGACTGGCTCCGGCCTGGACCTGTTAGGACAAGTCATGACCAGCTTTGACTAGGCTCTGACCAGCTTGGACAAGCTATGACGAATTTTGACCAGTGGCCTTTGAGTGGAAACACTCGGGTCTTCCACGTTAAACGACCTTGTGTCACATCTTGATTTTGTGGGAATCAAGTAAATACTAACTCACCGAATCAACTGAACTCTAGCTATTGTTTGCTCAATAGAAATCCCAAATTCCACTTAATTTAGAAGGGCGCTAAATGGTGTTGTTTGATGGATATAAAGAATTGTACATTATGAGGTTATAAAGGACAGATAACGGTTTACCATGGAATTGAATCAGTTAAGATTTTAATGGTGGCGAAGAACCCTCTCGGGAGTCTGTTTCACAAAGAAGCACTTCTTCGGAAGACGCTGTCCGGTCAACTTTGGTTTTCAAATGCAATATCAATCGTTCTCTCTTAATTCATGTTCTTTTATCATATCTCCTTAATAATGCTTTCTTTTACTCATATTCCGTCACTCTAAGTAACCACCTGTGTCTTAGTGGCTTTATTACCTTGCTTGGAGTGAAATGATTAAAACTAATCATGTAAATTCAAATGAAAGTGATGAAAATCTATGCAATGTTACTGAACTGGCATCTTGACTTCAATCACTTTCCTACTGCCATAACGTAACTTCTCTGTGACTTTTCTATGAATATTTTTTATGATAATTGTTCTGAAGAGCTTTCCACAGTAATAGGTCTCATCATTTTACAATTGAAATGGCTACATGTCACCGTAAGTTCTATGTTAACAGTTTCTTCTCTCGCATGTTTTTCCTCCGGCGACTTTCTTTCCAGTCAAGGTTTATCTTCAAAAATTTGAATGCATGTTTCAATCGTTATATTCTGTCTTCATAATTCCTATTCTTTCGTCGTTCTCTCCCCTAAATAATGCTTTCTTTCTCTCTTCTTCTCTTACTCTAGGTAACCCCCTCGTGTCTTAGTGGCTTTATTGTCTTGCTTGGAGTGAAATGATTAAAAATAATGTAAATTCATATTAAATCTTGAAAAGGATCTACAATTGAAATGGCTACATGTAACCGTAAGTTCTATGTTAACAGTTTCTTCTCTCGCATGTTTCTCCACCGGCTACTTACTTTCCAGATGAGGTTTATCTTCCAAAATTTGAATGCACGTTTCAATATATCTTCAAAAATTTAAATGTACATCATGAAGAAATGTAGAACAGATAATGGTTTACCATGAAATTGAATTTGTTAAGATTTGAATGGTCGGGAAACACCCCCTCGGGAGTCTGTTTCATAAAAAAAACACTTCTTAGGAAGAAGCTATCCAGTCAATTTTGATCTTCAAAGGTTTAATGCAATATCAATCGTTATCTTCTGTCTTCTTAGTTCCAGTTCTTTTATTATTCTCTCTCTCTAATAATGTTTTCTTTTTCCCATATTCTCTAATACTCTTAATTACTTCCATCTTAGTGGCTTTATTGCCTTGCTTGTTTTTTTTTTTTAAATTGAACCATAGTCCATTATTCAGTCAACTCGGATAAAATGCCCTCAGTCCACTTTCTATGATTAGAAGAAATCCCAAGTTCTATTCACTTAATAATCGGAAGCAAATTTTATGTCACGCCACCTTACGACCGCTACTGGTGCCATGTACCTCAATACTATCTACCGTATGCAGTTTTTTCTGCTGTGGAGGATAGCTAGATACCTGGCAGAATTTAAAAAAGACCAATCAATGGACGGATGAACTATTTAACTCTATGGGATGAACTGGGCTCTCTAGCTATGTATCTAGCCAGTGCAGTGCGCTGGGTAAAAGAGGGCTTCGTAGACTGGAAACTGCCAGGGTTACTTATCCATGACCAAGGCGAGCCTTCAAGTTAAAAGATATCGGCTATGATTTGATTGGTTAAGCGTCTCACCTCTCAGGATTTTCGTTCAGATGAGCAATATGGCTTTCGCAGATCAACTGCTGCTGTATTAATGATCATTACTGAAAGAGACCATCTACTAAGTTTTAGATAAAAATAGTGAAGATCATGTTTACTTGCCCAAGACACGCTACGGTGGCTTTCAACCAAGATATGTCGAGTGACCTTCTCAGGTGTTCAAGCTTGTCATAGAAATGATAATGACTAAGTAAATTAAAAATAAAAATAAGTACGATGATGCTGCAACAATTAGCACTTCAAAAAAACAATCCTCTTTCTAGGTACGGTGACAAAACAAGACACAGAATTTGGGTGAATTTTCCTGCTCTGGTTTCCATATCCACACGCTCACTGTTTTCCTCTTGCCTTCAATATGCCATGTGAGTGTCAAATTCTCTAAGCCCTTTTTCTTCATTATGTCCCAGAAATTTCAACTGTCTTTTTCGGATTCTTAATGTCTTTCTGTTTCTATTTTTTTTAAGGTTTCAAACGCTTCGTCCATGGCATTTTTTCCAACCACAAAAAATGCCTAACTGGAAGGCAATTGGCAAGAGATGGCTACTGCTCATTGTTTCATTTTTTTTTTTTTTTTTTTTTTTTTTGTTATTGGAAGCATATCACCCCAAGCAAGACGGGTGTGCCACTAGCACGCAAGGGCTTACAGGGAGTGAGAACAAAAGTGTATATATATATATATATATATATATATATATATATATATATATATATATATATATATATATATATTATGGTCTAAGGTTAGGACCATGGAAGAACAACACGAAACATAACAGTAGAAATAACAAAGAATATATTACACAAGAAATAATACAAGAAGTGAAAGTGTTAGTAAGACTGTCCGACTGGGTTGGCGTGATGGCTATCAGCTCGACTCGATTCAATACCGTCCCAATACTAAATTCGTTCGTCTCTCTTGAGAGGCCTAGTATATATATCGTTCGGAAGAGTTCATTCTGTCGGTCTAGGTAGGCACCATGACAATATATATATATATATACAAGTGATAGAAATTTTGGGGGATTTGAATAATCACTTATAGTAATTCATCGAGTCTAGAAGAATCTTCAACAGAATGAAAAACAGACTAGACTAAAAAAATTTCTATCACCGAGACAGATTATTGGTAAAATGCCGTAGTGAGGCCAAATAATCTGTCGATTTTAATGTCTCGGCGTTTCATGGGAGAAATGATTGTGAAACTGAGAAAATCATATCGATTTTTCAACGATTCTCTAACTTTAAAAAATATTCAGGCAACTCTTCCTGTCGTATTCTGCACAAGTAAAGATATTTTAGAGACGATGATCAGCCAAAGCAGACAGTATAACCTCGAACTGACAATGGATACGTGCCATCCATCTAACAAGCCAAAAACTTCTTGGATTAATTTCGTGAATTTGATGGCATAAGAAATGTGAGTTCAATCTCTGGTCCCGGTAGTATAGGCTCAGAATGCGCGGAAAGGAATAAAAGAGAAATCGTTTGAAAAAGAAGTGGCTCGGTATTTATTTCTTTCTTATACGCTGATTTCATTGAAATTATTTCTTTATTTTTACTCTTTACATTGTTCGAAATTTTGTTAATAAGGGCGGCTAGGTAAAAAAAAAAAATCAAATATTTAAATAAATAAAAAAATAAATTCATTAACAGAGTCGCCTATGGCTTAAACTATTAGGTTGGTGCAAAAATAATGACGTAATAATGTCGTTTTTTTACGTATTTTTAAGGTCAAAAAACGACATTATTACGTCATTATTTTTGCACCGACCTAATAAAAAGATTGAAATACAAAGAAATAAATTCTGTCTATATTTCTGAGATATGGTATTGTAACTACTTACACTATTTGTTTCATTCGGACTGTTGTCCTCATCTTTATTGCCATATTGACGACGTTTCGGCCGTTGTACCCTCCGATTTTCTTCAGGCGATATACGTTGGAATTTTCAACCGAAACTTTTGTTTCGTCCACTGCGTTAGATTGTTCTAGTTCCACATGCCATGCTTTTTCTAAATAACTTAGTTTCATTTATTCCCCTTTATTTACTCATTATACCACCCACACCTCTGTGAAGCCCTATAAAACGAAAACAAAATAAAGACAAAATATTCCAAGACATGAACAGCGGAACAAGAACCATATATCCTCGTCGATTAAATAAAGTGTTCAGTTCGAAATTCCCTGAAGTTCACCCTGATCTACAAACATTTGAGAAAGGTCGTGGAGCACACCGACCTAAACATTGATTTGATTGTAACTAACGCAAATAATAACTCCTCGCCCTAAAACTTTAGACAGATATGCATCCGATGATTTTTAACCGACATTTTATCATCAGGCGGACACCTTCCGACACTCGCGTTCACAGACATTCATAATGGCCTCGCATAACCAGCGGCTAGAAAACTAACAATTCCCAACTAACACTCGATGTTCGGATGATTTTTTAAAAAAATCATTTCACCCCAAGCAAGGCAATAAAAGCCACTGGGATTCAATGGGGGTTATTGGGCGTGGAAGAAATAAAGAGAGGAATAAAAGTACAGGATTCAAGAAGATAGAAGATGACGATTGACATTGCATTTAAATTTTTGAAGATCAAGAGGCCGGGAGAGGCTTTCATAAGCGAAATATGCAAGAGAAGAAGCCGTTAGCAGATAAATTAGCAATTATGAGTCCAATGCGCGCGAAATCGAGGTGCCAAAGAGCAAAGCTCACCAAAAAGATGATCGTGACAATATTTATAGAGGAGGCAAAAGGAAATTACCTTAGGGCAGTGGAAAACGGACTGAAGCCGAGATGACAGATCAGAACCGATAATGTTGCCGATTCTGCTCGGGATTTTTTCAAGACTCGTGACAGATGTAGTAGAAATATTCGATGCACAGACGAATAGTAAATTATAAATGTGAAGATAGGTTAATTCTTTTGAGATGTATATGTATAGCACGGCATAGTGAACCGTCTTTATTTGTGACAGACTTAAATGTTTTTATATATATATATATACTGGTCACTCATATTCGAGGATACTCGTCTACTAGGGCGGTTAGCCAATCCATATTGCAGACGCTTTCTCAGGCGTATTTGTATTTATTCAACACCCACAGAGCCCATCTATGGTTTATATTGCAACTATGCTGAGCAGACTTTAGTTACAGTTTCTGGGAAAGAGCGTGTTATCTAGCGTAATCAACAATCTGAACAAGGCCAGCACGCTCAAGCCCTCAGCGACGATGACTTGTGACTTCGTTCCGTCTACTCAATTTCATCACACACTTTGGGTCAACCTGTGGTATGGTTTTCCGACACTTTCCAAAGGTGCCGCTCTCTGGGATCGACCCCTCCCGTCTGATAACATCAGGAAGTCTGATAAATCGACCGTGGTGAGATTCGAACCCGCGTCTCATGGTCAGAATGCGAACCTTCTAACGTGTCTATAATAATAATCAGCATAGAAAATTAGCATAGAAATTACGCATACTATGACTGTAGACATGTATAGAAAAGTGTTACTTGTAATTTCCATTGTGAATGCCAGACAATATTTTTGTAATTGCTCAGTCACTCATCTTATTGCATTGCAAGTTGGTTCTTTCAGGCACGAAAAAAGTCGAGCAAGCAGAAACAGTATTATTGGATGATTTACATATTTTGATAATTTTTTAAAATTTTTGAATAAAAACCTTCTACCATACAATATTTATTATTTACTATTTTAAAAAAATAATTATGAAAACGAGTTTTTTTATTCATAATTTTATAAAACTATCAATGAATTCCTACATGAAATAAATGCTCGGGAAAATCCAATTTTTCAAAATTTACAATCAGTTACCCGTCGTTATCTGTTTATTTACATTTCCATGTTCGCATTCTTAGAATATTATAAATATCAATTGATTCTTGTAAATAATCGATTAAGTACATAAACAGTGTTTAATATTGTTGTTGTAAATTCTCAAAGAACAAAGAAAATATATAAATTCACTTTAGTCTGTTTGGGTTTTAACAACATTCTAATCATCGCTTTTATAAAAAAAAAAAATGGCTAGGGGAATGGAGATAGTTAAAATAGTAGCTGTGTCAACGGTAAAACCGTCCTTTTGACATTGATATTTTGTTGGGGGGGGGGGGGGCAACGAAGGCTAAATATTGTCCCAAAATATATCCAGTTCTTAAGAACGAATCTCTCTATGGATTTCCCATCGGTTACTTTTCTGTGTAAGTTAATGAAATGGTATTTATATATCTGAAAGCTCCTCCGTTGATATAATTTATCTGGAAATCAAACACGGAACTTTTAAAAGGAGTAGATAGGCTTTCCTATCACTTAGTCTGTACTCCTCTCTCTTCTCTTGAACAGTAGCAGAAGATCATCTCTTTTTTTTCTGTTTAGGAATGGGTTCCCGGTTACTTTTTTTTCTCGGACGTTAAGAGGTGACGTCATGAAATTTTGTGATATATGTGCATGGTGGCAACGTCTCTTCATTCTGGGGGTACCGGGTTGGCGGTTACTGCTCACATGTGGTAGTTAAAAGCCCTAACTCTTGCGTATCATCTTCAGTGGCTTTTCTAATCAGCATTTATATAATATCGGAGTTCTTGCAATGTCATGTCGCGCATAGAAAGGTGGCCCTGCAAGAAAGGCCGCTCTATGTTGCAGTCTGCGCCAGATCGCTTGTTTTTACATGTTACATTAGACGACCGACTGCTACTAGTACCCTAGGTCTTTTCTTACCAAAATAACTCATCATGACTCTAAACGACCAACAGTATAAACCTAAACCCCTCAAACTTTCTTTCTCCAACATACGTAGTATTCCTACCAACTTCTACAGTGCTGAATCGTTCCTCTTTAAAAAGTCTCCGGGCATCGTAGTTAATGGTTCCTCTCCTTAGGGAAGACTCTATTATACACATGCATGAGTTTATGTCCGCGAACATCTTCCTCTGGCTAGGGAACTATCTCTTGAAACTCTAGACTATTCTTTCATGTGTCTCCGTCTCTCTCCTTAACTCAGCTATCTCTCTACTGTTTTCCTTCCTCACAGGACTGTTGCGTGCTGGATTGTATTTCCGATAATATACACAAGGCTATCGCCCTACAGCCATTTTGCAAATATATTTGTGTTTGGTGACTTTAATGCCCACCATACAAGGTGGCTTAATCATTCTGTCGCTGACATCCAGGCTCTTAAATTCTCAATCACTCACGCGAGTAGGTGACTTCCTTACGCGTTTCCCTCACTTTTTTACGTCTATCTTTGACTTTTGTCGTACTACGCAGCTCTGCCCTCATGGCAACTCTGATCATGCGGTTGTATCTGTAAATATCTCCGTCCACTCCCACAGCAGCAAAGAACCTCCTACCAACAGAATATTTTTTCTGCTATCAACTAGTAAATTGGGATTAGTACCGTGATTTCCTTCGTGACGTTCATTGGAATGAAGTTTCCAATCATCCTCTTCAAAAATGCGCGTCCGAGGTCTCTTTCTGGGTGAAAGCCGGCATCGATGCTTTCATTCCAGTAAGGAAATAAAAAGTTCAACCGAGTTCATCTCTTTGGTTTTCACCTGCATGATCAGCCGCTACAGCCCATAGGAATCACTTCCTCCGTCTGCACAAGAGCGACACGTCTGATTGCAACAGGCGTCTCTTTGTCTCTGCTCGTAATCGTGTTCTCAATAAAGCGAAGTTACTGTTTGCTGACAGAATCAAACAACGTGTAGTATCTATTGGCGGCTCTGCAAATCCTCAGTCCCTCCTCTATTCAACTCGAAGTTCTGTCACCTACAGCAAATAAGGTTGAATTCTTTGCTCGGAAATTTTCTTCCAATTCAACACTCGACTTCGGATTACTAACACCTGTTTTCCCCGCTGGAACAGCGACTCGACTGAATGATATGCGTATAAATCCGTCACTGGTGTATGATAACATGTCTAAATTAAACTCACATAAGGCTAGTGGTGGTGACGGGATGCCGGCCGTCGCCCTAAAGAAATGTGCTCCGGATCTGGCTCCAGTTCTCTCCAAACTCTACAACTATTGCCTCGTTGCTTCCTGCTTTACAGCAAAGACTCCTCTGTAGTTCATGTTTTTAAGAAACTGTCTCCTCTAAATATCGCTCTATTAGCCTCCTACCGCTTTTCGGCAAAGTATTCGAGTCTTTGATCAATGTTGAAGTGGTTAAGCATCTTACCTCTGACGATCTACTCTCCGACAAACAGTATGGCTTACGTTTTGCCCGGTCTACTGCTGATGTGATTACGACCATTATTGAATATATTTATCAAGCTCTTGATAATAATGGCGAAGCTTTAACCGTAAGTTTCAGGGATACTATATTACAGGAAGTTTGTTTGATTTAAACCAGTCATTCCTATCAAATCTTGAAATGAAGGTCGTTCTGAACGGGATCGCTTCCAGATCCTTTCATATGAACACGGGTGTCCTCAAGGCTCTGTTTTGGGTCCTACGCTGTTTCTGATATTAATCAATGATATTCCTGTTGTCATCAGTTCCCAAGTAAGCATTTATGCAGTTAAAACTACCATTTACTCCTGTCTTAATAGAAAATCCATCAGAGCTGACAAAGTTAACCTGGAAGCTACTCTTGAAAAGGATTTACAATTGA
>CAHIKZ030000570.1:1237500-1240000 GCA_903632075.3 Acanthosepion pharaonis | reverse complement strand
AAATTTAAATGCAATTTCAGTCGCTATCTATTGTTCTCTTGTTTAGTATTTAGTTGTTTTCGTTCCTTTGTAATGTTTCGAATTCACTCTTCAGTCGTAAATAATCTAGTGAGACAAGTTTGCTGACCATTTAAGTGTTCAACTTTTTCTCTGATGAACTTTCTTCTACGTTACGTAAAGCTGATGAATTTTAGTAGTAGATTTGCAGAAAAGCTTCATTTTCCAGCTGAAATTTAACGGCAATATTTTTGTTTTCTTTTTTGCACTTCTCGCTTGGGAAACTCTCTTCCAGCTTCTTGCTTACCAGTCAATTTTGGAAATTTAAATGCAATGCGAATCGTTATCGTCTGTCTTCTTAATCCCTTTTCTTCTATTCCTCCCTCCCTCTCTCTCTCTCTCTCTTTAATGTTTTTTTTCTCATATTCTTTAACACTCACTAGCCCCTTGCGGCTTAGTGGTTTTATTGCCTTGATTGGGGTGTAATGATTAAAAAGATATTTAAAAATATACAAATGTTTTTTATTTGTGTTTTTAAGTTGTCATCATAACAAAATATTTCAAAGTCGGTGACTTACTTTTGAGTTGGTTTACAACATTAAAACTTCAAAGGATGGTAATTTAATTTAATAAGAATGTAATTTTTAGAATATTAATGTTTTATAATGATGATGGCTCCTTTAAGTCACCTAGACCTTACAAACTTACTTCATCAGTTTCTTACTTCTAGTAATCAATATATCAAATATTTCACAACCTCTGTCTGAGTGGGCGTCCTGGGTAAGACGTTAAACTACGTCCAGCAGCAAGGCCTCTGATCAGGAGGTTTTGAGGAGCGTGGAACCACCTCTTAATTGCTGGTGTTCCCAGGTCCACCCTGACCCGGGGTGGTAGCACCTGTTAGGGTCCCAGCTATGGAAAAATAGTTAACTATTACCAGCAATACTTTTTTGAAAAAAAATATTACCAGCAATACTTTTTTGAAAAAAAATATTACCAAAAACGGATTTTTGACAAAACAAAATATTACCAGCAATAAAAATTTTTGTCAGCATTAAATAACCCATTGAGGTTG
This sequence comes from Acanthosepion pharaonis, assembly GCA_903632075.3. Classification (NCBI taxonomy): domain Eukaryota; kingdom Metazoa; phylum Mollusca; class Cephalopoda; order Sepiida; family Sepiidae; genus Acanthosepion; species Acanthosepion pharaonis. Next base: position 1,238,928 of record CAHIKZ030000570.1, on the reverse strand, counting down.
ATATGCCGTAAAACAAAATAAACCAAACCAAACTGTCTGAGTGGTTAAGGTAATTATAAAACAAATGGATTTCTCTGTAGCACTCATTCCTTTTTTCTGCTATTGTGATATCATTAATGAGATTATCTTTAATATGAGTGATATGAAGAATGCATGGAAAATTGCATTCATTTGTTTAAAGTTGTAAGATATCATTTAAAAGATTTATTCGGACTCAGGGCTCTGAGAGCAAACAGTATAAAAGACAGCGTGCAAGTGAAGAATTGAATTTCAAATTTTAGAACAAATCAGTTAAATTTGAAGGTGTTAAAGTTACTTGTGTAAAATGATATTCTCTTGTTACTGGTACTGGCACATTTATTAAGTCACATGACAAAGTAAATTTATAAAGATATAGTTGAACAACATGTTCCTATAACTAAGAGTGTCCATCTTTATTGGTGATGATGGCCTTTGTCATACAATAAAAACACTACCCCACCAAGAAGATAATGTCAGTTTGATGACCGAGTCAATATCCAGGTCTCTGTCCAATTAAGAACCTTTGGAAAAACATCGGCGATAATGTGAGGGCAAGAAAACTGGCGACGCTGATTTGTGTGCAAGAAAATAAATAGGGAAAAATCATGCCTGATCTCCGTGTCAAATTAGTGACGTCATTTGGTCATAGATGTACAGAATTACGTAAATACTATGGCGTATACACGTTACTCTTATGTAACTATATTGTCTTCTTCCTCCGTGTGATTTTAGGACACGGGCAATCACAGATCTTCACAAATAATTGTCCCTAATATTAAATTGTTTCGAAAACAATGTCCGATTTTAGAAAAGTTCTTTTGAATTGTGTTCTAATATAGTATTATAATAGTTTCCCTAAAATATATTCCTCCTTCCTAATGATTGAAGTGTGCGCTTTGTTAAATTTTAATCAATCTACTTCAGAATTTAACTTAAAACATTATATATATATATATATATATATATATATATATATATATATATATATATATATATATATATATTAGAGATAGATAGATAGATAGATAGATAGATAGATAGATAGATAGATAGATAATGAACAGACAGATAGAAACACTCTGAGATAGATATATAGATAGATATATAGATAGATAGATAGAAACAAACTGAGATAGATACATAGATAGATAGAAATAAACAAACAAACTGAGATAGATAAAAACAAACACACAAACTGAGATAGATAGATAGATAGATAGATAGATAGATAGAAACAAACACAAACTGAGATAGATAGATAGATAGATAGATAGATAGAAACAAACACACAAACTGAGATAGATAGATAGATAGATAGAAACAAACACACAAACTGAGATAGATAGATAGATAGATAGATAGATAGATAGAAACAAACAAACAAACTGAGATAGATAGATAGATAGA
>CAHIKZ030000570.1:1090000-1232500 GCA_903632075.3 Acanthosepion pharaonis | reverse complement strand
GCTCTCTACACTAAATTGATCTTTGATTTGTCAATGACCCAAAATGGCCTACCAGCTGGGAATAGAATATGTAACCTGTTCCCAGTCATCTTGTCAAAGCTTGCATCCCCGCAAGCAGTTCCGTTTATTCCCCGAGGACATTCTTACTATGTAACCTTTTCGCCTGTGGAACGAGTCCAAAATCAGGATCATGTTTCGTTAAGACTCTGATTCTGGCGTCGCCTAAGGGACAGTCACTGTTCGACACGATCGACCATCTTTAAGAAGCCACAGAATACTAATAGGTATTAAATTCGTCCGTTACTTTATTTTTGATTTGCCGCCATTCGTGGTCTACCGGCCATCGCCTTTGTCTTCCAGATAGTTAGATACTAGCACGAACGAAATATGTTGAGTTCGAAAATAGGGACACCCTTCTTTATATACAAGAGTCTGCTTAAATTAAAGCAATCAACAAGAAAACAAAACGAAAAAGCTTTAGGGTCGAAACTTGTAGTCAGAATAGATTTTTTTAAACTCTTATTTATCTGGGAAGCGTAGCAATAAAGTACAAAAATTGCGACACAGAATTTGAATGTGCATATGGATAGCGAAAGATACGAATTATAAAGAATTCAGGGAAAGAAAAAACATAGTTATGGCCATGGTTAAATTTAAATAGCAAATCTTGTAATATTTAATTTATTCGGAGTGTTATCCTCATCTACATTTACAATATTCGCAACGTTTAGGTCGTTGAACGCTCCGGCCTTCTTCAGATGATTGGAATTTCGAACGGAATCATTTATTTCGTCCATCGGGGTAGATTGCTCTTGTTCCACGTACCATGCCTCTTCCGGATGTCTCAGTTATTTCTTTTTAACTCAGTCCTCCAAGTTTTGGTCCACCACTGCTGTGGCCTGGTATTGAACTCACAACTCTTTAGATCTAGTCACTGGATCTGACCAACGTCTTTATCCATTGGGCCATGCATCCTCAAGGCCATACTTCCTGTATAGTTTACAATATATTTTGAGGGCTACTTAGTCACAACGTCTGTACTCTTTTAGTAGTAACTGAGTGCAACCATTGACAATGTGTTAAAACTTTTAATTGCTTACCTACACCGCCTGCACAATGGTAGTACACGGACGCACGCACACACACACACACACACACACACACATATATATATATATATATATATATATATATATATATATATATATATATATATATATATATATCCTGATCAAATTTTGATGTTAAGTTGTGTTTCGCATTTACAGTGCCTATATTATCTTTGCATTGATAATACTCTTTATTTTAATCTCTTGTCAACAGTGGCACCCGGGGACCTTGCTAGTATCCATGTCCGTTCTTTAAGAGTCAGTGGCTATGGTTAAATGTCAATGTTAGAATTGCCCCAAAAACAGAATTGGAAAAGTTTGTAATAAACAATAACTAAAAAAGTAGAAAGCCAGAAGATGGAGGTTACTTCGGTAAGGTCATTGAGTAATATTGAAATGCATCATTTTTCTCCACAAATTATGACAATGATCTAAAATAAATTATCATTTTCTTACAAAAATAATGTTTGACACGCAGCAAGGCGCGAGTAATTCGACTAGTATATATATATTGAGGTATATTGTCTGCTTCGTCTGTGGTATTTATTTGCACCGACTAATTGTATCAGTAGTTCCGAAAAGTGTGGATGGTTCTGCACAAGCCTTCAGCACTTTAATCAAATCCCTTGTGTGGGTTTTCCGGCGGTTTACCTTGATTCGTTCTCACTGAGAGCAAGATCTAAAAGATCAGCCAATCTAACAGAGATCTCTTCTCACAACCCTCACACTTGCTCCATATGTGGCTTCCTTTGTAAATCACTAGCGGGTCTTAAATGCCACTTAAGATTATCGCACAAACTTTCATAACTGAATCAAGTAAGCTGTCAGATGCTCAAACGTCGAAATCGACAGGAGAGCCCATTATATATATATATATATATATATATATATATATATATATATATAGTGACAATCTTCTTTGCTCACACCGGCCTGTTCAGTCTACCAACGTGATAGTTTCCGACTACGAGAGACGCCTATTTGTGCCTGCTCCCAATAATTGTAAATATGTCCGCAAAGAGGTTGTCTTTCTTTGCTAATACTTGTCTCTAACATGTTTTGTTCTCATTACTACTGCTGGCTCTGTAATAGTGTGTTAAATAAGAGTAAGTTTTCTATTCTTCCCCTATTCCCTCAACTTGAGGGGTTAACACCTGCTAATAAAACAGAATGTTTTGCGCGTAAATGCTCTTGATTTTCTGGTCTATCTTCGCCTGGCTTTTCAATTAGACCCGAGTCTCTATTGGGTGATATGCATATAACTACTTTCGTTTGGGCACCTCGGTGTGGTGTAATGGTTAGAAAGCTTGTCTTGCTAGAACAATTACGACTGAGTAGTGATTTCGATCATCACTGGGTGCCCCATAATTTCTGCCTTGTGCCAGATTTAAGGTGGGCTTAGAAAATCACTATAACTACGGCCATTGTTTTTGTTATCATTTCTAAACTGGATCCTCACAAAGAATATGGACATAATGGTACCCCTGCAATAATCCTTAAAAAATGTGCTCCTGAATTCTCTCAGCTCTGCAATAAATGCCTTACTGCTTCTTGCTTTCCTGATTGTTGAAATTCCTCTTATGTAGTTCTAGTCTTTCAAAAAATCAGGCGAACCACCTGATCATTCTATCGGATTATTCGCCATAGACATTTTTTGGCAAACTACTAAAGGCTCAAATCAACTCTGAATTAGTTAAGCATCTCATCTCACATAATCTTCTTTCAATTAAACAATATGGCTTTTACATCTCTAGGTTAAATGATGGTTTAATAATGGTGACTGTTGGTAAATTCTACCAAGCTTTAGATAAAAATGGGGAATCTTGGGCTGTTAAAGGTTATGGTATTTCTGGAGAATATTTAAACTGTTCTTTTATTGTTCTCTCTCCTTAATGTTTTCTTTTTCTCATATTCTCTCACACTCAGTAATCCCCCCCCGCATCTTAGCAGCTTTATTGCCTTGCTTGTGATGAAATAAATTTTTTTTAAATCCTACAAACCCTTTACCTCAGATGAAACATTGCAAGCCTCTCACTACTCTATTACTATACCCAGGGCAAATTTTCTGACAAGCTAGATTCTTTAGTTCCACTAGTTTGGACTTTCTGTCTAAGAAATGCGATTCCATGTCTGCAGAGTTGAATCATCCTCATTACTTTCGTAATCCATTGCAAGTTCCATTCGGATAAATTTGAAATCTTCTACAGTCACAATCTTTAAAAAACTCAGGCAAACACTTTGATCTTTGTATTGATCTTTTCATTTTCTATCAGTTTTTGGCTGATTATATCACCTTGCATGGTCTTATTTCAAATAAACAATATAGCTTTCTCTTTCTCTAAGGCAACCGAGGATGTATTAAGGATTATAGCAGCTCTGTAATAGTGTATTAAATAAGAGTAAATCTTTTATCCCTCCTTTCTTAACTCAAGTTGAGGTGTTCCCATTTGTTGATAAAGCAAAATGTTTTGCTTGTAAATTCTCTTCAAATTCAATTCTTGTGACACATAGAGTATCTTTGCCAGACTTTCCAATTAGTATTGGAATTAATTTAAGCCCTGTAGTACATTGGTAGCTAGGACTCATCATTTTACTGTTGAAATGGTCAGATCTAACCGTAAGTTCTATGACAGTAGTTTCTTCTATGGGACCTCTCGATTTTGAAATCTCTTCTAGCTTCTTTTTTCACAATCAACTTTGATCTTTGTAGCTTAAATGAGTCTCTATTACTCGGACATCGCTCGTACAATTCAAGATACTGTAAAACTGTCTTCTTTCTCCCGTTCTCTCTGTTTCAGCCGTCTTTTATCAGGCCAACATGGCAGTCGACCAACCAATCAGCGTTCTTCACTTTTATTCTCAGTTACCCAGGCAAATAGCCTCCTCTAGTCCGACCAATTAGCACCATGACTTGCTATATTAGTCGAAGCATGCCAAACTATAAAACACCTCGTTAACACACATACTACTGGAATAGATAGACAGGAGAGTAATGCCATTTTCAAGGAGTCAGGTACTTACTGGATCGGTACATGGAGCCTATCATTTTACCTACATCTTTAGCGATGGGTCTTATATAGGAGTGCCACTTGAGGTGGGGTATGAGTTTGAGGCCCAATATCCTCTTGAGCCACTGTGACAGGAGTACCCTATTTTCAGCCTGGTCCGGCTATTATAAAGGTAGAGGTCAGCAGAAGGAGTCAGGTACTTACTGGATCGGTACAGGGAGCCGATCATTTTACCTACATCTTTAGCGATTGGTCTTATATAGGAGTGCCACTTGAGGTGATATGTTTTGAGACCCAATATCTTCTCGTGGCACGGTGCTTCCTCGCGGGGACATCTGTTATTCGTGACTGGCGGTAGTTCGGCGTCTTATCCGCAGTGTTGTAATGTAACTAGTCAGTTGTATCGTGTGCCTTGTCAAGGTGCAATATCGACAAGTAGGTTGGTTTTATAGATTTAATATTTATATCAACGGACCTTGGAAACTGATATCCCCTTTGATCAAGCTCTAAGAACTCAATGGGTGAAAACTGGTTTTAATACTTCCAAAACCAAGCTAGTAACCTTTCGTCATCGGGTGTCAAATCACTGAATTTTGGCTTATCACGATGAACCGTTTTACTCTTAATTGTTTTTTCTTATTTTGAACATCTATTCAAAGTCCAGTTCACTTCAAGTGGAATTCATATATATATATATATGAACCTTCGCTAAAGATGCTGGAAAAGTGGTTGGCTTCTTGTGATGCTGAAGAAATTGGCTAACCTCTCCCGCAAGTCTCCATCTCTGAAAGAGTCAGATTAAACCAAATACGTTTTTTAAACATTCCACTCAAGCAAGGCGGGAATGCTAGTGGTTCGCAGGGGGTTATATAGAGTGAAGGTGAGAGAAAAACTGTGTATAGGAGGGATGCGGAAAAGATAAAAGACGAAAGGAGTTCAAGACATCAGAAGATGGCGATTGACGGTGTATTTACATTTCTGAAGAATATAGTTATCAGGGAAGCAAGTAAGAGGAAGGGAGTTCCATTGTCGGGAAGTGCAAGAAAAGAAACTGCTGGAGTAGAAATATTTTTTACATTTAAGTATTTTACTAGTAAATGTGTGGGACACAGATGCCAATTTAGTATCACGCTTAAATTTATGTATCAGGGGGGAAAAAAAGCTTGTCAGAGCAGCTGCCATGAAAATATTTGTAGAAAAGACAGAGGGAAGCCACATCACGTCGTTGAGAAAGTGACTGGAGTCAAGATATCAAATCAGGATCGATTGAATTACAGATCCTTCTCTGGATTTTGTCGAGAGCCTCAAGATGAACATCTAGGACACGTGACCACATATGGCAACAGTACTCAGTGCACGGGCGAATAGAGATATGTAGGATGGACTCTGACGAGAAAAACCTTCTGACACGACAAAGTAAATTAACTTCCTTTGCTACAGCTACTGATGCAATGTAGTTGTTCCCCTTCTAGTTATTCGAAAGCGTAAGGCCAAGAAGTCGCCGGGAAACACTCTCCTGGAGTTTAACATTAACCATGCTAATGGTGGGCAAAGAAATATCTCTGTGCTGGCTAAATGAGAGCAGTTTCGTTTTGGAAACATTAAAATTTACAAGCCATTTCCTACCCCAGTTAACAACTGATCGAATGCCCTTTTCGAGAGCAACGGCCAGGTTGACTTTGTCAGCGCTGCCGGGTTTACTTAGTGAGACAAGAAGTAAATGGTAGCGTCATCTGCATAAATGCCTACTTGGGAGATGATGACATCAAGAAGATCATTAATGAAGATCAGAAACAGTGTAGGACCAAGAATAGAAGCTTGGGGGACTCACACATTCATAAGGAAGGATTAGAATGACCTTTATTTCACTATTTGATTAGGAATGATTGGATTAAACCAAATAGTCGTCCTCTAATCCCATAGTCCTGAAGCTTACACACAAGACCAGCATGCCAAACGCCTTCGAGGTATCTAGAGTCACAGCTCGTGTTTTCGCCGTTCATATCATGATATATATATATATATATATATATATATATATATATATATATATATATATATATATATATTTTCATTAAATAATATAGACAAGTGTTGTCTGTTTATTTTATGTAGATTATTTTCATAACGTTTGATAAGCTTAATAACAGTATCATTAAGCGAAGAAAGAAAATCACAATATTGATACATATTTTTTAATCCAATCTAAGCTTTCGGCTTACATAAGCCATTATCAAAGATGACACTTACCCTACAATATATTAAGCAATACACGGACAAGTATATAATGATAGTCTGTTTCTTTCTTCGTTCAATGATAATGTTATTAAACTTATCAGACGTTATGAAAAGAATTTACATAAAATAAATAAACAACACTTGTTTGTATTATTTAATGAAACATGTATGAATGAAAAAATGCTGCCTAAATACACACAATTTAAATATATATATATATATGGGTAAAATAGCAGGACAGACTGGGTTTCTATAGCCTTGGATGGCAACTGGTCTAGGAGAAGGACAACTCTGAATTCAAAACCTGCGGAGGGTCGTTTGGGAACTTTGTGGCATTCGGTGCCCCAGGTCTCTGTATTCGGCTCTTCAAAAAGTGTGGATGGTCCTGCACGAAGCTTTCACCTCTCATGTGCTGGTGTCGGGCTGTCGGTTTCCTGGAAACTGATCAGCTTGACCCTCATACGTCGAATCTCGACGGGAGAGTTATATATATATATATATATATATATATATATATATATATATATATATATATGTGAGCACATCAGCTATAGACCGGGCAAAGCGGAATCTTGTTTGTCAGAGAGTAGGTCTTGAGAGGTAAGATGCATACCACTTAAGCACAGATTAAAGCCTCGAAGACTTTATAAAAAAAAACCGGTAGGACTTTGATAGGGCGATTGTTAAAGGGGACAGAAGATTCACGTAAGTTCTTAAAAACAGGAACTACAGACGAAGACTTGCAACAATCTGGAAAGAAGAAAACATCGAGGCAATAGTTATATAGTTTGGAGAGAACTCCAGCTATCTTAGGAAACAATTTTCATTAGGACAAGTATTCCATCACCTCCACTTGCCTTATGGAGGGACTAATTTAGAAATTATGTCTGAGACCAGTGACGGTGTTATGTACATATCACTCAGCAGAAGATCAGCTATCCGGGAAAAATCGGTTATGGATACTCCAGACGAGTCGAGTTTTGAGTTGGATAAGAATTTCCGAGCAAAGCATTTAGCTTTATCTGTTGTGGAAGTCAGGGTTTAGAATTGGTTGAATAAAGTGGGGATTGAGGATTTGCTGTTGTTCAGCACAATCTTGCAGAGCCGCCAATAATCTCTTGAACAGAACTTTCTAGATTCTGTACGCCGATTCATTCTATTTGCACACAATAATTCGGCTTCATTGAGGACACGCTTGCATTTGTTCCGGGTAGAGACAAAGAGACATCTATTGCAATTGGACTTGTCACCCTGTTACAGGCGGAAGAAGTGATTCCTGCGGGCTGTAGCAACCGATCAAACAAGAAGCTGAACGCTGTTTAACTTGGCATTTCGTAGCTGGAATGAAGGCATCAATGCCGACTTTCAAAGGGGAAGGAGATGTTTACAGATACTACAACGTGATCAGAATTGCAAAAAGGGCAGAACTGCGTAGTTCTACAAGATAGATATAAAACAGAGATCGAGAAGAGAGGCGTTTCCGTCAGGGTTAATGACGGAAGAGATTGAGGGATCGAAAAAATTAAGGGTTTGGATGCCAAAGAGGTTAGTGACAGGGTGTTTAATCCACCTAGTACAGTGGGCGTTAAAGTCTCTGAACGCGAATATGTTTGTCTGTCTTGTCTGAAACAGGTAGAGAAAGAAAAGATAGCTGAGTTAAGTAGAGAGAGACGGAGGCGCAAATATGAGTGGCCTAGAGATTCAAGAGAGGGATCCTTAGCCAGAGGGAGATGTTCGCGGACATAAACTACCAGGCCATGCATGTTTACTTTAGAGTCCTTTCTAAGTAGAGTAAGGTAGCCAGGTATCGAGAAATCAGAGGAAGGGATAAAAGAGTTGAGGTTAGTCTCGCAGACAGAAAGTTCGGAGACTTTTGGACAAACAACGATTCTACACTGCAGAGGTTGGTACAAATACTACGAATGTTGAAGAAAGAAAGATTATGGTGTTTAAGTGATTTTCGTTGACCTGGTTTAGGCTTATATGTTTTTTTTTTTGTTTTTTTGTTTATTACAAAGATGTCTTATATTGATAAGAAGAAGGCCTAAGCTAGTAGTAGCAGTCGGTCATTTGACGTGACATATGCAGAAGGAAAATGGCACAGACTGCAACATAATGTAGCCTCGGGGTTGCCCACAAGAAGTAACTGCAGGGACACCCTTCCGAGCGCGACATGTCACTAAAAGAACCCCGATATTATCGAAGTGTTGATCAGAGCAGCCTCTCAAGACGCTAGGCAAGTGTATGGGCTTCTAACTACCAGACGGGAACAGCAACTAGAAATCTACCAACCCAGTACCCTCAGTATGAAGCGACATTGCCACCATCCACGTATATTACAAGAAAGTCATGACATCACCACTATTAATGAACTGAAAAGAGGAAAGAAACCGGAAACCCCTTTCTACACAAGAAACAAGGGGATAATCCTGTACTTCTGTCTAAATGGAGGAGAAGTGTTGACCCGGTGATAGGAAAACCTATCTAGTATTAACAAAAGAAAAATAGGCCACAACAAAAACAAGGGGAAAATGGGTTCGGCTTTCACATACATCATTACAGAGAACGATGTATGAAGGCATACCCGTGTAAAGGGGTGAGGATTAAAAAAAAAACATGTAATTTGGAATAATCAAGTTTTAACAAATACTAGCTTTTTTAGAGTGTGTTAACGCTACCCGGCCAGTCAACCTAAAATAAAAAAAAAATGATGGGATGACACTGGAGAAAAAATTAACACTGTCTGAGTACAAAAATTAGTAAAAACAAATCAAATTTCATAGTAGATACTAAAAAAAAATATAAGAAATGTCAAGATAACATGATAACATACATTCCATTCAAAAAAAATGTGTGAACTCGTCCATACGGTCGACAAGATTCATGTCATTGTCATGGGCAAGTTGGCCATAGTAAATCTGGTAGAGTTAAGTTTCGAGGTCGGATGGGATTGGGTACTAAGTTATGGAGTATTTCTGCAATATCTGGGCCGAAGCTATGACAGAGATCAAAAGTATTTACTTGGCTTTGTGGATAATGAATTATCTAACACGCTACAACCGCTTTCCTAAAGACGTTGCTAGCCTCTCGCTTCTACAATGCTTTGTCCCAGCAGTTCACACCTTCACTGCTTTTTGCCCCTATTACTAATACTTTGTTAAACAGAGTCCGGTGAGGATGCTTCCTAGATCAATACGATATTAAACTCTTCAAATTTAGGGAAAACAATTATCTATCCTACATATCCTCAAATATACACTTTTTTACTTCTTCATGTTACCCGAATGTACACATATTGTAATAGATGTTCAAAATGTGAAATCGGAGAGCTGAGATCGAATTGATGTAGGACTCGTTACATTTACTTATGCGCAGATATGAATCCATCTATCACCCCCCGAGATATAGATGAATTAGTAAAACTTCTGGAAAATCATTGTTTTTTTTTGTTTTGTTTTTGTTTTTGTTCTTGTTTTAATTGTTAATGCAATATTCACACTCAAAATGTTGTAGCCCTGAGAGGATTACTGAATGAGGAAATACCAAAACGGAGTTTGGAAATGAAATAGTAATCTGTATAACATCAACAAACTACATTACTCGCCAGCGCTGTGAAGTACGTAAACCACAGCTAGTAGTAAACTACTTAAGACAGCATATTACCCCCACTTACAATAGCGTCCAACGTATTTATGAGGATTGGGGCATATCCAGTAGTGTTCATAAGTACGGTATATTACACAAAACAAGAATTATCCCTAGAATCCAAAATATGTTCCGGATTTAAATAACCCACAAAGGGTTGATAAGCCGTAAAAAACACAAATCAATCAATCCCTGATTTTACATCCATCAACACTCCCATTCAGTAACTTTTTAACCTTTTTTCTATTAATGTTCCACCAGTACAAGTCTCAAGTGCCACACAAGGTAGAGCGTGATGTGGTATGAGCACAAAAGCAAGGCAAGTAACGAGGTTAATGGGATTATGCAGGGTAATAGTGGGAGGGTTAAGATTCTAGTGATCTGAAAACATCCCCCCCCAAAAGTCTTTTTCTCAAAAGTAGCAGCTCATGGAAAGAAACTGAGTAGAACTTACTTCTCACTAATGGAATATAAAGATAATGAAGATGCTTCATGCTTACTAATGGAATATAAAAGGAATGGCGATGCTTGATCTTTACTAATGGAATATAAAAGGAATAGGGATGCCTCATCCTTACTAATGGAATATAAATGTAATGGGGATGCTTCATCGTTTTGTACGTAACATGGCCGGTCCCGCTTGTTTTGAGAGAACGAATCTAACACAAGGTAACACATCTAGAGCCACGAGTGAGGTTTTAACTCAAAATAGTACGATTTTTTTTATCCAGTGACCAGTAGTTGTACCATGTGAATAAGTGTGTAGGCGACCATGCAGTGGAAGGGGTGTTTCTTGGGTAAGTTATCTTGATGGAGCCCAACACTCTCCAGTTTGAGTTTTTCTTTCTCCTACACCGGTTACCACCCAAAGCTATAGAACCCAGTCTGTCTTGCTATTTGCCCATAGCTGTAGGGAGAAGACGAGGATTCATACCTTTTTCCTTTTTACCCCAGCGTGCCTCACGATACGTACGATAGAAATGTGCTAATCACTTCAGATTTTATTCAATACTGGCCATGATTTTTACCCAGACAGAATTATATTTCTGTTATTATTTTAATAAAGTGTTCGTCTTTTATTTATGTTTTCAGTGTTCGTTTTTTGTTTTAGTTTGTTTTGTTTTTTTCTTCAAATATTTATCAATTGTCTGCGGTAGTTCGTTTCTTGACTTTTGATTTGACTCCATCTTCATCTGAAGCAATCGTCTCCTCTCTCCCGATCGCCCTCGCCGCTCCCTCGCGGATAACACCCACCCGGCTCAGACTGCCACCGTTGTCTGCGAGAGAATGACCTCATCTCTTACCGACACCTCAGACCAATAGAATTTGTGTTGCGCTTTTTACAAATAACTTCCCCTCCGACCCAACCGCTCAGAGCGAGTCCGACCCAACCGCTCAGAGCGAGTCCGACCCAACCCACATCAGCCGACAACACAGCTTCTGTCTCCTCCCCGAGACACCGACCCATTCCAACCTTCCAAGCCTAATGTCGGGTTTCGGTAACTTCGATTGCTTCTCGAATTATTAAGTAGCGTCATTCTTTCTCTCCCTATCGTTTTGCGCGCGTGTGTGTATGTGTGATATATATATATATATATATATATATATATATATATATAGAGAGAGAGAGAGAGAGAGAGAGAGAGAGAGAGAGAGCGAGAGCGAGTGTGCGTGTGTGTGGGGGGGATCTTTTTAGCATACTTTCTGGTTTCATTTCTTCTTTAATGATTTCATTTTTTTCTCTTTCATTCCAGCTCTGTTTTGGTCGACCGTTTCTTTCTTACAACTCGTGTCATCTTTTGCTTTTATCAATTCCTCGACTGTCATGTGTTTCTTTCTGGTTTTGTCGTTCTATCATTTATCACATATTTTTTTATTCATACTTTGCCGACATCTTTTTCCTTTCTCGCTTATTTTCTACTCCCACCACTGATTATTATTATTATTATTATTGTTATTATTATTATTATTATTATTATTATTCATTCTCTTCCTTCTTCATTCTTTCTTCCTCATCCTCTTTTTTCATCTTTTCTTCTACTTCATCATCCTTTCTTCTTCATCATTACTTCTTATTCTTCGTCCTTTCTTTCTTGAATATTACTTCTTCATCATCATCTTTTCTTCTTCTTCTTCTTCTTCTTCTACTTCATCATCATCCTTTCTTCTCTTCTTTATCCTTTACTCTTCATCATCCTTTCTTTTCCTTTTTTTCTTCTTCATTCTGACTTCTTCTTCTGCATCCTTTCTTCTTCTTTAACGGCATCCTTTCAATTTCAACTATTATTCTTCTTTTCTTCATCCTGATTCTTCTTCTTTATTCTTTCTTCGTCTTCAGCCTTCTCCTTTTTTTTACTTCATCCTTTCTTCTTCTTCTTCTTCTTCTTCTTCTTCTTAGTATTATTTTTTTATTATTATTATTGTTGTTGTTGTTGCTGTTGTTGTTGTTGTCACTATCTTTTTCTTTCGCCTCTTATTTGTCTTCTTTTTTTTTGTTAATATTACTTTTTTTTAATTTCTTTCCTTTTACTCTTTTTATAAATGTTCTTTCTTTCTTTCTTTCTTTCTTTCTTTCTTTTAGCCTTTAATTGTTTTTCAACCAATTCTTATTTTTCGTCATTCTTTTTTCACTTTATTTACTCGCTTCTTGTTCTATTTCTTTCTTCATGCTAATATTAATTTTCCTTTTCTTTCCTTTTTCTTCTATTTTTTATACATATTCTTTATCTATTTGTTTCTTGTGCTTTCTTTTTTTCTTTCTTTCTGTCTTTCTTTCTATCTTTCTTTTTTTTCTTTCTTTCTGTCTTTCTTTCTGTCTTTCTTTTTTTTCTTTCTTTCTGTCTTTCTGTCTTTCTTTTTTCTTTCTTTCTTTCTTTCTTTTTTTTTTCTTTCTGTCTTTCTTTCTGTCTTTCTTTTTTTTCTTTCTTTCTTTCTTTCTGTCTTTCTTTTTTTCTTTCTTTCTGTCTTTCTTTTTTTTTTTTTCTTTCTTTCTTTCTGTCTTTCTTTTTTTTCTTTCTTTCTGTCTTTCTTTCTGTCTTTCTTTCTGTCTTTCTTTTTTTTCTTTCTTTCTGTCTTTCTTTCTGTCTTTCTTTTTTCTTTCTTTCTGTCTTTCTTTCTGTCTTTCTTTTTTTTCTTTCTTTTCTGTCTTTCTTTCTTTCTTTCTGTCTTTCTTTCTGTCTTTCTTTTTTTTCTTTCTTTCTGTCTTTCTTTTTTTCTTTCTTTCTGTCTTTCTTTCTGTCTTTCTTTCTGTCTTTCTTTCTGTCTTTCTTTTTTTTCTTTCTTTCTGTCTTTCTTTCTGTCTTTCTTTCTGTCTTTCTTTCTTTGCCTGATAGTTTTTCACTCAAACTGTATTTCTTTCGTTCACTTTTTATTCAGTCGCTTCTTCATCTTGAAATTTAAAATTTTCTCCCTGCTGTTTGAATTTCTTCTTTTTTCTTCCCCTACAATTTCTACCCAAGCCATTTTCTTCTCTTCTTCTCTCTTTCCTCCCCCTCTTTTACTTTTTATTCCGCTTCTACTTTTATGTTGATTCTTTTCCTTCGCCTATATTTTTGTCTCGTTCATCCTTTCCTTTTACATTTTCTTCTTCTTTCTCCTCCACCCGATTCCCCATTCTTTTATCCTCCTACTCTTTCTTCTCTCTTTACTTCTGTCTTACGTTATTGATTTTATTCTTTCTTTTCCTCCTTCTCCTACCTTCCACCTCCTCTTACCCCTCCCTTTTTATGCAAGTTTTTATATCTTCAGCTTCTTACTCCTCTTCTTTTCCCTGTTCTTTCAAACCCTTCCTCCTCCTTTCTCTCACATCGTCGCCTTTCATGTCTTCTTCCTACCGTATTACCCTCTCTATTCTTACATATTTTTCTGCTTTTCTTTTCTTATGCTTTTCTTTCTGTCTTTCTTTTCATTTCCCTTTCCTTTTCTTCATCTTCCTTCGCCTCCTATCACTCCCTTACTTTTATTATTATTTCCCTTACTCTCTTTCTTGTTCCTACTCACTTATACTGTCTTTATCATAACTATTCTTTCTTTGTTTTCAATCGGTTTGCTCATCTTTTTTTCTTGTCGTTTCTTTCCGTTTTATTTTTTACAGTTTTTCCCATGAAGACTTCCCGCGAACCCCCCACCCTCCGAGCATCATTCAATCTATTTGCCTGTCATTGGCGTCTAGTCGCCATTATTCATAACTTCTTAACCTTTCCCCGCTTGCATTTCCCGCCAAAGATAGTGGCGAAGGATAGAAGGAGGGCGGGGTGAATCGGACCGGCTGAGATCGTAAGGTGTTGGTCGGTAAGCAAGGACAGGCGAGGGAAAGACGTGCGAACAGTGTTTGACCAAAACAAACAGCGTAATGTCTGGTTACCATGACCAGGTCAACATCAGGAAGCCAGCGGGAATCGATAGCAGACAGAGATAATGCTTTTGCGAGAGTTTCGATAAGAGTTGTTTTTTTTTCTCTCTCTCTCTCTCTCTCTCTTTCTTACTTTTTATATTGTCCTCCTCCCTGCCTCTCTCTTCCCCTCTCACTCTCTCCCTCTCTATCTCTCTCTCGATGTCTCTCTATATACAGGGGCCCGCAAAAACAGGTATACACTATTATGCCAATATTACCAGTATTATAACAGTTTTTCTAGGATTCATTTAATAATATGTATCGTGCGCACGTTTTATTTTATTCTATACCTTTTGAATCACCTTATACATATCTGTCTGTCTCTTTCTCTCTCCCTCCCCCCCCCCTCTCTCTCTCTCTCTCTCTCTCTCTCTCTCTCGCCATATATATATATATATATATATATATATATATATATATATATAAGTGGTCTGTTTTTTTATTCAAACATATTTGCTCTGAATTTACATTGAGTTCTCCGGATATCATCCTCCTTGGGTCTACCCAGACGGATTACCTAGTTTTGCATAAACTATATATATATATATATATATATATATATATATATATATATATATATATTCAATTATAGGTGCAGTTATAATTTATAAATTCATGAATCATTCATACAATAAAATGACTTCTATATTTGTTTTATTGTATGAATGATTAATAAATATATATATATATATATATATATATATATATATATATATATATTCTAAGCATGCCTGATTAAATAAATTACAAACATTATTTCTGCTTATTTTTAGCATAATCCTTTCATATTCCCGCTGATTTTCCCGTGTAGAAATCAGACAGGAAATGTACTGTCTCTGTAACAGTTAGAATCACTTTGTTTTCCTAAGTACTTTCCATCTCCTTCTGGGATCATCATCAAAGGTGCAACTAGTAAGATAAAAATTATGTGTAGATATACATTACTGAATTTTTTTAATGTTTTAAATGCAATTTATGCTTCGTTCAGAACGATATCCATTATGGATTTTTTTTTTTTTTATACTTAGTTAATTAAAATGTAACTTTTCATTTTGTCATCAATCAGATTCTATTTTTCGGCTTCAATTTTAATGTAGATTGCTTCGAGGATCTGTAGTTTGTTATTTTCTTAGTGTAAGATAGTTGTGTCATCAATCAGTATTTTTCAATACTCTGAGTGTGAACAGAAATGTTGGTGTAAATGTCTGGCAATGGACGTATGGCCAGACATTTGTAGAGTAAGACGTCTTGATAATATACACCCTTGTGCAAAGTAATTGAAACAAAACGAATAATTACGTTACTATTTACTTTTTTCGTATTTTTTCAATGACACATGACCCAGTGCAAATGTTAGTACTTCATTACGAAGCCGGTTCTTGCAGATTGACTACAGATTCTCGATTGGATTTAAATCAGAGTATCTGGGCCAAACTATAGTACTTTGATTTGCTCACTGGTAAGGCTTGCCAGAGTTTTCGCGCAGCATTACAAGATCCGTACGCTGCATTGGAGTAACGTACATTGTAGACAATGGGCGTGGGACAACTAATCGACATTCGAAACAATAGTATCTGGGTGTGATGAAAATCTGATGCAAATACGGATGACGCAATATTTTTCAAGGCCAAAGAAATATCATCATGCACACCGAAAATAGATTCATATTACCGCACAGCCATGCAAATGGCCTAATCTGAGGAAAAAAATAGAAATCGATTATACCCTGCCTCTCCATTGGGTCTAAAATATGGCCGTATAATGAAAAAAAGGAAACTAAAGTAGTTGTTTCAATTAATTTGCACAAATGTGTAGTTCTCGTAGATCCAACATAGAGAATTTGCTGCCTACACACACACACACACACACACACACACACACACACACACACACATATATATATATATATATATATATATATATATATATATCCTCCTTAGGTTTACCCATACAGATTCATAAACTATATATATATATATATATATATATATACGGTGCCATGGATGAATTATCGTCTAAGTTATGCAAAACTGAAAATAACACTGACATCTCATTTTAACAGATACAGTGTAACCCGGATATAAGAGAGTTGTCGGGACCGGAGAAGAAGTCTCTTATATCCGGGTTTGGTCTAATTTATATGCATTAACGCATTTGGGACCAGAGAAAATCTCTTATATTCGGGTTTGGTCTTATATCCGGGTTTGGTCTATTTCTATACATTACCACAGGCTCTAATTTGGGACCAGAGAAAATTCTCTTATATCCGGGTTTCTCTTATATCCGGGTCTCTTATATCCGGGTCTCTTATATCCGGGTTACACTGTATATTTAAGAAAATTACTCAAAAATATCTTGAAATAATAAATACTAAATTTATTGCATAAAATCGCCATTCGCTTCAGTTACTACCTCAAGACGATTTCGGAATCTTTTTCATCTCTTCTGGACGGTCTACTTGTTTAAGATGGTGTATGCTAATGTTAAAAGAAGTTTTGTTGTTCTCTCGCTCAACTATGCCCGACACATAATTAGGTGGGCAGATGTAAGGGGTCATGAAGAAATCGCCTGACAACACATGACTGGGTCCCCCAGCTGGTGTGGCATGGTGCAAAGCCATGTTGCAAAATATAGGGTCCTCAAGCAGCCACCCTTTTCACCCAGGGCAGCACTACCTCCAAAGTCACTTGATGTAAGCCTCTTTGTTGAGTCTGAGACCGTGACCAACAAATTCGGGAGTTCTTTTCTTATCAAAACGATCAGAGTGAATTTTCCGAGCTGCCATACCTTCGTAATCACCATTAGTATTGGAGCTTCCGGCGTGAATGCCAAACAGTACAGCATGCAGTTTCCAAATTTCTGGCGGGGTGAATTGTGTCATGGTGCTCTTTTACTTACAGACAATGTCCAACTGACCCTACTATATTGAACAGTCGACAAAATCTAAAACAACGCGCATGCGCGAAATCAAAAATTTTAAAAGACGACAATTTACACATCGCATCCTGTCTATATATATATATATATATATATATATATATATATATATATATATATATATGTGTGTGTGTGTGTGTGTGTGTATGTTGTCCTTTTCTCCCGCTCTTTCTCCGTACGTATATCTTTCAATTTCTTTTTCCTATTTAATTTCTCTCCCTTCTTTCTTTATACTTCCTTACTTTCGTTCTTTTTCTTTCTTTTTCATTCTTTCATTCTTTCTGAAAGGCTTTTGCTGTTTCTTTATTTCTTTCTCTCTATCTTTCTTTTTCACTACCCGTCTCTCTCTCTCTCTCTCTCTCTTTTCCTACATCTGTCTCCCACTTTCCCTATATCTCCCTCCCACTCTTTCCATGTCTGTCGCTTTATCATTCTTCCTATAACGTTCTTTTTATCTTTCTGACTGTCTGCTATCTCTCTTCCCTGCGGTCGCTCGCTCGCTTTTTTTTTTTACCATGTCTTTCATTTAGTTTTCTTCTTTTATTTTAAATCTTCCTCATTTCCGTTTTACTCTGTTTTTCTCTTTCTCATTCTTTTCTTTACTTATCTCTGCTATCTCTCTCTCTCTCTCTCATTGTCTTTTTGATTTCTCTCTTTCACTCTCAATACAATCGGCTTCATATTCTTTCTTTCTTCCTTTCGTTTCCACTCACTAATTACCATACTTCTTTCCTCCTCATTTTTTTTCTTTCCTCCTCCATTCTGTTCGTCTATCTTTGAAAGCTTAATTTGTTTACTTTCTTTCTCTGTCATCTCTGGAAATTCCATGCTCTCTTTTTAAAACAATAGACGTAGATTTTCCATTTACTACCACGTATACTGGTTAAAAAATCGATTTTATTTTCTCATTTATATTTTCGACTTACAAGAAGTTTCATAAATTTGTATTTGGGTGACTGTGAAATTTATGTTAGAAACGAAATTATCATAACATTAGTAGAAGTTCAATGTGTTTTGAAAACATAGGTCAATATCGTTACATTATGATATACATTTGATGTCCTTATCTATCACACTGAATAACCTGTTTTAGGAAAAAAGGCAATAAAGCCACTAAGGCGCAAGTGTCTTACAAAAAGAGAAATAGAAAACTTAATTAAGTAGAGCGACAATAAAAGAACAGTAATTTAGAATACAAAACATGTTTGACATTGCATCAGCATATATAATGGGAATCGAAGCCACTACACAATAGCAGTGGTCAGTTGTCAAGCTTGTTCACCATAGCGCTTAGATCATTTGGTTTGATTTGGTTTGGTTTAGTTTGGTTTGTTTTACGGTATATCAACCTCAATGGGTTATTTAATGCCGACAAGATTTTTATTGCTGCTAATATTTTTTTCCAAAAATGTATTGCTGCTAATATTTTTTTCCAAAAATGTATTGCTGTTAATATTTTTTCTTCAAAAATTCATTCTGGTAATATTTTTTTTCAAAGATGTATTGCTGGTATTTTTTCAAAAATGTATTCCTGGTAATATTTTTTCTTCAAAAATATATTGCTGGTAATATTTTTTTTTCCTTCAAAAATGTATTACTGGTAATAATTTCTTTTCTTCAAAAATTCATTACTGGTAACAATCGTTTAAATAATGTATTACTGGTACTAAAACCCATCCCTACACCTTCATAGTGCTCTGACACCAGTTCGGGGGTGAACCAGCCGCCCATAGCTGGGACCCCAACAGGTGCCAACACCCCGGGCCAGGGTGGACTAGGGGACACCAGCAATCAAGAGGCGACTCCACGCTCCTGAAAACCTCCGGATGCAGTTTATCCTCTCACCTAGGACGCCATTTAATTTGGAAGATTTTTTTTTTTTAAATCCATTAAGTTACTTACTTAGGATGCATAATGATAGACGAGCTCGATCACTACGTACTAGTGGCATTCTTATCTTGCTTGGGGTGAAATGATTACATAAAAGTATGTCCTAAATAAGTACGTCATAAAATCTTAAAAACTAAAGGACCTATTTTTATTTTTTCCAATATCACTTTAGGTCTATAGTGAGTGCCAAATAATAACTCTTTTACCCACTCCCTTCAGGTTCAGAAGGCCGAAGAAAAAGAGGTTGACCGACGAGCTGAGAAAAGGACGGAAATAAATTCGCGGGCCTATGTGAAATTGTTTTGAACCAATGAAAAACTTGCCTCCACAGATATTAGCCGTTGCGGCAAGAAGAAAGAAAAGAATTTCCCGAGCCTATGCAAAATTACTTTTTAATAAGAGAAGGGTGTCTGAAGTCATTAATAAGAAAAGGGCGTCTGAAGTCATGTGAAAGGTTTCGTTTCTGTTCACTGCGTCCAGCGTGGAAATTTTCTCCAGTTTCAAATTACTTGCTAATTTATTATTTGTCAAGCATGCGGCACTTCAAAACTATCTTTCTTCGTTTACATTTAAACGTATGGAGCTATATCTGTCTACGGCGAGCAACAAAGTCTCTTACCTTTGCTTTTAAAAATGTTTTAATATCATTTTGTATCAGATCATTTAATCTGTTGTATAAACATTTTCTCTTCATGATAATTCATTAAAACTACGGAGTTTAATTTTTTTTTACTTATTTTCCTGAAACGAACTACTGACAGAACATCAAGCGTATAATTTGTGAATAAATTGCTTATCTTGTTTTTTTTTTTAAATTACTTATGTGTTTCCCCTTGATTATCATCATTCATTAATTTTCTTATCGCGGGTAAGTCAACTGTTCAATTCAATCCCTAAACCCCACACCACTTTAGGTCTGTGTGGGTAAAACTGAAATACTTTACGAGGAAAGAATGTAGACATTTCTTTTTTAAATTTGGGAATAACATGTATGCTATTTCCAGACGTTTTAAATTCATGCGTTATCGATTATTTGGAAGTCGAAATTACTGAAAACTTTTTTATCTATGTCGTTTTAGTATTTGTTTTACTTAATTTTACTTATCTATGACGACCAATACCATTCGTTTTTTATTACTAAGAAGTTGTAGAATTTAAAATGACTTGAAATTAAAAATAAATAATAAGAGATGATAACTTAATTATATTATCTACAGATGAACTTTTGCCTTTCATTTCATACACAGCGGTATCTATGCTGATGATACAGATATTTATTCCTGTCTTAATGATGAGTCTGATAGTTTCAATAAAGCCAGGTTGATCTCGAAAATCTAGCTTCAGTCTGTTGTTAATCGGGGCAAGGAATAACTTATTAATTTTAACGCCCACAAAACGAAACCGCGGTCACATAAGAGCACATTGCTTGTCTTCTTTCGGCATTACGCTAGGTGAGTAATTCGGTAAAGTTTTCTATCGACCTATATTGAATCAATTGCTAGATCTGCTACCTGAAAACTTGCTTCATTAAGTTGGTCCAGATTATTTCTATCTTGCTTCTTTATACGACTCCCGTTTGATCATCTGTTGTATATTACTGCCATCTGAAATTTGGTCTGGAACTTCTGCTATGTATCTAGGAATTCTTAACATAATCTAAAGATAAATATGCAATGTTATCGAACCTGAACTGGCATTTCGGCTTCAGTCACATTACCATTGCTGAAAAGTAGCTTGACTGTGTCAGTTTCTATAAACTAAGCTAGTAACGTTTAATCACCACAGAGCAGACCCAAACTTTTTCTGAAGTCATGCTGAACGCTTGTACTCTTAACTATTCTCCTTGCCAGGAACGTCTGTAGGGACTCAAGCTCACACAAGACTTCAAGTAGAACGTATATACGATTCATAGCTACAGACACTGCAAAAAAAAACACACACACTGAGCCACTCCTGAAATTCCCTGAACACTTGTCAGGTTCCGTATCTACAAGAGCCAGATCAAATCAAAAGTTTCCCCAATCCCCAGCTCAAAGGCATTTACGCTACCTTGTGGTTGATGAATTGTTTGCCACACTGCAACCACATTCCAATAAATGCAACGTGACTAGCCTCTCGCTCCGAAAGTAATATCTTCTGCTTATTTCTACGGTCACAACATATATAGCGAGGATAATATATAGATTTTTGCTATCGATAGAACTTGAATGAGTTGACAGCTGTGCGCAAACCGATCAGAATGTGGCTTGTCACAAAAATCGCTGTCACAACTTCACCGGCTAACTCTGTTCACATCCACTGTTTGGTCTTGGTCAATGCTTTGCAAGCATCGACGGATGTCACTGGATTCATTTTCCCGTGGTTCTTCGTATTTTTCTTCCATATCAGACGCCATTAACCAGACTGCCATTCAGCTGCTGTTTCTAACGTTGTAAAACAATTATGGGTTAAGGACGCTTCAACGCATACTACTATAACACCTTTGGGGGTTAAATATTTGCCCATAGCTGGGACAATAACAGGTGCTACCACCTCGGTCAGGGTGGACCTGGGAACACCAGCAATTAAGAGGTTGTTCCACGTTCCTCAAATCCTCCTGATCAGAAGCCTTGCTGTCGGATCTAATTTATCGTCTTACCCAGGACGCGGATGTAGTTTATCGCCTACTAAGAGGCCGTAAGTATTTGACAGTTTACATTTAGGGGTAATATTTCTAATCTGTCAGGTTTGCAATGCGAATCGTTGCATTCACATGGGCACAGTACAAGAGGAGATACAAACCTGAATGCCTTGTAATACTGAAAATAACGCATGCAAATGTTATGAGCCACTTGATACCATTCAAGATTAACATCATTCCAGATTAAGATATACAGACAGATTTCTCATGATTGCATAAAGTCTGGAGCCTACAATTTGTCTATTTCAGTGAAGTTGATTTAAGTTTCAAAATGGGAAGATTGAGTTTGGAGAAACGGATGAAAATTATCGAAATGTCACAAAGAATGAGTCAATGTGATGAGGAGCTTTGAATATCAAACTATGTTGTCTAAGTCATCCAGAAGAATCATGCTGAAGGTTGAGAGTGTTTTGGATATGACAAAGTCTGGTAGACTTTCAAAATTAGAGAAAAATAGTTAAAAAAAAAAAAAAACTGGTGTGGTTATCAGTATCCAAGCCCAAATTGAGAACTGATCAAGCAAAGAATGAAAACAGCATAACTTATGAAGTATTACTTTAAGAATTATGCCGCATAAAAATCATCAACGAAGATACAAAAAATGACGTCACAAACCAAAAAAACACAGACTAAAACTAAAAAAAAAAACAAAATCCATGTGTGCGCAAGTGGCTCAACGCATAACTTCCGGATAAAAGAAAATCTAATAAATCAATAAATGCTTTCAGTTAACGAAAATTTCCGCCAACTAAAAGCAGAAATCCCCAGGAAACCATTTTGACATTTTAAGCAGAAAATTTTTGACTCGTCGAGAGATCTGTTACGAAAGCCGGACAGATCACGTCTGTTTTCGAGATTTTCAAAGCTTCCGCGTACCATTTAAACACATATCTTTATTTTGTGAGGTTGAAATTGATTTATTTTTTACGGTTTATCAACACTTTGCGTGCCACAAATCTATTTCTCATATTAAACAGGAAACACTATATCTGTTACGCATGTGTATTGAAGAAATTTCGATTATATAACCATTAGAAATCGTAATTAATATTTTTGTCTATATCATAACAGAACGTCAGAGAAAATGATATGTCTGTCATCCTTAAGATAATAAATAATTGACGTATAACGACAACGCTATATTTAATTAAAAAAACAAACAAATCATTCTCTTCCAATTTATTCATCAAATTCGTTATCATTTTATTTACTTGTTTTTTGGTTTGTTTTTTTTTAATTGGACACAATTAATTAATATACCTATATTTTGTTCTGTGTCTGTACAATTCGGAAATGAAAAAATTAGTGATGAAAAAGCTTTGCGTTTTATTTTCGCGTATCCACTCCAATCAAAGCTGGCGTGGAAATATAAGGCAATGATCTGAAACGTTCAATTAGCGCAATTTCTGGTTACACGTTCGTGGTGGCTATCACCAACGTGGACATAGCTAAGAACGTTTCCGGTTTCCCCGCCAATCGAAGCTGTCATTGAAATATGTCAATGATCAGAATCGTTCGATTAACACTGGTTAAAGGTTCGATGTGGCTATCCTCAACGTGGTCTTAGCAAAGAAAGTTTCGCTTTCCCTTCCAATCGAAGCTGTCATGGACATATAAGGCAATGATCTGAAACGTTCGATTAGCGCTATTTCTGGTCAACATTTCGATGTGGCTATCCTCAAAGTGAATATCCCTGAAATATTCGATCAGGGCAATTTCTAGTTTAAGGTTCGATGTGGCGATCCTCAATATGGACATCGCCAAAAACGTTACGCTTTTCGTTGCCAATCGAAGATGTCATGAAATATAAGGCGACCTTATTCGAATTTTTAGTTTAGGTTCGATGTCTATCCTCAAAGTTAATATCGAAGAACGTTTTGTCAATGGAAATATAAGGCAATGATCTGAAACGTTAGATTAGAGCAATTTTACTCGACTATATATATATATATATATATATATATATATATATATATATATATATATATATATATATATATGGGGCCTGTGTCTGTATGTATGCATATAATAAAAAAGTTAAGTCTCAAATCTAAATTAGACCAGAAAACAATAGTATCAAATAGTACTGAATACACATAAAAAAGATTAAAAAATTAACATGTACGGCTTTTAAGTATAGAAAATTAGGAGATCAGCCAAATCGGCTAGCTTGATTTTGCCCTTTCCGTATCTTCAGGTCATTTAGGAATAAATATATATAACTGACTGACTATATATATATATATATATATAAGGTAACCAAAAAAGTTCTGTCCGTTTTTTGATTAGTCATTGAATGAAGTTGAAATATATACGAAATGCGTGTAGCAATTGTTTTCAAATTCAGACAGCCGGAAGTAGGAACATGAGACGTTTTAAAAAAAACACACGCACGGTGCCCGGCCATCAGTTATAAGCCGGACAGCTTTGAGAAGGATGGAAGTGTCTAGATATCTCGTTCGGGGCTGTTTGCTTTACGACTTCAAAGTGGGCTTATCAGCAGCTGATAATCAAGTCGCCGCATATGTCAAGCGTTTTGGGATAGTGCTGTGGATGAACGTACTGCAAGGCGTTGGTTTCAAAAATTCAAGTCGGGAGATTTGTCTCTTCATGATGAGCCTCGCAGTGGGCGACCACAGGTCTTGAATGACGGAGTCCTGAAGGCGGCCATTGAAGAGGACAGTAGTCTAACGTGTGGTGAACTTGCAAGACAGTTCAACGTTTCCGATGAAACAGTTACTTCACCTGCACCGCCTAGGTAAGACGTACAAACTGAGCAAGTGGGTTCCGCAAACGCTGTTGGAGGTCCACAAAAATAACAAGCGGCAGCCTGCGTATCGCTGCTTTCTCGCCACCGTACCGCATCCTTATTCAATCGAGTGCTTACCAGTGATAAAAAGTGGGTTCCGTACGAAACACCCAAGCGTTCCAGACATTGGTTGTCTCCTCAGGATACTGTCCCTCACATCTCAAGACCGCCTATGCACCCACGCAAGGTTATGCTTTGAGTCTGGTGGACAGGTCGTCAAGTGGTTCATTATGAACTGCTACCAACAAGCTAAACGGTCACTGGAGACCTATACTCGCAGCAATTGAAACGTGTGCACCAGGCATTGCGCCAGAAGGAGCCAGAACTGGTGAATCGCAAAGGTGTGCTTTTCCTCCATGACAACGCCAGGATGCATGTCACGCAAGTGGTCAGGGATACCATACAGTAACTTGGGTGGGAGGCTTTATGCCATCCATCTTATTCACCTGACCTTGCGCCATCCGATTACCACCTCTTCCACTCCCTGGATAATCATCTTCGTGGGAAATCCTTCACCAATGATGCAGACTTGCGCAAAGCCTTCACGGACTTCTTTGCGTCAACCCCCACCCCCGAGTTCTACCGCAAGGACATTAAACAGCTAGAGACACGTTGGCAGAAGGTGCTGGATGCCGATGGCGATTACTTCGAAGATTAAATATAAGTTACACATACTTTGAAGCGTTTTCTTTTTTTTTTCCTTTAAAAACGGACAGAAATTTTTGATTACCTTGTATTTTCTAAATATATATATATATAAAACATATATATAATATATATTCATATTAATCACCCAATTAGCCTAACTGAGGCAATGAAAAATGTATGTTTGTCTCAAAGAGGGCCGCATTCTCCAGACTTTAAATTTGACTATCGCTGCGTAATTTAACAAAGAACTGTATAAATAACTTTGCCAAAACAACTGACGTTTTAAACTGTATGTATAATCTAAAATGGGGGCGCAAAAACTCGAAGAGCAACAATGGTAAATTTTTCGTCATTTAGGATCCCATCGTATTAAATTTGTTATGTTGGTGCGACTAAAAAGTGCAATAACGAACAAAATTTATTTTCCTGTAGAATTTTTTAAATATATTTATTTATTTATTTATTTTTATCTATTTCATTTAGATTCTTTTTCTTTTTGTCGCTTTTTGTTTGGATCGCAATTTCACATGTTTGATAATAAAAAACTTCTACTTGGACTAATTACCTTGCGATATTGACAAGAAAAAACACAACACAACGAAAAATTTGAAAACACGTAGATGACATCGTTGTTTCGAGAATGAAAGGGGACAACTCTATCGAGATATTTTATAAAACCCAGGTTGTTTGTGAATTGTGTTCGTTTATATTTGGATCAGAGTAGCGTATATTTTATGTCAAAAAACTTCACTTTTTTTTATAAAAATATATACCGTTATCTTAAACTATAAAATGTCGATATGCACCCCGATTTTTTTCAAATACATCTCTATACAGATATACTCCTTTCCCAACCCAATATACACGACAATAAACATTTTACAAAAATTTTAAAAAACGCTTAAATCAAAATTAATTATTTAAAATAAATTGGGTTTGGTCAACAATTTTTAAAAAAACAAAACAAAAACAAATGGCGCTTAAAAAATGACGTTAGTTTTTCATAGCTACCGTTTTTGCTGTACAGAAATTGTTCATTTTTGGAAAAAAAAGTTCAATTTAAGATCTTGGCTGATCGCAAAATTTTGTTAAGAAAGGTCGTAGAAACACATCAGTTTTCGGGTAGTCCGAGCAATTTATGTCAGCCATCTGAAATAAACTATTTTTATTTTTAAAAAAAAGTGTTTTTGAGTCATAAATTTAAAAAGAGAAAGTTTTCTAACTTACCACCAAAATTCAGATTAACTGATAGACGTTATCTATAATACACTTTAGTAAACCTGATAATTAACGTGATATTAAAAAATGAAACCTTAAAATCTTCTGTTTGATATCCATAAATTGATCTCATCACTACCAAAGGAAACCAAGCACATTGAGAGCATATTGTTTTCACTGTTGGAAAGAAACTCCAACTAAAGACATCCCAATTGAATGCACCTATTCCATTGTCATGATACGCTGATATCAAAAGGGACTTAAATAGCATTGAACATGACAGATAATCAAGAAAGAAAAACATTTTACCTTAGTTCTTATGTTCACGAAGGTTTTATTTCTGCTCTTAGTTTATTACATGATTTGATGAAAATACTTGTTGGTCTTGGAATATTCAATCGTGTTTCTTTTAAAGACTTACGGTCTGATTGTTGTTGCAAAAATAGTATTTCTCAATAAGCAGACCAATATTTGTTGGTTTAAATACAAATTGAGAGGTTTCTACAATTTTATTTTGAGAAATATTGCCATCGGTCAATATCATATATACAAAAGACAAATGAAAAAGTACTTTTTTTTTCCATAAATGAGGTATTCCTGTACAGCAAAAACGAGAGCTAACTAAGAAAAAGTAAAGTCATTTTCAGATTCAGCGCCCTCAACTTAGCTAAAAATGATGTTTGGTGTCTAGACACCATTTCAATTTTTTTTTGACCAATGTTATTTATCAAATTAAAATAAAATAATAAGTAATAATTATATTAAAAAATTAACCACACCGATAACGCCATTTACATTTATATTTGCACACGTTATCTCTTTCTCGGATGTTGAGAACTTCACTTTATATCCATAAAATATATCATACCATAAAACTATATTTTATCATATAGGTGATATATGAGAGAACGTCCTGTTTCGCTGGTTCAATTTTGTTAGTGTATAAAGATCTAGATACCAGTATGGACTGAAACTAAAGTTAGCACCAAGTGCCTTCGTGGATGGCTTTCCGTCTTAAACGATAGATCTGCACACTAGTCTGTCATTATTGCCATCAGCCTAAGGTTCAATCAAATTCGTAAGTTCCCTTGATAGATGAATTGTCAATCTTCAGAATTCTCTGGAGACAGAAATCCGTATTCTTCATTAGCACTTAGCAAGGCCTTGTTACTTTACTGATTGCTAGCTCTGAATTTAATCTAATAATAATAATAATGTGAACGCTTTCATGTAGAACTGAATGAGTTCGAATCTCACGTCGCGGCGTATAATTAATCGTTAATCTGTTTTTTGTTTTTGTTTTTTCAGTGGCGTGTAATTAATCGTTAATCTGTTTTTTGTTTTTGTTTTTTAGTCTAAAAATCAGTTCAGATTGTCCGACAAAGCTGAGGTGTGATAAGCCATTATTTAATGTATAGAACATAATTAGACACAAAATGGATGGAAACGATGTCTGAAAATTGCGTTTATATATATATATATATATATATATATATATATATATATATATATATATATATATAACTATACTTAGTTTCTTGCAAAATTTTTTAATTTTTTCTGGCCAATAATCAAATCAATATCGAGGGAAAAAAGGTTTAAAAAAAAAAGAGCTAGAGTACGACGAAAGTCTGTCGAAAAAAAATCGAACAGATACAAGTTTAAAGCCCAAAGAAAAAAACCCCTGATACGAGTAAACAACTGCGTAAAGAGCTAATACAACCGATAGATAGATACCTAGATAATAAATAGATAGATATGAACCAAGACAAACCTACCTAGGTTTGATTGGATCGTCAGGGATGCTAGCTTTCCTTTACGATCCGCAGATAAAACCTGACTATTTATATATATATATATATATATATATATATATATATATATATATATATATATATATATATATATATTAATTTAAAAATATGATTCCAACTCTATATATCATATTTTTAAATTAATAATTATATCTATGTGTGTGTGTTTTGTATCGAGTACTATTTTTAAAAAAAATAAAAAAATACTAAGGAACCTTGGATTATTTACCAACTAGGTTCTTTTCTATTTTCTATATATTTTCAAACACACACATGACACACATACACATATATATATATATATATATATATATATATATATATATATATATATATATATATATATATATATATAGATAAGTATATGATTGGAAAATACAGAATAAATTCCAATAACCAACAATTACTATTCTTAAAAGTATACTCAATACAGAGTCTACATTCAACATAATTGGAAAAAATCATAGTTGTTGCCGACGCATTTCGTCTTACGACCTTATCAAGGTAAACATTGAAAGCGAAATGTTTTGTTGTTACATTAAATCCAAAAGTTTTAAAACAGATATTTCTGTGTAAGCTTCTTCCTGGTTAATGGTAACTTCCTTTATAGTAAGAGTTTGTTTTGTTTTTTTGCTTTTCATGTAGGCAATACTGTGAAATTTCCCAGAATAATTCTGTAGATAAGACAAAATGGTATAAAAATTGGAAAAAAATCCTTGGTTATTTCCCATAATAAAGACGGATAAAGACTTAAAGCTATCTATATAAACCTAAGATGTTTTTTCCAATTTTCATTCTTATACTCAAATTGACTTATCCTCTAAAATAACGTTCTAAAAATAAAAATCTATCTTTATTATATATAAATATAATATATATATATATATATAAATATATATATATATATATATATATATTGATATTATTTAATTCTTGTTTTGTTAGATATTTTTTCCATTTCATTGAAAATTATCATTGACAATTGTCCAAAACTTTTGTTTTTTCGATATTTGCCCACATTCGTAAAAGTGATTTCTTTTTTTACGGACATGAATATATTAAAAATAGTATAAATATATATTTTTATAGTAATATAAATAGTTTAATTTCCGAAAACAGTCAGCACATTGTGGCCAGGTTCATAGCATTCAGATCTACAGATCATTCGGAGTTTATTTACACCCTCTATATCCAGAAAATTCTCAGATGCGCGCGTTATTGAGTTTTGTTCTTTTTTTTTTTATCGAATAAATGTATATCTGTAAAAGAACAATATTTTTAATAAATGACAAAGGAAAATTTTGTCAACTGTATAACGCCTTGATAAATTCATGCCTTGGCATTTGCCTTGATAAAGTCCCCTAGAGAACGAATCGCGTTGGCTAAATAAGTTTTCCTATTCTCTCTCTCTCTTTTCTCTCTCTCTCTCTCTCTCTCTCTCTCTAAATATTTATCTATTTATCTATCTAAATCTATATATATTATAAATTAATTGATTTAAAATATGGTTTTTTAGCTACACAATTCTAACCATGTTTCAAAAATGGAAGCTAAAAGCCACGAATTTAATTTTGTGATTAAATTAAAGACATTAGTTCCATTTCATCCTCAAGCAAATTTTTTGAGTAACTTTTTAAAATTACTGGGTTTTAAATACACAGCTAAAACAAAATTCATGTTTCCAAGGTTACAGATAAATCTATTTTTTTCTAGACAGGGGTGGCTGGGTTTTTAATGTATATATCTATAATTTAATGTATTTTCAATTAAATTAACATCCGTTTGGGTTGTGGGAAGGGATGCATTTATCAATGAAATCTAACTTTTTTTCCCGTTAAAAAGCCTTTTTTTTGTCGTCTAGATTTTTTTTAACTAAATTATATTTTTAACGGCTTAAATTACTTACGGCATTTTTTTTTAGAATCGTATATTTAAAGTATATTACGATTTTTTTTAAAATTTTATATTTAAATATTACTAAAGTAAAATTTTCATTTCTCCAATTTAGTAGACTTTATTTATTTATTTAATTACAAATTAAAAGAAGTTTAGGTTAGAATTCATTTTAATTAACTAGAGTTTTAATTACAACTTTAAAATATTTTCATTATTAGTTTTTTCTTTATATATATATATATATATATATATATATATATATATATATATATATTATTAGGTGTACAGCTTATATTTCATATTATAAAGAGACAATTTATACAAAAGAATTAAATAGCAATTTTAATGTGATTAATGGCGAAATCACTTCGCTAACAGGACTTAATGAGACATTAACTTACTATTAATTCCTGGAATAATAAGATCCTTATGTCTAGAATCTGATATTTACTCGAATAATAGATCAGATGAAATGATGTGTCCTCTAGGAGGCTCCGGGAAGTAATAATATTGAGCTCCAAACTCACACCCGACCCCAAGTGGAAAACCTATCTACGAACCGTTGCTTACGATGCAGCTAAAATGATCGGCTCCATGTAACGCAACAGTAAGTACCTGACTCCTCTAAGTTTATTCTCTCTCTCTCTCTCTCTCTCTCTCTCTCTCTCTCTCTCTCTCTCTCTCTCGCTATTTGATGGAAACGAACCTCTCACCACTCTATCGCTAAAATTTCGAAAATCTGTAACGGAATATAATGGTTCCACAACAGTCGCAAAAAAATGTTCGAAAACTGTATTCCTGGAATATAATGCTTTCTGGCGAACAGACTTTGCAATGCGACAAGAGACAGAGCATTAATAACAACAAATAAAGTTATATGTTCAAATGTATATGAATTCATTTAAAAAGACTATGTAATTTTTAATTTGCTTGCGACTATATAATTTTAATGTACTTGATACTAGACTATATAATTTGTAATGCATTTGATCATTTGTGGATATAATGCGGCAAATTAGAAAAGCGCTGATAGACAACGCGTTTCGCCTCCGTATGGTAGGCGTGTTCAGATCGGATATAGAGACAGCGCCTGTAGGTAAGGAATCTGCATTGGAATAGTTCAAGAACGATTAATATTTAACCTTATCAGCTACGACGGACAGAACATTTTTGGGTAGGATACTATTATAAATGCTACGAATACCCACTTTACATATATATATATATATATATATATATATATATACTTGTGTGTGCGTGTGTTTGTGTGTGTGTGTACAAATTCGCTCAATACAACAGTAAATTGTAGTTGTCTTTTGTACCATCAAGTTCAGTAAATTATTTCTAAAAATATTTATTTTCAGTATATCTACGATCATTCGGAAAGTCAAGGTTAATAGGTGCTTGAAGGCCAGCAAACACATTTTTCCGTTGTATTTGTTGGTATCCGATCGATCATATTCGTTAGCCTCACATGACCATCTTTCAGACAACGTGATTTTGTCTAGAAAATCTTTAGATTTTGAATAAATTTACTTTCATTTGCATTTTGTCTGGTGCTTACATCGTAGAGATAAGGGAAGTTATTTCAAATCTAAATTCCACAGGGACTTTATTGGCACTATATATATATATATATATATATATATATATATATATATATATATGTGTGTGTGTGTGTGTGTGTGTTGTGCGTGTGTGTGTATATATATATATATATAATTCAACCCGTTCATATCTACGTCAGTGCGTTTTATTTTTAGCTAGTATTTGATTTTAACTTTAATTCTTTTTAGTACAATTGCATCGATCAAGTTCCTCTGCAGTATATTATCCAGGTATTGTAAAATAAACGTCTATACATCAAGAGACATTATTTAAATAGTTTAATGCTATTTAAATCTATTTAAATGTTCATTCTTTTTGAAAGAAGTCATCGGAATGGCTGAGTTGCCAACATCAATTTATGTAAGGAGTTAAGTAAAGAGAATTATTGAAGAAAATTGATTATTGTTTGCAACGTTTACCAAAATTGATGAGAAAATGTTTAGACATTTTTATTATTGGTCAGGACATTACAAAATATTATGCTTGACCTCACAACGCTATGATGATGGAAACTCTCCCTGAACTATATATATATATATATATATATATATATATATATATATATATCTGTGTGTGTTTATGTGTGTGCCTGTGTGCGCGACTGCGTGTGTGACGACTTGATGCTATTCGTCTGTAGGAGGCAATGCCAGTGCGCAGAATCTTTGGAAAGCGTCTGAAAGACATACGACGGGTTGATCCAAGACGTGCAAGTGAAACTGGATAGACGAAACTATCAGGGAGCCATTTATGGTTGTGCTAGCATAATGTCACAAGTCATCGTGACCGTGAGTTTGAGCGTACTCGCCTTGTTCAGACTCATGATAAGTCCAGATGAGGTATTATGATTATTTACATTATTTACATTATTCGGACTGTTATCCTCATCTTCATTGCCATATTCACAAGGACACATGGCCCAATGGATAAAGACGTTGGTTAGATCCAGTGACTAGCTTCTAGTGATATAACGGCTGTCTATATCTCTGAGATGAGGTATTATGATTATTTACATTATTTACATTATTCGGACTGTTATCCTTATCTTCATTGCCATATTCACAAGGACACATGGCCCAGTGAATAAAGACGTTGGTTAGATCCAGCGACTAGCTTCTAGTGATATAATGTCTGTTTATATCTCTAAGATGAGGTATTATGATTATTTGTATTATTTACATTATTCGGACAGTTATCTTCATCTTCATTGCCATATTCACAACGTTTCGTTCGTTGTACGTTCCAGTCCTCTTCAGGTGATTGGAATTTCGAACGGGACCCTTTATTTCTTCCACCGAGCTAAATTGTTCCTTGTTCCACGAGCTATGCCTCTTCCAGATATCTCGTTGATAAAGACGTTGGTTAGATCCAGGGACTAGACCCAAAGAGTTGTAAGTCCAATACCCGTGGTGAACCAAAACTTGACGAGTAGAGTTAAAGGAAATTAACAGAGACATCCGGAAGAGGCATGACACGTGGAACTAGAACAATCTACCTCGGTGGACAAAATAAAATGGTCGGTTCGAAATTCTAATCTCCTGGTAAAGAGTCGGAATGTATAACGTCCGAAACGTTCTAAATATGGCAATGAAGATGAAGATAATAGTCCGAATGATGTAAATAATGCAAGGAATTGAAATAAGAATTAAGTAAGCGGACAATAAATCATAGCTTTAATAACCCTAGATAAAATACCTGACTGATCGTCCGGATTTTCTGTTTTTATCATTTTTGATAATGGCTCGGTGTTTTATAGACAGAGTCCGTAAAAATATAATGGTAGGCACTTGATCGAAAATTTGACTGTGTCAAGAAACTGACACTTACCATTCATTTTGGATTCCTATTGCCACACTGGTTATATTTCAATTTACTTACTGTAAAAAGTACAGGTTATATAGCTGGATTACTATCGCCATTTCCAGAACAAATGTCCATATGAGCTAATTTCGAAAGTCCTGCCTACTGAAACATTTAAAATTGGTGCGCATCATCTAGAGCTCCAATCACCCTCATTCATACTTTATTCCAAAAAAGTTCCACTCAGAAGACTTTTTCGCAAAATGTTTTCGGTGGATCCTTCCTTGAATAGTATCAACTTAATCTCTTCAAGTCAAGAGTCAATGGTTATATCTATTCGTCTTTTCCAAATAAGCCCCTCGTTTCATTCATATCAATCAACATAGCCATTTTATTAGTAACTAGAATGGCTATCAAGTATAAAAAAACACACACACACACTTCATATCTTGCTTATGTCACAATTCTATTTGTCGACTTCACCTCATTGACTAGTTTCGTCCTGGGTATGACGATAAACTACATCCGCGTCCTGGGTAAGACAATAAACTACGTCCAACAGCAAGGCCTCTGATCAGGAGGTTTTGAGAAGCGTGGAACCACCTCTTATTTGCTGGCGTTCCCAGGTCCACCCTGACCCGAGGTGGTAGCACCTGTTAAGGCCTCACCCAAACTTGTGTAAAAATAGGTTTAATACCAGAAATACATTGTAATAAAAAAAAAAATTTTACCAGTAATAATTTTTTAAGGAAGAATTATTATCAGCAATACTTTAAAATAAAAGAAAGTACCAGCAATACAAACAGCTATACATTCTTTGAAAAAATATGACCAGCTATAGATTTATTCCCATAAATTGATTTTTGAAGAAAAACATGTTACCAGCAATAAAAAAATTTTGTTGGCTTTAAATAACCCATTGAGATTGATATGCCGTAAAATAAACCAAACAAAACCATTCACTAGTTCTACGAAACACACCAACTCTTTCTACCTAACATGATGATGATTTAAGAAAGTTGAAAGTTTGGATTACATGTTTTGGACTTTTCTTCCGAAACGAACTTCGGACAAGTTCTGACAGATTTTCCTTCTTATCTGAGAAGGATTATTCATAATTTGGAAAAGTCGATCAATAAAATTAATTGACAAAAATGTCTGTCGTTTAAATCGTATTTGCACAAATCACAATGTAAAGAAGTTATAAAAGTTCTTAGTCCGTCCCATAAAGCCGAAATCTGACCAAATAGCTAAACATCAATGTTTGTTTTTGTTTTGTTTTTGTGTTTTTTTTTTCTGAAGTGTTTGTTGGTTAGACTAGGCAACAGTTCGGCATTGCACTTAACATATCTTTAAACACGTCTAACTTTAAATGTTTATTTATCGTCAGTGCCAAAGTCATTTTAAGATTTTCTTTAATGTAATAAGTACACTCTTCTTATACCAGAACAATGTAACACCATAACATGCATATGCATAAAAGTCGGTTACTCTCGTTTTCCAAGTACACCCGTCTCCTAGCGCGGCTAACCAACCCCTATTGCAGCCAACTGCTAAAGAGCATTTTTGTTTGTTCAAAACGCACGGTGTTCGCATGTAGTTTACACGGCAACAATTCTGAGCAGATCTTAGTCACAGTTTCTAGGAGAGGGCCTATAAGCTGTGATGATAAGCAATTAGAACAATTCCCGTGCGCTGAAACCATTGGTCAGGGTGACTTGTGACTTCGTACTCGCCAAACAATAAACAGATCCGTCTATCCAGTTTCACTCACCCAGCTTGGTCCAATCCGAAATACTGTTTTTAGGCACTTAGCAATGGTGCCGTACACAGAGATCGCCTCCCCTGACCAATCACATCACAAAGTCACTGTTCTGACAAAGCGACCTTGCTAAGACTCGAACCGGGTTTTCATAGTCGGAACCACTCGGCTACGCATATACCTAAATATTTATCTGGCGAAACTTAACAAGGTAATTAATTTTTCATTAACTTATATATATATATATATATATATATATATATATATATATATATATATATATATATATATATATATATATATATATATATAGTCATCCACAGACAGACTGTTTCTGCTGTATCACAGCTAGGATCGAAACCCGACTGGTTTGACGCCAGTCAGAGATTCTACCATTAAGCCGTCGGCGCACGGCAGGGATGAAGGCGAATTTTTGTGTATTTATTTTTAGATAAACACACATTGACTGAGAGGACTCAATTCGCTTTACCGAAGAGTCTTGCTATAATAGCCGTAGTAGTCACTGTTTACAAACCCAAACTTCCTCTCCCAGAAAGCTCAACCGAAATTAATTTTTCAGGAGCCTATCTGGCCACTTGTATTAGTATACTAGGGCGTTTAGCCTGTCCTTGTTGCAGACTCTCACTCAGGCATTTGTGTTTGTTCAACACCTACAGAGCCAACCTGTGGTTTCCTCTGCAACTATGCTGAGCAGGCCTTAGTTACAGTTCCTGGTGGGGGGAAGCGTGTTATGCTCAACAATCTGTACAAAAACAACACACTCAAACCCCCGGTTATGATGAATTGTGACTTCGGGATAGTACAGCTTTCGACGGCCCCTAAGTGTTATATGAAAAAAGGATGTTCCAATCATTTGGACCGATTTTAAATGTGAATTAAGTTTAAGCTTCTAATGATTTTTTTTCTTGTTTTTCTTTCATATTTAACAACGTAAGTCTTTGACAATTTCAATCATGGAAAGATTAACAACGTTTTTAAGTTAAAGCCTATTAGGAAAATTGACGTTCAAACAGAAATGCATTTCGCGCACTTCATGATTTTTGGGATCAACATAATCAACCAACCGAGAGTCCAAGTTATTAAAACACCCTATATATATATATATATATATATATATATATATATATATAAGACATTTTATGTTTATATATTCTTTTTTTATATACAAATATTTAAGTAAATGCTCTGTTTATAATAAACAGTATTGAACATTTACCGACCTGAATTATAAACAGAGCATTTACTTAAATATTTGTATATATAAAAAGAATGTATAAACATAAAATGTCTTAAAATAATTGTCGGACTTTTGTCCATTTCATAATATATATATATATATATATATATATATATATATATATATATATATATATATATATATATATATATATATACAGACATTTTATATGCGCATGCGTATATATATTTTAAATGTTTATATATAGTCTGACGAAAAATAAAATTGCAAATACGTGTTTTAATTTCGTCAGTATTAAACCGAGAGAAAATGTCGTCCGATAATTATAATATAACACATCTCAAGATAGACTCCAAAATAAGAAATGTACCAACGGTACTCAGACTTCATATTAGAAACTGTATATTCCCCTTAGCTGTTATCACAAGCATAAGTATTGCCTTGCATATGGCAATACCAACCTGCGATATATTATTTTCCGCCTCTTGCACCTGCTGAAGAAATCAATAATTACAGTTGTACTAACTGAATGAGTCAAGCATCATTTCATCATCTCTTGTACATGTTCAATGGGATAAAGGTCTGGCGGCTAGAATAGTTTTGAGGAAACTTTCGAGATTATATTGAATAGCACGGGGATTATGTAGGCGGGCATTATTCTGCTGACAACGCACATCGCCTTCCGATTGAAAGAATGGATCAATATTCTGGACATAGGATTCAAGAGCCGCAAAAACGGGTTGAACAATATTCTGGACATTTTCCCAGAAGCAACATAGCTGATCGAAAGTTATAATTCATCGTGTTCAGACTGTCGAAGGACAAAGTTTCGGAGGACAAAGTGTCGAAAGACAAAATGATGAATGGACAAAATATCGAACAAAGTGTCGAATGGACAGATTGCTGAACGGTAATTTTTAGTCCGTAATATATACACCCTTGTGCAAATTAATTATCCAGGAAAATGTGTAGGGCCATGATCACTTACACCCTTGTGCAAATTAATTGAAAGAAAACGAATAATTCCGTTATTATTTATTTTTTCGTATTTTTCCAGTGAATTATGACCCAGTGCACATGATAAGACTTCGTATTTCCATTCCACGAAGCCGTTCCTTTCAGATTGAAGACAGATTCTCGATTGGATTTAAATCAGGAAAGTTTCCGGGACAGTATAAAGTACTTTGATTTACTCACTGGTAAGGCTTGCAGCGTTACAATTTTCGTACGCTTGCTTAGAGTAACGTTCATCACAGAAAATGGCCGTAGTACAACTAATCAACAGTCGAGTCAATAGTGTCTGGAGTGTGATAAAAATCTGATGCAATCACGGATGGCGCAATATTTTTAAACTCCAAACAAATTTCATAATACACCCCGAAAATAGATTCATATTACAGTACACCACTGCAAATGGTCTAATCTGAGTAAAAAATAAAAATCGATTACACCCTGTTCCTCAAGAGGGTCTAAAACTGACCGGATGGGGGAGAGAAAGGAAATTAAGGCTGTTGTTTCAGTTAATTTGCAAAAGGGTTTTTTATGAGAAAACTCTTAATTCAATTTGGTATAAAAAAAAGTGTAATAAACAACCTTATCCTAATTCAGATCGCTAGCGGATGAATATGTAGACCTAATCACTTTCACGTCTGTTATTTCTTAAATAGTGCCAAAGCTAAGCAATAAAGAGTGTAGAATAGCTTAGTTGATTATTTGAACCGATTTTTTTTTTAAATCATGACGATATGTTGGCTTTTATTTTGTTCAGCATTTTCTCCTTTTGAATGTTTGTCTTTTCAACATTTCTGGCCTTTCATCATATAATCAGTTCGACTGTTTTTTCCGTTCAGCACTTTGTCCATTTGACACTGTGTTCGTTCGACACTTTCTCTGTTCGACATTTTCTTCATTCGTCATTATGTCTTTCGACACTCTGACCTGCTACCAGCAAGACATGGAAGAAACAGGTCAGCTGCTCAGATGCGAAGAAACCCTACCACTAAACCTTTTAAATCATGAAGATATCTTCATTTTTATTTTGTTCAACATTTTTTCCTTTTGAAACGTTGTCCTTTCAACAATATTTCCATTCGACATTTAGTCAGTTTGACTATTTTCCGTTCTCTACTTTATCCATTCAACACTTATTCGTTCGATATTTAACCTGTTCGGCACTTCGTCTGTTTGACATTTTTTCGGTTCGTCATTCTGATTTGAAGAAGAAGGAGGACAGGGAGAAGGAGGAGGAGGAGGAGGAGAAAAAGAAGAAGAAGTGATTTTTTTCACGATGATGTTTCACATCCTGTTTCCCAAAATGAACTAAATGATCTCATTCACAATCTCATCTTCTTAGTCTTCTGCCAAACTGTTGGCATCTAGATTGAAGAAAAAAAAACTCCTCTCGGACAGTGCTCACATCACCTTCTACCGCGACAGGCATCAAGAGTACCTCCACTTTTATTTATATATATACATATATATATATATATATATATATATATATATATATATATATATGTGTGTGTGTGTGTGTGTGTGTGTGTGTGTATTAACCACTAATATTATCTATCTATATCTATCTATCTATATATATATATATATATGTATATATATATATTTTTTTTCGATTCACCTTTGAAAATGAATTCTGAAGATCCAGAGAAAAATTTTAAAATAATTCTATGGTGAAATAAATAATAAGAAATGAAGCCTTAAAGTGGTCTGATTTTCTTTAAATTAAATTTTTCGCTCTGACTTAACATTGAGCTCTCAGGATTTCATCCTCCTTGGGATTAACCATACGGATTACCAAGATTTCCATTACTTTATATATATATATATATATATATATATGTATTTTTTTCTTAAAGACAAAAACAGTTCACTCACTACAAAGATGCAAACTCGTTTCGATGCATTTAATTGCACTCGACTGGTGGAAACCAATGACCAATTCTGTTTTTAGGCAGGCCGCTCGTGGAGCGTCACTATGTTTTTTTTTATTTGTTTGGAAAAAAAAAACATTTTAAGAGGGGACGTATAAGGGTAAAGAAAAGTTATTATCTGTGCAACAATTAATGAGGTTCCACTAGACAAATACAAAAAAAGAACAGATTGATCGCCGCGCTCATTCTAAAGCGATAATCAAGCAGGAACGGACGCGGTATATATATATATATATATATATATATATATAGCGGACACTGAGGGTAAGTATTGTTTTTGTCTCCGTTTTCCTTAGAAGTTCTATGTTGTTTACGCGCTCCGTCCATATAATTATTTGTTAGCATCCTTCTGTAGCACCACTTTCCTGTCGCTTCCAGTTCTCTCTGCGTCTGCAATGAGACTTTTCAACAGTCACTGTTTGAAAAAACTGTTGATAACCTTTTTCTCTTTGTATGCACGGCATATTCATTTATATAAATATAGGTTTAAAATATATACGGACAGTATATTAATTCTTGTATTCTACGAAGATTAAATTATTGCGAATCTCTTTGAACAGATTTGAACACACTTCCATACTAACGCTTCGGTCAGAATTCCAAATTTGCTTTAAGATTTCGTCATCCTCAAAAACCTGTTTCGCTCGACTGCCAAGTACGATCGATTCGATTGTCAATGATAATTATTTACCGAAATCAACTCTGTATTTGCGAAACTGTCGTCTTTGTCGGTTCGAAATTCTCATTGGCCACTGACTTAGAAGAATTAAATTGCATTCGTTATTATCTGTGCAACAGTTAATACGGTTCCACTAGACAAAAACAAAAAAAAAAGAAGAAAAGATTGAACGCCGCGCTCATTCTAAATCGATAATCAAGCAGGAATGGACCCGGTCCACTTTTGGCTAATTATACGATAGGGTATAAAGATTAATGATAGTCATTGCTTGAATCAGTGTCAGTGACAGTTATTTAAGGTGAAATTATCAACTAAAAGGAAATGTCAGAGGTAATGACTGAATGGTTTTTAATCCTCTTTGGGGCTGTCGCTTTGAGAAATATTTCTCTGTTCTTTTAGAATGATCAAGTGATAAGCAGAAAGGGATAGAAAGATAGAGTTCGTCATTGTACAGTTTTAATCCTTGTTATTTCAGCGTTCATGACAAAAACACATCTCTCTTGGTATCATTTCTACATCTTCATGACGTGGGCGATCATAGCTCACCACGACTTCCGATCCCAGACAACCCTGAGCAAGAATTGTCTTTTTACTATTCCTCCTATTCCCATTTCTTCCAGCCATTTACACAAGAACTTTTTGTAGCTTACTTTATGGTGTGAAGGTTAACTTCTGACAATCTCAGTTGCATCTTACATATGTAAGATGCATTTGATTTGGGTGTATATTAGCCTTGTGTAATGATTAAAGGTAATGCCCAAAATGTTGCAAAAATAAATCTTAATATAACAATATAATAATATAGAACAATACGGTGAATGTTGAAGTTTCAAAAACTTGATATATAGACAGATAGAGAAAGCGTCTGGATGGAAGTAAATATATCTGTATATCTATGTATTTATGTATATATCCAAATATGGTACTCAATGCTTGACAGTGTAGTGAAGAAAGGTATGTTTGTTTTCAATGTAGCAAGGACGAATTAACTGTCTAAAGTCGCCAGCTTGTTGTACAAGTACTCTCTTTCGTCCCTGGGTATCTTAGGATAACTGCAGCATGTAGAATTGAAAAAATTAATTTATCAACTCTAATATTGATTTATTTAGCATCTAGAATCTATTGATCCGCTTTGAAAAGTCTGCTCTATCCTTACTGTGAAAGTTTTCTAATGGGTTGATCGAACTATCTATCTTGAAATACTAAAATTTTGGTCTCCTTTTTATTATGTGTTTATTTCTTTTCTTACATCAAAGATGTGAAAGGGTTCTTATTGGTTGGTCAAAATTTGATTTTTTTGCATGGCGAATTTTATTATCCGTCTAGTTTTAGAGATGGTGAAATTTGGCTCTTGCTGTTATTATTATTTTTTATTTATTTTTCTATCACCACACCTCGCTGTTAATACACAAAATAATAATAAGCTAAAACTTGAAGGAGGAATTTACTCTAACACCCGTAATGATTGCCACAGGGAATACATAGGAGAAACCCCAAGTAATTTCAACGATTCTAGGTCATTGAATGCATTAGTTGTTCATCGTAATGAATCTGACCATAATATTGATTTAAATTTAATTAAATGGTAAAGAAATTAGACCAGTAATAGTGTATTTACATACGGGTTCTTGCAGCGTTTAACATTTTGAGCGGATCTTCCATTATCGCAATGTGGGATATATAATAAAAAATGGGAAGACATAAACAAATAGAAATCATAGACATCACGTAAATATGGCTTTAGTTCGATGAAGGCGAAAGAATATAGAAAGTGCTTTGATGGTTAGATCATACACGGTATTTGTGTCTACATCAATCAGTTATTCGCCATGCGCAAGACACGCTTAGGGGATCATGTATCTTTCGATACGTGACTGGCGAGACAGATTTTTTCTGCAGTAGGTTGCCATTTCTTCCT
Organism: Acanthosepion pharaonis; assembly: GCA_903632075.3. NCBI lineage: Eukaryota > Metazoa > Mollusca > Cephalopoda > Sepiida > Sepiidae > Acanthosepion > Acanthosepion pharaonis. The sequence continues at coordinate 1,190,287 of CAHIKZ030000570.1, read as the reverse complement.
GCGGTAGACCATTTGCTATCCAAGGCTATAGAACCCGGTCTGCCCTGCTATTTACCCGTAATACCAAGAGTATTAGCATGTAAGTGAACGTAATGGATTTGACTGGAATTTGAACTCGGGTCTCCGATTCCTCAATCTGATCCGCTATCCATTACTCCACCGTGCCTAGAATAGAATTTACTCATAAATGTATGAACCGGAGATATGACAGTGATATACCTCCCCAAAGATCGAGAGGTGCTTGAGATGAAGATATAGAGAAAGAAATATCCTTCGAAATAAAAGGAAGTAGACTATATAGAAAAAATATAGGGTGAAAGAACTATTAAAAGAATAGAATACGTATTAATACTACATGAGAATTCTAGAATTTAGTAATAATTTAATGTAGTTCGAATCAAGGATTAATAAACTATATGGGGCTAATCACGAGTAGAATAAGTTTGGTTCTCTTTGAAATAATTATATTATAATTTCCAATGCTCTCGTCATATATATATATATATATATATATATATATATTAAGTAATTCATCGAGTCGAGAAGAAACCTCAACAGAATGCAGAAAGCATTGGACAGCCATTTCGTCCTTATTTAGGACTCATCAGCAGTGCGCATTCACTACCGAGAATTGAAACCCGGATAGTTACATTGACAGGCAAACAACTGTACTAACGGGACTCGGTGACGAGGATGTAGCGAACGCCGCTCGTTCGTATATCCCGTGGTTTCCTTTACCCATAGTACTGTGCCTCCGAGAGCCACGACTACCACAACCATATATATATATATATATATATATATATATATATATATATATATATATATATATATATATATGAAAAGCGGTACTTATTAGAAAGCGCTCAATATCAGAGATAGAGCTAACATATTTGGTTGGATAAAATGGATAGATAGTTGGATATCCAACCAAATATATATATATATATATATATATATATATATATATATATATATATATGTGTGTGTGTGTGTGTGTGTGTGTGTGTGTGTGTGTGTAAATATAAATAAATATATATATATATATATGTATAATTATTTATATATTATATGCGCGGTACTTATTAGAAAGCGCCCAATATCAGTGATATAATGGCTGTCTATAGCTCTGAGATAAGGTATTATGATTACTTACATTATTTACATTATTCGGACTGTTATCCTCATCTTCATTGCCATATTCACAACGTTTCCATGACAAAGTGGATAAAGACATTGGTTTGATCCGGTGACTAGATCCAAACAATAAAGTGTTGTGTGTTCAATAGCATGCTACAAAACATACTTGGAGAATTGCGTTAAAGGGAAATAACTGATACATCTGGAAGAGGCATGACACGTGGAACTAGAACAATCTACCCCGGTAGACGAAATAATGGATTCGGTTCGAAATTCCAATCACCTGAAGAAATCCAAAGCCGAAAAGTTGTGAATATGTCAATGAAGATGAAGATAACAGTCCAGAAATTGTAAGTTATTAAATTTTATTTCGATTTATTTTTTCAGTGTGTAGTGGCCATTTAGTGGCTTTACACTCTTAGAATCATTATCACGTTTTCGTAATGCGTACGAATCAGACAAGTGAACAAAATACCTAATCCCAAGTGATCTATACGGAACGAATTACGGTAATTATACACTTATGATACTGATATACAGCCTACACAGAGAGTGCTACCTATGGTCTGATGATCCCTTACGCCGTGAAACTGCCACTCACCATACGGCAGATTATTATGTCCACACAAAACGTACAAAAATGTACAAATGTTTCCTCTATAAATATAACCATTTTTAAACTATATATTGTGAGACCATAACATACCTACAACATGGACTCTTCCAGGACTATATAAAGTATGCGACATAACACTCTAGAGAGGAGAAGAAGAAGAGGAGGAGAGAGAGTATTCTAATACCGTAGTATCAGCCGCGTACGACTACCAATATTGGACACATAGTAAGATCCACTTACACTATCTTTGTAACCTTTTTGTTTAATATATCTTTCTGACCTCTAATCCGTGTTGCGTGTTTTCCTTCCGTGGTCCCAACTTTCGGTCCACATCACTATATTTTAAATAAAAATTAATATAGGTATCCTATGTATGTATAATTAATAGTATTTCATATGACAACTTCAATACAAAGCCAATAAAAATAAAGCTAATTGAAAATGAAATTGGAAGAAAAATGTATGATTGCAAAAATTATGACATTTACGAACCAACATGGAAACAAAAATAAAAATTAATGAATGTGATCGTGTATAAAACGTCAAACTCATTAACGTGCGCGTGTACCCAATGGATTAAAAAAGACGCGAAAAAATTTATTCAAATAACAAACACATTGAAAAATGGTTACTTCCAAGAAACTTTGAATTCGGGGAAGAATTGATATGAACAATTACTAAGTAATTTTCCTCTGCAAATAACATTATATATATATATATATATATATATATATATATATATATATATATATATATATATATATATAGTGGAATCTCCTGTCATATGAGGGTCAAGCAGATCAGTTCCTTGGGACCGACAACCAGACACCAGCACATATGATTTGATTTTAGTCGTGAAGGTCTTGTGCAGAACCAACCACACTTATTGAAGTGTCGAATACAGAGACCTGATGCACCGTGTGCCACAAGATCTCCAAACGACTCTCCACAGGTTTTAAATTCAGAGTAAACTTCTCCTAGACCAGTTGCCATCCAAGGCTATAGAACCCAGTCTGTCCTGCTACACACACACACACACACAAATATATATATATATATATATATATATAGAGAGAGAGAGAGAGACAGATAGATAGAGAGAGAGAGAGAGAGAGAGAGAGAGAGAGAGAGAGGTCTCTCCTGTTGTTTTCGACGTAAGGTTTTGAATTTAGAGTTTCCTTCTCCTAGACCATTTGCCATCCAAGGCTATAGAACCGAGTCTGTCCTGCTACTTACCCATAACTGGAGGGAGAAGACAAGTATACCTTTCACAATTTAGTGAATGTAATGGATTCGATAGGAATTCGATTTTTGCAATCCGAGCCCCTGTCCACTGCTCCACAGTGCCTCTTTCTCTTTCTCTTTCTCTTCTATATATATATATATATATATATATATATATATATATATATATATATATATATATATATATATATACATTGTTAAATGCAATGAATGTCTATTATATTTGATAATGAGCCGCTCTAAACTCCGTAAAATTTGCTTTAATTTCAGGTGAAAATAAAGACAAAAATTCTTGACATAGAAGATTGATATTCAACGATAACGGTCGAGGGATAGCAGACGCAGGTAATAAATTAATGATGCGGTTCTCTGACGTCGTACTACGTGAGAGACGAAATATTAATAACAGAACCATGCAGAATAATAGAATATCAAATTTGATGGTGAATAACTTTGTTTAAATGTCTGCATAACCGCTCTGAAGATGGCTCAACTTAGCCGAAAGCTTAGATCAAGGAGCAGCTAAATAAAAAAAAAATATTCAAATGTTAGGTATTTTTTTGTCTTTTATTTTATTTAAATAATGACCTGCTGCCCGAATACACTATATATATGTTTGTGTGTGTGTGTGTGTGTGTGTGTGTGTGTGTGTGTGTGTGTGTGTGTGTGTGTAAAACAAACGGCCGTCCTGTTTACTCTTAAGAACCGCTTATTTTTTTTATTTAACCTTTAATTATTATCCCCAGTTGCTTTCCCTTCTGCTAATATGCCATGATTAAAAAAAAATCAGCTTCGACCCACCTGGCCGAAGCCCCAACCCATTGTAGACAGCAAAAAAAAAAAAAAAAAATGATTATTCTTTATGTTTACTTTCCCCAGATTCGTTTCACTTTCATTTTCACTTTCACTCTTATATATATATATTTTTTTCCTGCCAAGTCTGTGGTGACCACTAACCGCGGGTAGCAATTGTTAGAGTGAGATAGAATCGATTTTCTGTGTATATCTACGGTGTGAGCAATAACTGGGTTTTGAGACGTGTTAAAGCAGGCTAGACAGCCGAACAAAATAGAATGAAAATAATCTCTCCTTGTCTTTCTCTGTTTCGTCTACTTTCTAGACATTAAAAAACATTTTTCTTTACGATCTTATGTTACTTCAACGATATGTCAGCCACACCTGGCAGTTAAAAATATACGCTACTTGATTATTTCTATGGAAGACATTTCTTGTTATCCGGTAAAATAAATATATTTTTGGCTTAAAGTCGCAAAAAATATTTTTGTCTCAGTTAAAATCTAGTTTCCTTCTCCTTCTGCTATATTTGGGCTACCGAGTCGCCTATAGGCGAACCATAACAGATAGCGATATCTTCTTGTACAGCACAATGCTTAGGTGCAATACTGTCAAAAGAAGAGGTCATATAGGTTCAGTTCTTAGAAAAGATGTCAAATATTACACGAAAATGCCGTCCTGGGTATGGCGATAAATAAGATCATTGTCCTAAGTAAAACGATAAACTACATCCAGCATCGGGGTTTCTGATCAGGAGTTTTTTGAGGAGCTTGGAGCCGCCCCTTGATTTTTGGGGTTCCCGGGTACGCCCTGACCCAGGGTGGTGGCACCTGTCGGGGGTCCTGGCTGTGCCCCAACAGGAGTCAAAATACTATGAAAGTGTAAAAGTGGGGTTTGGCACCAGCAGTGCATTTTTGTAAGGGTGTTACCAGCGGCGAGTTTTTGAGGAAGAATTGTTGCCGGCTATAAATTTTTGAAGGAGAAATGTTGCCAGCAGTACTTTTTTGAAAAATATATTATCAAAAACATATTTTTGAGAAAAATATTAGCAGCAATAAATTTTTTGAAAAATAATATTACCAGCAATAAAAATCTTGTCGGCATTAAATAACCCATTGAGGTGTTGATATGGCGTAAAATAAAAACAAACCAAACAAACAAAACAATGAATGAACAACATACATTTCGATATGTGAAAATAGAAATTATTGCTGTCTACCCACCTTGAGGGTTGGAAAGTATATCGGCCGAAATAATGGGATTGAAACGGTGAAGATCTATTCTTATAAATATGTAAGATACATTCTGGCGAGAAAATTGTTTGGCACGGCACAGTGAATTAACGTCCCTAGCAGTAGACCTAGGAGGTGATTCAATATAATCTTCCCACGTCATGTCAGCGGAAAACGTCAGTTCAGTAATTGGTCAGAAGTATTGTGGAAAGCACTTAATCATAAAAGTTTGGACAACATATAACTTTTCATCGACGTGGGGAAAAATATCCCACTACCAAACCAAAGCAAACTGTCGTGTTTATATAGTGTTGAAGAGCAGGGTGAAATATTGGCTCCTCAAAAGATATATATTACTTAGCCGTGACACGATTGTAAACCTGATAAAAATAGTTTAACCATGTAGATAATCCTGGATTTCTCCAAATGTCCTCTGTCCTGATATGTTTTGGATGATATCTTTTTACAGCCTCCTTTCTTTGATTATTTACGGGAATAATTCTCTTTTGACTGGTAGCACAACTACATGAATTTAAGCGTGCTACTAGGTTGGTATCTCGGTCCCACTGTTTCACTGTAGAAACATGTAAATGTAACCACCTCTTCTACTCCAACAGCTTCTTCTCTCGCACTTCCCGACAGTGTAACTCCTTTCCTCCTACTTGTTTCCCTGATGGCTATAATCTTCAAATATTCAAATGTAATGTCATTCGACATCTTCTGATGCCTTGATCCTGATCCCCGTCCATCTCTTTATCCTTTCCTCAAAAACTCCTCTTCACTATTTGCTCTCACTCTCTGTAACCCCTTGCGTGCTAGTGGCACTCCTGCCTTGACCGGAGTGAAATAATTTTTTTTTAAAATTACACCATAATGACTTCCCTTCTTAGTACTTTGCACCAATGATAATTTGACATGAAATGGTTTGTAATTGGATCACAAATCAGAAGCCTTTTTGGTCCTAAAATGTCGTCCGTAATTGTTGAAACATTAAGCTAACGAGAGATGAAATGTCAAGAAGTATATCATCCTCTGTGACACCAGATTCTCTCCAGCCAGTAGAAGACATTGTGAAAACCCGGCTGAATAAAATAAAATTGCAGTCTCTGAATCAACTACTCAAATTGTGATGATCACATGCTAATTAGTCTAAATCCGTAGAGCCGACAAAACCTTCTCATCGTGTCTTTTCTTCTCTCTCACTTGGCGACAATAACTCCAACTGAAAAGAAGATTGTCTTCTTTCAGTAACCAACTGGAAGGAATTAACATTTTATATTCTTTATTTATTGCTTAACAATCATGTTACAATAAATATTTTTTTCTTATTTGTTTACGGAGATTTGCTTGATTCTTTCCGTTACTAACCCTTCTAGAAACTCGTACGGATTATCCTGGCCATCAGAAGTTCCGACCAAAATGTGTCATCTCCCGTTTTGTGGATCTTTCAAACACGGTGTGGGTGCAGAAGTTGGCAGAACTACCCGCGGTAGTCACAGAACTAAAACCACCCCTAACGCCGTGACTACCAAAGGATCACATATAAGCTATTTTAGCAAATACGATTGTTTCGGACTTTTTTTTAATGACAGACTTTGAAATCCTATTCTATTTTTAACGATTATATTAGGATTTATCAAAAGTATTTTCGCTTTTTAGCAATCTTTACTTTAAGTCTTTTTGCATGCACGCGTGTAAAGATTATCTATAACTCTACTAAATTATTCATTTGATAAGAATTAGCAAGTTCCCGGAAATTAAGGTATTTTCATGATTTATGTTTAAGTGCCTTCAAAAATTCTTCTCCTCAAACAAAACTTGGTTCTCTGGGTTGCACCAGAAAATTTTTCGTCTGAGTTCATTCTTCAAATCTACAAATCTATCCTTACATTGAATATTGTTGCTATATATGGTCTTGAGCCCGCACTGTTCATCTCGTGGTCCCAGACAAAATATCAGAGACGGATATGCAGTGTGGTAGGTCCTGATCTGGCATCTCGTCTACAGTCACTTTCTCACAGACGTGCTATGGCTTCCCTTTGTCTTTTCTATGGATATTTTCATGGCAACTGCTCTGACCAGCTATTTTCACTGGTACCCCATCTGCACGAATTTAATTTAACTCGATCCCACCCTTTCACTGTCGAAACAGTTACATGTAACCGTTTCTACTGCTCCAACAGCTTCTTCTCTCGCAATTCCCATCAGCGGAACTCCCCTCCTCCTACTAGCTCCCCTGATGGCTGTAATCTTCAAATATTCAAATGTAATGTCAATCGACATCTTCTGACGCTTTGATCCTGATCCCCGTCTTTCTCTATACCCTTCCCCAAACAAACCTCTTTACTCTTGCTCTCATTCTCTGTAACCACATGCCTGATAGTGGCACTCCCACTATGCTTGTGATGAAATGCTTTAAAAATATTTTAAACTCGGCATTACTACCTTTGCTGTTTTCTATCATGATGAGGTCTCGCATGTTGTGACATCAATGCAGATTTCATTGTATCGATGTCATAATGTCTGGGCTCAATCTATGGATATCTAGGTCGAATCTCTAAAACAAATCATATTCAGTTCTGGTTTTTATTTTATTTTATAGTTTTTTTTTCATGGAACAGAGCATGCGCAAGTATGGCTCATCAGAATTCCCCACCTTTGTTCTTAATTACCATTAACTCTTGAAAATTTCCCTTTTCTCCTGCGACCCACACAATGAAGCCCGTTAGCCAGAATAGGCAGCGTTTTCTATTGTTTCTCTTGCCTTCAATGAAGGTTAAATTCTCCGAGCCTTCTTTCCTCATCATTTTTCTCAGCTACTTCTTTCTGATTGTTAACAACAGTTTCCGTGCAGTTCCTATTTGCTTTAAGAATTCCTCGTTGGACACATGTTCTTTCTAAGTTATTCTCTTCATACACTCGTAGAAACTCTTACGCTCAAATACACGGGTAAGAATCCATCTTCTCTCCAGCTGTGTTTTAATTAGTAAGACTTGTATCTGGAAAATCATTGTTAATTTACAAAAAAGGGTAATGCAATATTCACTTACAAAAAGTATTATTCATAAAATCCAAAATATATTTCAGCTTTAAATAGTCCGCAAAAGGGTTGATATACCGTAAAACACAAGTTAAACCAACAATATAAACACATCTCTCCTTTTCTTTTATGTCTTATTGAAGTTTCAAACGACTGATTTTATAAAATGAAAATTATGGAGATGTTGCTTCATCTGATTACGATTCACGGCCGTCTTCAGAGAATTCCCTGGGAGATTGCAAAGGGTAAACAGAGAAGTTCATTACTGAGAAACAGAAAATCATTGGCGGAGGATAGAATTATAATATTAATAAGATTTTTAAGACCACTTTCACAATATTATTACTAGAGAACACATGACAGTTAAAAATACACCACACACGTTCATTTAATCTCTTAAGGGAATCTTTATTTGCAAGTCAAATCTCAGGTTCTCGATCAAAAATAGAAGATTAAATGTATTTATTCAGATAAGCCACAACCGGTTCATGGCCACGATTTTTTTTTTTGTGAGGATCGAACTCTTGATACTTTTAGATGTCTCTGTAGATCTTTTAACACCATACAGCGCCAAAGACCATTCCTTGTGTTACTTCTTCATATTGTCATCTGTACAGAATTATGCCTCTTACAGTGACGTGTCAGAATTGGGCATTGTGTGATTGAACTGAAATTGTACGAAATATGCAAGCAGCTAATTCTTAGTCACTTTACCGATAGGCTTCGAGATATTTGCTCATGTTTAATTAGTCAGAGAAATTTTCCAATACCGTGTTGAAACGGCTCTGCGATCTTTTCAATCGATGACAAATTCAAAGAAAGAATGTTACTGAATAAAAGTTTGGCTAGTCTTCATGAGTGCTGCTCACTTTTCCACATGTGATATATATATATATATATATATATATATATATATATATATATATATATATATATATATATATATATAATCAGAATATATATATATATATATATATATATATATATATATATCAGAATATATATATATATATATATATATATATATATATATATATATATATATATATATATATATTACATTGGAATCTATTTAATCGATTTAAAATATAACGTTGCATTTTAACAGATATTTACAGCGTAATTTAATTATCGGATATTGCAACGAGGGGCACACACTTATTTGTCCAATTTTGAATTTTGCTTTCGCTGTATATCTATCAGCCAATCTATTCGCTTCTGCTACAAAAATAATACGGCGTAAGATTTTTTTTTTTAATTTTCGAATATTCCAATGCACCATTGGTAACTAGCTATGAGGCCTCAACGCGCTTCAGAGCCAATTACGTTGCATATCCGTCTCTGGATCTTATCAAGAACCTTGAGACAAACATAAGGGGCACCAGACCATAATATGGCTGCAATACTCCATGCAAGGGTGAATGGTAGATTTGTACATTATGACATAGAGAGAGAGACCGCCCCCCGAAGTGGATTTAGTAATCAACAGTGCTAAAGAATTAGGATGAAGGTGCTAATTACTTTGGTAGAAGGGATTCCGGAGTAATTCCAGAAAGAAGTTTTTTTTTTCTCTTGTTTTTTTTCTCTTAATAATTGTTTCTGGGGTTGAGTTATTAGTTAATTAAATGTAATAATTCCAGAGTGATTAAGAGACGAATTCGTTAACATAAAGTTTGCGATAAATGGCGAATTGGACTTTTGGGTGGTCTGAATGGCGGAATTCAGCCAGACGGGATAAGTGGTTTTGGCAAAACTTAAGTAGGCGTTGACTGTGGAAGACCCAGCAGAAGGTCCGAATCCGATTTTAGTATCTCTTGAAAACTGGGTTCCCGTTGTGTTTTGGAGACCGGAAAAGCTTGCATGGTGGTCAAAGGCGATTTGCATATTAAAATTCGGGGGTGGTGTCTAAAGATGGTTTAGCTCCACCTCTCTCTATATAAGCTGTCCGCACGCTTATCGGAGAGAACGCGGACAGAGAGCGGAGAGAAGTGGCGGAAACGGCTTGGTGGATTTTGCTGGTCTGGTATGTTGGTTGTCTTGCGTCAAGAAGACCGATCCGAACCAAGAGATAAGAAATAGAACCCGTACGAACCCAGATAACTTCGTCAACAAAGCTGTGAGAAAGCAGACTGCTTTATCGTAGGGTGTAGACAAAGATCCACGAATTACCTCCCTTAGATCGACTGAATTCCTATCAGCATAATAATCGTCTTTCTCTCTCTGTGACTTTCCGACCCAAACGAGTGAATCTCGTTAAGACACTTTGTATTCGTGCAATTTCTTTGGTAGTGACATAATAGCAGTAGCCTTAAAAGGCTCTTGTACAGGAACCGAAAGAGTTGCTTATTTTTTCTTTTTCATGTCTTTGCGGCTACAAGAAACTTTTTTTTCATGAATAGTGAGTTCCTTTCAGCGTAATACCCAGCCATTTTATTCATCCTACCTCCGGATCGTTCTGAGGGATTGAAACACTACTGTTCGGATCAAAAATTCACAACTTGGCGGATAGTGGTGGTTACTTCAGTTCACCGGGAGAGGACCGGGTGGTTTACTTTTCGGCCAGAACCACTGGAGAGACAGGACAGAGCTGCAACAGCAGAAAACTTTCCTGGCTCGGCACGGAGAGCCAACTTTCCTTGCAGTGGACGAAGCTATTGACTCAATGTATTTGTTCCATCTCAGCTCAGCAGTCAATGTGAGGCCGAGTAGTCGCAAAGAGAAGTTGAGCGTCAGACAATCCAATGGTTTGTATTTTATCATGTGTCTATTTTCTCCGAAGATGCAAACTATTTTATTCCATATGCTTTCGAGATTATCAAATCGAAATTTAAGGATGCCTAAAATGTCGCAGTGACGAAAACTTACGACCAGTATCCCCATCTTTGCTACATTAGTTTTGCCTTATTAAACAAGCAGCCTACCCTACCGCAACATTTAAGAAGCATTTAAATTAGTCCGAATGACAAATTCGGTTTTCACAGAATTCTCAGTTAGTGTTGACCTTGAGTCAGATTAAACATCGTGTGCCGAAGAAATACATTATCTTTCAAAAAGGCTAAGGGCGTGCTTCTGCCACTGCCATTTGTTTCATGATACACAGAAAAACCAGGGAAGACTCCTTCCGTCATTTATAACCGGAAACGTTTGATGGAATAACCTGGATGTGGTGTCTACGGGATTGGTGGAATAACCCGGACATGCTGACTCCAGATCACCGTACCTGCCTTCGAACATATATAAATTGGGACACGGAGAACAGGTATTATGTAATAGTTTAATACTCTTGTCTTTATATCTAACGAAATTTTCCTGTCTCTTAATACTTGTATTAGTTTTTGGAATTAATCTTTGGACATCCCAAAACGGCTTTCAGATCTCAGTGTCGCACTTTTCGTCCTCTGATTTTTTTTTACTCGGATTTGTTTCCATTTTGTCCAAAATCTCGTCTTTACTCACATGTTCTGTAGAATTACATTTCTATTACTTCGAGTCTCTTCTTCATCCTCGAGGGGATTGTCCAGCATTGTCTACGATACAGGAAGACACATATCACGTAACAGTTCAGTATTCTTTTCTTTGTTACCAACGAAACCTCCTGTCTCGTAATATTCTTCTCAGCTTTTGGAATGCGTCAAACCTTATTATTTGTTTTATTTTAGTATACCCGATCAGTAATTTGCTTTTTGGGGATCATCTTTTCGTTTGTGACACTATTTAGGGCTGCGTGAAAAAAAAGGCGAGAATTAATTTATGTGATAAGAAGCTATCACGAAAAGACACTGAGCGATGTTATTTTTTCTAATAAAGAAAAGTGGTAAAGATATTATTTTCATTAGCGAAGAAAGTAAGATCTCGGATCTGTCGGATTTAATTTGATTTATGTTACGACGGAGCGAATAAAAGATAGCCGTCTGCCCATGGCAATAATGAAAATTTCAAATTGGTCAAGTGGCCTACAAAACAGAATGCTAAGAGATAATATTAATCAGGTCACGCACTGACCAAGAAAAATGTCAGCTGGACCCCCCACAAGTTAAAAAGAAGGAAAGATTAAACCATTAACTATCTTCGGAGATATCATTTGGGAAAAACACCTGTTTTATGTCAGAGATGGCCATGATAAGAGTGTTGCCTGGACAGATTTTGGCGACGGAAACACGTAGGCAATGAAAAAACAAAGAGATTCACTTGACCAACCTCAATGATTATTTGACGAAAATCTCGTTGACGAACTCCAGATGAAATTCGGTTAAGATAATGATTAGAGACCATCCTACGAGTCGTGTGAGGTCTTCTCGTGGAAGAGAAAGAAAAAGAAAAAAAGAAAAGAAGATAACTTTTTTCCTTTGAGCGATAATTGCAAACACCCACGCTGCTGAGCGTTCATTGGCTGAAGGGTGGCGTGAGCGGTAGGCGAAAGTAAACTATGAAGAAGGAGGGGAGGCCTATTGATGCCCCCTGAAGACATTGGTTTGAGATGCCACTGTGAGAGAGAGGGGAACTTTTTGACGCCCTCTAAGGGGGTTGGTGTGAGATACCAATATGAGAAAGGAAGAATTTGGGAGGACCATTCCCTTAAAGTAGAAAGTAAGGACTTCCAAAAATGGAAAGTAATAAATTTTCCTATCCGAGAACAAAGAAGATCCTTATTGTGGATTTATCAAGGAACCTCAAACCCCGACAAGCCCACCCCGGTTTTGGTCGGCGTCCATATAAGCAGAGTCGCGGCGAGTAGACAGCAGTTGGGGTTAGTCAGAGACAGGCAAGCAGTTGCAGAGTTCTGAGACCCACCTCGCAGAAAGCTGACTGAAAGATCCACGCATCACGACCTCAACTTCTCACCAAGAACAATTTATTTTTGAAGAACGACTTAGACTCCCACCACCAAAACAAGTTTTACGAATTTGCTAAGGAAAAATAAACTTAAAGAATTTCTCGTTAAAGTGGATTTCCAGCTGTCTTAGTTACAATGGATCTTTTTCTTTTGTGGGTGCAAATTTTTAAGGAAATATTGGGAATATCTTTTAAGGAGTTTTTACACAATTGTGTTAACTGAAATTTCAGTTAGTCTCGGACTCATCTTTGTTCGCCGCCCCTCTAAAAGAGACGCTAAAACAGAAAACTAATTAACATGCATCGTTTGTGCACTCTTAATATGCTTAGCAAAATTCAGTAAATGATACAAAATTTTAAACATTTCTGTCTCATCAGGCTGCCAGTTCTTTAGAGGAAAACCAACGAATGCCTTTCAGTCAACAACAAGCTGTGAATACTTCAGTGAAAGAGAATGAGAAAACTTTAGTTGGGAGAAAGGGCAATAAAAGAACAGTGTTAAGGAAGACGTGATTCATGCGTTCACATTCTGGCCAAGGAGGCATGGTGGAGTAATGGATAGCGGCTGGGATTGAGGAATCGGAAAGCCGAGTTCGAATTCCAGTCGAATCCATTACATTCACTTACGTGCACCTTGGGAAAGGTGTGAATCCTCTTCTCCCTCCAGCTCTGGGTAAATAGCAGGACAGACTGGGTTCTTTAGCCTTGGATGGCGACTGGTCTAGGAAAATGAAAAACTCTGAATTCAAAACCTACGGAGGGTCGTTCTCTGTAATCGGCCCTTCAAAAAGTGTAGATGGTCCTGCATGAAACCTTCACCATTATAATCAAATCTCATGTGCTATACATGCGGGTTGGGGACCGCGTGTGAATTCCAAATTCCCATGAAACTCCAATATTGGAGCCGAATGCCGTTACAAGAACAAGAGAGAGAGAGAGAAGATTCTGGCCATGAAACCCGGGTTCGAAATTCACCATGGTCGATTTGTCAGGAATGAGACTTCCTGATGTATCTGACTGGAGGGTTCGATTCCAGCGTGCGTCACATTTGGAAAACCATACCAAGGGTTGACTCAAGCTTTGTTAGTGAAATTGGATAGACGATAGCTGTGCCAGCACGGAGTCACAAGTCATCATGGCCGAGGGCTTGAGCGTTCTAAACTTGTTCAAACTGTTGACCATGACTAGATAAAACATTCTTTCAGCATAGTTGCAGTATAAACCACAGGTACGTTCTGTGGATATTGAACAAACACAAAAATGCGCCTGAGCAAGCGTCTGCAATAGGGATTGACTAGCCGCACTAGATGGGTATCCTGAATACGAGTGGCCAGCTATACATACATTAAGGAAGACAGAATATGGTGATTGATGTCTCATTTAAAGTTTTGAATATCGTAGGTGACGGAGAAATAAGTAACTGGAAGAGAGTTTCACAGGCAAGAAGTGCGAGAAAAGAAACTGTTTCAATAGAACTTAATGTTGCATCTATCTATTTCAACAGTAAAACGCTGAGACCTAGTTCACAATCTAGTAGTACGCTTAAATTCATGCGGCCAAAGTACCAAAGGGGAAATCACATTAGAAGAATGAAAATATTTATAGAAAAGACACAGGGAAGCCATATCACTGTGAAGAGACTATTAGAATAGTACATACTTCGCTAAAGAAAATAAAACTTTAGTTTTCATTCAATTTCTTCTTTTTTATTTTATTTTTTTTTTTTTCGCATTATGGCGAACATGCGTCGGTACAAACGCAAAAGTAGTTCCAAAAAGCGGGCAGACGTTTTTCAATACCAGTTATATCCAGGTTTTCTCCGTTAGCAGCGGGACAGCTTGGCATCTCTAGATACGAGCCTCTCCGCATCTTATCTTTGGGCCTTTGTAAGATTCCTTACGGTAATAAAAGCAACGGGAAAACTAGCAGTTGGCAAGACCCGGTGTCTAATGAAGTCGGCTCCGTGCGTATTTTGTTTATAAATTTCCTGTGGTTTCCGAGGCAGAGTTATTTTTTTTTGTTATCTCTTTCCTCTTTCTGCCTATAACTCCCATAATTTCTGGGAAAGCAATCGGTTGGGTGTTTTCCCTTAACCTCTACACACTCTTGTCGTACTTTACAACAATCATTTCACCCAAGCAAAGCAATAAAGCCACTAAGACGCAATGGTTTACTGAGTCTAAAATAAAATGAGTAACAAATCACTATTAAGGAGAGAAAATAATAAAAGAACAAAAATTAAGAAGACAGAAGATAAGGATTAATATTGCATTTAATTTTAGATCAAATTTGACTGGAAAGAAATCTCCACAAACGAGAAGTAGAAAAGAAGAAACACTTAAAATAGAATTACGTTTACATCTAGCCATGATGATACCTTAACACGAAACTAGTAATGCATTTGTATTCAAGTCTAGCTACCATACAGGAAGGCTCATCAGAACAGTTATCAAGACAGTAATTGAATTTCCTTTTATAGAAAAGGCACAGGGAAGCTACATTACCGCAGTGGAAATTTAACTGGAGCCGAGATGCCAAGTCAGGACGAATAACATTGCATACTCTTCTTTGTGTAATCTCTAAAAATATAGCAGAAGCACCTGAAGGAAAGTTGATATTTTCGAAAATTGGCACAAACAGAAAGATTTTTTTTTCCGATTCTGGGATTTATCATATAAAAAGCATATGAGACATCTAGTGAGGGTCGGGTTTATTAAATAATCAGGAAAATAGCAGGACGAGCTTCTCATTGGCTGTTATTAGTAGACATACTTTATAATAAGATAATATAGGAATAGTTACTGTATTCAAAAGAAAGGCTTTCTCGTAGATCTTCCTTTTTGATCGTATGATTAAGTATTATTACGTCCTTTGCCATTGCTAATGATTTGGTTTGTACTTCAATGCTCCTCTTTAAGTGTCGTTCTTTAACGACGTATATGAGATAGGCTTTCTAAAGCTTCTTTTTTTTAAAAATAAAGTATAACTGAATTCTTATGACTGTTCATTGAAAATATAGTGGACTGTATTAACGTAACTCTCTCTCTCTCTCTTCACAGTTTTAAATTTGGACATGTCCTTTTCCTAGATTGGTTGCCAATCATGCCGAAAGAACCATTTCTACGTCGCTATTGGGTTGTTTCGAAAATTACGTCCGAATTTAGAATAAACTTCTATTCCTGAATGAATGTATTTAATCAATCAGAATAGTATCCATGGACATCTGTACATTTCTGCCATCGAGTTACAAGGTTATTTATGCCTTTATGATGAAATCCCAAAGGTTTGGACATCAAGAAATGTTTAAATGCAGCTTCTGAATCTATGCAATGCAATGTATTCTGACTAAAAAAAACATTCAAGATGCTTGAAAAAGTGGCAGTCACTGAACGATAAATCAGTAGAATATGGTGGATGTGGCATCGAACAGACTTCAGAATAACAAACTCTGGGTTCACCTGGAGAACATTTATCGAGATTCTTCCTCTTGCTAATTTTCTCGAGATCATTTGATATTGGTGAAATGCCGAAACCCATTATCTGCGACATTTCGCTGTCAAATTGAAATATAAATGGGAAAGCTATGAATCCAGACTGGGCTCTTTAGTCGTAGCCGAAAGCCAGTCTACTACAAAGAAAAAGAAAAAGACAATTCTACAACGACGACGAGTTACATATGTTACGTCTGTAAAACAAAAAGACGATAGATTGGAACAAATATGGATAATCCGAGTGGAGATCGGTTATCCAGAACGCTGTTGAAAGCAACAGACATTAATCTCGTCGGAGAATGGTGGATGGATACTACGATAGTATTCTGAAACAACTTGGCTTATGAAAATAGTATTGTACCGATTTCCGAAATAGATGATGCCAATGTAGAAATAAACAGCTATCTCAAGCAAAAGTAGTCTAATCGAATTAAAGGATTATAAATATTTATTAAATTCTTTCAATCCAACAATGAAATGCCAATGCCAATATACTAAAGGTTATAAGTCCAGAAAATGGAATCGGCGAACCCAGTTGAAATTCCGGCTGACACAGTTTATATTCACATCCAGCGCCTTACTGTCCAATTCCAAGTGTTTCATTCACGACATGATTTATAAATCTTAGCAGTTTGAGAAGCATTATGATCAAGCTTCAAATGCAACAGAAATAAAAGCATCTGTTTTTTTTTATCACGTTTAAGATGATTTTAAGTTGATATAAAATTAATAAAGAGAACACTTTAATCATTAGAAATGCGTAATATATTTTTGTTCAAATATCATAAAAATATATTAAACCAAAAATGAAAAGGTTTATTCTAAAATCGGCCATTATTTTCATGCAATTTAATGTTTCCTCAACAAAACACTTAACCAAATGCTTCTCCACGCAATCAAATATGAATATATAATGAAAATTTCATATAAAAGAACTGTGTTAATTGTTGATTGATCAACGCTCGTGTACTAAACAAATTTATGAAAAGACAAATTATATGATATAATTTACTTTATACAATCTTCTTTAAGGAGAAATGTTTGTTGGCCAAGTTTAATTGTTTGTCGTTGTCACTACTCGTGGTTGTGTTTCTTGTTCTGTTAAAAGAAACTGTTTTACAAAGTGAAAACAGCCTGACGCAAAACCTTCTTCATTTCTATATACATTGCCCCGTATATTTCTCGGCTTGAGAAGACCAGATACTATAATCGAACTCCTACAATTCAAAACATGCTTTGAACTTGGAATAGCCCACAAACGATTGATAAAAAAAGAATTAAATCAATCCCTCATTCAGTGCCATGTCAGTTCAAGGAGGAATGTCTTTTCATCGTTCTATAAATTGTAAAAGAAGAGCTGGAATATTGTCTTTATCGTGCCCGTTAATACGATGTGAATACAAACTGTGTCAACCGGAATTTCAACTGGGTTCGCCGATTCCATTTTTTGGACTTATAACCTTTAGTATATTGGCATTGGCATTTCATTGTTGGATTGAAAGAATTTAATAAATATTTATAATCCTTTAATTCGATTAGATTACTTTTGCTTGAGATAGCTGTTTATTTCTACATTGGCATCATCTATTTCGGAAATCGGTACAATACTATTTTCATAAGCCAAGTTGTTTCAGGATACTATCGTAGTATCCATCCACCGTTCTCCGACTAGACCAATGTCTGTTGCTTTTAACGGCGTTCTGGATAATCGATCTCCACTCGGATTATCCATATTTGTTCCAATCTATAGTCTTTTTGTTTTACAGACGTAACATATGTAACTCGTTGTAGAATTATCTTTGTCTTTGTACTAGACTGGCTTCCGGTTACGTCTAAAGAGCCTCGTCTAGATTCATAGCTTTCCCATTTATATTTCCGTGAAAGTGAGTGTAATGAACTCAACTCGCTGAATTCTCGATCTGACATGCTAGCTATTATATCACCTGCAAATCTATATATCTTAATATATCTTACTAAATCTTTACAGTTTCATACTTGGAAAATTCTGATAATTTCGATAACAAATGATGAAAGAATGCTCAGTAATAGCTCGTATAACTTGGGGCAATTGTTTATGTGGTTTATTCATTAATTAATTAATACTACCGACAAATAGGAAAAGAATCTGATTTTTCAAGCAAATTGAAGCAGTCCTCTTTAGATAAAACCCTTCTTAATAATTCGTAAATCACCTGTTTTTCTTTTGTTTCTTTTGTGTTCATTTTTTTCTTTATTTTTTTTTTATTTTCTTTGGTTATTGTAGATAAATTCACGTCATCTTGTGTTTCTAAAAAAATACCCTGTGCAGCTGTAAGGCTTTCTTTATAAACGTAGTTTGGTCTGCTTCGATGATGTAACACAAAGTGCACACTTTATAGGACGTTAAAGCAAATAGCTTTTGCCAGTTTCCTGATCTAGAATCCGAGAAGAGATAATCACTACAGGGGATGATCAAGAGAAGATGTGCATAAGACAATAATTAAATGAAGGTCTTCGAATCTCAAGAAGAACTCAATTAAAAAGATGCTTTTTTTTTTGGTTTCTTTAATTTACGGCGCCAACAATCTACACCCAAAAGTAATCGGCCAGCTTTTCTCAGTGAGAAAAATACATGCAAGAAGACTTAATGAAACGGAGCAAAGAAATAAAATAAATGTAAAGATTCGTTCTTTTTGTTCTGCCGTTTTTGAAAATGGTGCCTTGAGTTGGTTGCAAAACAACACGCAGCACGACACATTGATAATCACCCACAGAAACATGCGTACAGACACACACTCACACACAGCACTCGCAAATATACGGAATGCATAGCAATACAGACACGCACACCGATATACACAAGTACAGACACACACAGATATCCACCTACACACACACAAGAAAGAAATAATACGCTTAAACATTTTAACAAGTCGTGAAACAATGGCAAGGAAATAGAGGAATTCAAAGAACGAAAGGAATGTTGTCGAATGATTGACGTCAAGCGACATGCTGGTGTCGGAGTTTGTGGATGAATTACGCAAGAGAAACGAACGACTAATTAAAAAGAATGAACGCGCAAAATGAATTTCGTTTTGTGTAATGCCTTCTGGGGTTGGAACAGAAGGAATATTAACCCTGAAATACACGTCTCTCAAAATTATTCAATGCTTCAAAACTGATAAAGGATATAAGATGAAATGCATATTTTATTCCTATTATCCTTGCTGGAAAACCTGAGATACGGAACTATTAAACCGAGTTCTGATTCTAGTTAAAATTATTTACATGGTTTCATTACCAGCGCCCTAGAAAAAGGGGCAGATAACTATTCACTCACAAGCTACACCCTTGTGAAAATTAATTGAAACAGCCGCTTTAGTTTCTTTTCCTTTACCAAACGGTCGGTTTTAGATCCACTAGAGTAACAGGGGATAATCGATTTCTATTTTTAACTCAGATTAGGTCATTTGCATTGGTGTGCAGTAATATAAATCTATTTTCGAGGTGTATGATAAAATTTACTTAGCCATGAAAAATATTGCATTAGATTTTTATCACACCCTGACACTATTGTCTCGACTGTTGATTAGTTGTCCTACAGCCATTTTCTGCGTACGAAATTTGTAACTCTGCATGAACACACTGGCAAGCCTTCCCCAGTGAGCAAATCAAAATACTATAGACTGGCCCGGAAGCTCTCCTGATTTAAATCCAATCGAAAATCTATGTTCAATCTGCAAGGTACGACTTCGTGGAATAGACCTACAAAGTACTAACATGTGCACTAAGTCATGTTTCATTGGAAAAATACGAAAAAAAAAGTAAATAATAACGGAATTATTTGTTTTGTTTCAATTATTTTGCACAGGAGTGTAGATTCTCCCTGGTTTTGTTGGGTCGTCGTTTGCATTACTGACATGCGGATTATTGTCCTCAACGATAAGGACAATAGCCCATATGTAAATGGTGTAAATACTTTCTCAATAAATATTGTTCTAAAATTGTTTACATCTGTGATTATGTGAACATAAATAAAAACACCAATGTTAAAAACAGGTGCAGAGTAAGATTTTCAAATATTAAGTTGGAAAGTCATGCCACATTAATTTCATGATCCCTTTAAGAGTAATCTTTTTAGTAATTAAGATAAAATAACTATTAAGATAAAATAACTATTCATTTTTTTATGTTCTAATGTCTTTATGTATTTGCTGGGGATTACTTAATATAAATGATGCGTTGATTTTTACCCGTTTAAAATGAGTTTTGATCAGGATTTGATCGCGCACGCCATGCAGTTTGAATTAAATAATGGCTCCTCGGCAAACGAATAAGCAAGAAATATTCCCTCGATCTATGAAGAGAAAACTTTAAACATCCTGTTCTGCCAGCAATGTTCTCTCCAGTTTCAATCGGAAAATGTTTCTCTTGCAGATCCGTGAATCGCTTCCTTGTCGATATAATTGACCCATTGATCGGAAAGTCTCCTTCATATGTCCGAAAATCCGCCCACTTCGTGGAAATAATCAAAGATGCTTCCATCCTGTCCAACCAGATGGTGAGCTTGGACGTGGTGAGTTTGTTCACCAAGGTACCCACGGAGGAGGCACTCTCAGTAATCAGAGACAGATTAGCCTCTGACTCATCCCTAGACAAAATGGGTGAAAAAATTCTGTCCATACTGAGCATCTGCAAACTGTAGTTGAGTAAAATTCTAAGGAAGCCGCACGAGGATTAGCCAAACAGTTCAATACATGTCACACTTCGATGATAAAAAAAAAACTTAGTGAACTAGGAAAAGTGTCTGAACTTGATCAATCAATCGCGCATGTCCTGACCGCTTCTCAACTTTTTTTTTTTCATCAAGCAAAGCGATAATGTCATTAAGACGCAAGGGATTTACAGTGTGTGACAGAGAATGAGAAAACTTTAGCGATGAGAAGTGAGAAAAAGGACAATAAACGAGCAGGTTTCAGGGGGACAGAACATGACGATTGACGTTGTATTTAAATTTTGGGAGATTGTAGTTGGCAGGGGAAGCAAGAAATCGGAAAGTATTTCCAAAGGTGAGAAGTGTGAGAAAAGAAATTGTTAGAATATTACTGACATTTGCATCTAGCTAGTTCAACAGCAAAACGGTGAGACCTAACTGCCAATCTAATAACACGCTTAAATCAATGCACTAAAGAGAAAAGCTCATTAGAACAATTGCCATGAAAACATTTTTAGAAAAGAGAGAGGGAAGCTACGTCACATCGGCGCAAACGTGACTGAAGCCGAGATGCCAGGTCAATATCAATGACATTACAGTCAATTCTTTGAATTTTGTCTAGATTCTAGAAATGTATTGTAAATGCTCCAGATAAATATGACAGCAGTATTCAATGGACTGACAAATGGCAGATTTATAAATGTGCTATATGGATTCAGACGAGAGGAATTCCATGGTACTAGACTGAACTAAAATCCCTAGAAGTAGACCTTGTAGTTGATTCAATATAATTACCCATGTCAGTAAAAAACGTGAGGCCAAAAAGACTTAAAGTTTTGCTCTCCTGGAGTTTAACTTCAGCCATGCTGATAGCAGACAAAAAAGGTTCTCTGTGATGTTTAAATGAAAGCAGTTTTGTTTTGAAGGTATTAAAATTCCTTGCCCCAGTTAACCACTGACTGGAAGTCATTTTTTGAGAGTACTTCTCAGTTCTGGATCTTTGAGCTTGCTACTAAGACAGGAGTAAATAATTGTCATCTGCATAGATATGATACTTAGTTAGGAACTGATGACATCAGGAAGATCATTGATGAAGATCAAAAATATATAGTTTCATGCTTCTAAAGTTAAATAAAGTTGAAAGCTCACTCTTATTTTGAATTATATTACAATTTATTAAACTTTATTCATATTACATATAAAGTGGTTCTTGAATTTTAGTGATTCTCTACTCACTCTACCTTCAGTATTTTGACTAAAAAATGGTTACACTGGAAATAAATACTTTCCAAGTTCCAAATTCATTTTGTTCTTTTCAAGTAATCCTTTTTATGATTTGGTAAAAACCCAATTTGTTGATCAACCATGTTGCTTCTGTGTTGAGATGCCAGGTCAGGATTGATTACATTACAGACCCTTCTTTGAATTTTGTGAAGAATCTCAAGATATATAGCCAGAGCACCAGACCAGAAAATTCTGATGAAAAGAACACTGGCACAACACAACAAACCAAATTTCCTAGCAATAGTCCTAGCAATTGATTCAATATAATCACTCCACTTCATGTCAGTTTAAAATATGATCCCAATAAAATACAAAGTGTTCCTCTCCTGGAGTTTCTGGAGGTTCTCTATGATTATTAAATGGAAGCAGTTTTCCTTTGGAGGTATTAAAATTTACAAACATTCCTTTCCCCAGTTAACCACTTACTGGAAGTCATTTTTGAGAGCAGTTCTATGATATGATTTGGTAAAAACCCAATTTGTTGATCAACCAAGTTGCTCCTGTGTCGAGATGCCAGGTCAGGATCGATTATATTACGGACCCTTTCTTTGAATTTTGTCAAGAATCTCAATATGTATAGCCTAACACCAGACCAGACAACAACAAAAAACATCTCTGGCACAACACAGCAAACCCAATTTCCTAGCAATTGACCAGTTGATTCAATATAATCACTCCGCTTCATGTCAGTTGAAAATATGATCCTAAGAAGACACAAAGTGTTGTCTCCCGGAGATTAACATCAGCCATACTGATGGCAGACAAAAAAGGTTCTCTGTGGTGATTAAATGAAAACAGTTTCGTTTTGGAGATATTAAAATTTACAAGGCATTCCTTTCCCACAGTTAGCAACTGATTGAAGATTCTTTTCGAGATCAGTTCCAGTCTTACTGGATCTGTCTGATATCTACACACATGTTTCATCTAGATGGAAACTGATGACATCAGTGAGGTCGTTGATAAAGATCACAAATAGGGTTGGTTCATGGATATACACCTAGAGGAAGTCTGAATTAAGAGAAAAAAAATCTAGAAGTGCGTTTGTTCAACACGCTCGTCATTACACGATTTGTTATAAACGATTAGATTAAGCCAAATCTGCTTCCAAAGAGTTGCACTTTACTAGTCATTGAAGAATAGACATGCTGCCGACCCTTTCCTGGATAGAATCATTACATGGTTTCTTTGAAATTTACTCCAACGAAAATTACAATTTCAGCAGCCACTAAAAATGGAGAACCCATCACCAAGCCTGTACTTTCGTTTCGTTGGCTTTATCTCGCATCTAAGAGTTTAATTTCTTATTTACTGATGAGGATGCAGTTGACTAAATTCGCCGCCAACGTGCATGTACATGACTATAAGCTTCCTTATTGGTTTCGCCAATACCTGCTCCTGTCACCACAATTCCCTATCGCCGTTTGTCTTTGCAAGAATTGGTTGGAAGTGAAAGAAAATCAGAGTGGAAGAAAATGCCGAAGGTGGACCTCAGCTTTCCAGAATGTGACCTACATACTTGATTTCCGGGCGTATATGGAATGAAACATTTAGAATCCAGTTATGAAGCTTCAACTGACTGCTGCTGACACTGTTATAATTTCGAGTGGCGCCTACTGTAGCATGTCCGTCATGCGTAGCCCTCTTCATCCGTTGTTTCAACCAGTACAACACTTGAAGATAAAAATGCTAGCTGTTTGGTGGAACATGGAGGTTGTAGATTATTATGAAGCGCTAAACCAAAATCCACATAATTAATGAAGAGAAGTATTGTCATCAATTGGAAGCATTGCAAAGAAAATTACACAAAAAACACCCACTGCTGTTTAATCGCAAAGGTGTGTCATATTTATACGATAATGCAAGACTACATATGAAAACTTTATGGCTTTAAATATAGAAAAAGTTGCCTCAACCTCCTTAGTCTCCTGACCTTGCTCCATCCGACTATCATCTTTTAAAAAAATTGTAACAATCTTCAGAAATAAAAAAAAGTTTATTAATTTTGTAGCATTTAAAACTGATATTTCGTATTTCTTTTCACCGAAATCTAAAATGGTTTGATGTATCAGCAATTTGTCAAGATTTCCATACGTCTCTTGCTTGGTAGGTACTGAATTGTTTTTTTTTTTTTTCTGTCTCTCTTGCCTTTAGTCTGTTCTGTGAGTATCACATTTTCCAAAGCCTCATTCTTTATTATGGACCCTAGAAATTTCAACTGTCTATTTTTGTGTCCTTTTTGTTTGCATTGCCTCTCGTAGTTTGTTTTTGCTTAAAAGTTCAGTTTATGGAATTCTCAGCATAGTTCTTTATGACCAAAGTTTTTTCTTTTTTTTTGCTTCAAGACTATTCTTCATCTGTGAGAAAAATGCCCAGCATTCACTGTCATATAGGAGGACTGAAATTATGTAACAGTCCAGTACTCTTCAAACAATTTTTTTTCTGTTTGCTTAACTTTTAGAAAGCATCTTTCACTACTCCAATACGCCTTCGGATTTCAGTCTCACACTTTACGTCCTCTGTTATATATCTTTCCAGATACTTAAATTGTATTTGTTTTGATTTTGGTATCTTCAATTTTTAATTTACATGTTGGGCTATTCCTTTTGTTGACAGCCATACATGGTGTCTTCTTGTAATTAAGGTTTAATTCTTTTTTTGTTTGTTTGCTTTCTTTCACTATCTTCTCTAGGAGTTCTTTTAGTTTCCTTTCTGTGTTTGCTATCAGCACTGTCATTGGCATATCTTATGTTGCGAAGATTATGGCTACCAATACCGGTAGGATTTCTAATTCTCTCAGAATTGCCTCACTGTATAGGTTGAATAAGCCTGCTGAGAAGACACATAAAATACCTATGTTAAATACAAATCTGGTTCAATAAAAAGAGATTCAAGCCAAAATATTAGTCTGATATATTTCTTTTAAATTATTTTGACTTAAAAACCTCTTTCCTCATTACGTGCCCTAGAAATTTCAACTGTCTATTTCCATGTCCTTTTTATTTCCATTGTATCTAGAAGTTTGTTGTTGCTCACATGTTCAGTTCATGGTATTCTCACAATCTTTCTCTAGGACCAAATTTTTGTTGCTTCAATGCTATTCTTTACCTGTGCGAAGATTGTCCAGCATTCACCGTCATATAGGAGTACTGAACTGTTAGGTAATATACGTAACAGCTTTTGGAAAGCAGTTTTTGCTGTTCTAACGAACGGTCTGGTTTCATTGTGGCACTTTCCGACCCGTATTAATAAAACAACGGAACACATGAAAAAAAAAATCATGCATGCAGATTGTTAGGATATGAAGAGCGTCGTCTATCATGAAGTGCTAAACTAAAAACCCGCAGAGAATTATTGTCATCAATTGGAAACATTGCACAGGAAAACATTGCAGAGAAATCGCACATTATAGCTTAATCGCAATAAGTTTTCTCTTACACGATAATGCAAGTATTACTCGAATCACCCAGTAAACGACTATTGCACTACATTTGAAAATAAAGAGTCAATCGTTATATCCCCCTCCTTAACCTCATAAATTTCACTCCTTACCATCATCATATCACAGACTCGTCCTGGGTATGACGATAAACTACATCCGCAGCAATGTATCTGATCGAGAGGTTTTGAGGATCGTGAAACCATCTCTTAATTGCGGGTGTTCCATGGTCCGCCTTGACCTTGGAACACCAGTAATTAAGGATCCTGGCTATGGGCAAATATTTACCCCCCCCAAACTATGTTCAAAATGCTATGAAAGTATAAAAATAGATTTTTATAGTAAAAAATACCAGCAATATATCTTTGAAATGAAAAATATTATAGTTAATACATTTGACTCTCGACAAAAAAAAAATTATTTACAAAAATACGTCAATGAAACCTGATCTACAAACTGATTTCTTACAAAAAATACATATTCTAATCCCATGAAACTAGCCTAAAATTCATGTCGACATTAAATAACCCATTAAGGTTGCTCTGCCGTAAAACAAAATAAACCAAAGCAAATCACATCATACGTCTCATTCCTCATTCCTTTTACAATAGCCGTCTACCACGAGCGGCTCTCGAGTGTTCTATTGTGCGAACTGTCGTAAAAATTAAAAAAAAAGAAGTTTTTGCCCCACCCTCCTTAATCTCCTGAATGTGCTTCACCTGATTATCATCTCTTAAGATCATTACAGAAATTTAGTGGGTTTTATTTTTTGTGAAGTTAAAATTTATATTGAGTGTTTCTTTGCCTTAAAACCTAAAGAATCTTACGTTCGAGAAAGCAAAAACTTGCCAAGTAGATGGGATTATAGGTAATTAGGAGAAATATGTTGTTTTCTTTTATTTAATCTATCAATTAAGGCTAAGGAAACGTTTGTTTATTTTCCATTTACAAATGCAACACGTATTTTCTTCTAACTGAATACTTTTCGATACAATAGAAAAATACGCCATCTCTCAAGAAAGAAGAGAAAAGATATTTACTAAGACAAAAAAAATATTTTTTCTGCTTGTAGGTGCAATGGAAGCAGTTACATTTATTCTGCTCCACAAGAGTTGTTTCACATGAATATGATTTTTCTTTTTCTCCAAGAATGAAAATAGATTAATCAATATTCTTCCATGGGGCAATGTGCCTACTCATACAACTTGCGTAATATTAGAGAAAATCTCAGAGCAAGCAAAACAGCATAGATTCATACCATCCACAGGAACATTTGTGCCAAAAACTAAGCGAATTAAATTCAGCTGGAATTTAGACTCGATTTACCAATATCATTTTCTGCACCGATAACCGTAACACTACCCGTACATCCGTCGGCATGAACGATAACTACACTAAAATATCCAGTTGAAGACTGCAAAATTTATGCTGCCTGTGTTTGATCTATTAAACAGGTAAAATAGGTATTTTTTGTTGTTGTTGTTGTTGTTTTAATCATTTCACCCCAAGCAAGGCTGGAATGCCACTAGTACGAAAGGGGATACAGGGAGTGTAAGTGAGAGAAAATACTGAGTATAAGGAGGATTAAGGAAAGGGGAAAAAAAGATGAACGGGATTCAAGAAGATAGTAACTGATGCTACTTTTAAAATCTTGAAAATTGTAGTTATCAGGGAAGCAAGTAAACGGAAATGAGTTTCACAGGCGGGAAGTGCGAGAAAAGAAACTGTTGGTGTAAAAGTGGCAGTTACATTTAACTAATTCAACAGTAAACGTAAAAAAAATAAAACTAACCTAGATATCAATTTAGTAGCAACGCTTAAATGCATCTAGTCGAGGCACAGCTATACCTTTGAAAATGTTTACCAATTTGTGCGTGTCTCGAATCAAGTGACTCTCAGCTTGAGCCTAGCCATTTTTCGGCCTCACCCTTCTTTTAGATTGTACCTACCCCCATTGTGTGTCGATTAGAATGCGACAATACAAATAACTACTGCTGAAAGTATATTGGCAAAAAATGTAAAACTTTTTCGCAAAAATTGAACAAATATTTTTTTTTTCTCGATGAATTTCTTATTATTTCCACGATTTACATATGAACTATTTCTCTCACCGACATGAAATTTCGATATGAACCCCCGTAAATTAAATAAAAGGTCCATTTTGGAATCCCTAGTAGATTAGCCAGATTGATATACTCCTGATAAAGACCTGATGGCACAAGGACAGGAATTTTCGGATGAAAGCAACAAAGGGGAGAACAACATGTAAATAGAGTAAATGAATAATTTTAAACCTGTTTACTCATTTCTTTCGTTCTGTAATACCACTGTATTATGGATTAGCCATATCTTCTTTTATGAGCCGTGTCCCTTCTGGACGTGGGTGATCATGGCCCTCCACTATTTCTTATACTTTGTAACTTTAAGCAATGTTTGTCGCCTTTCTATCCACCCCAAGTCTGTTTACAGAATCTTGTTAGTTATGCAACTCGCAGTTACCTTATTACCTTACGTATCTCGTGTGGGGGTCAAATCCTTCAAACCCTATTTTATCCCCCAGAAATTTCCGTTGTCTTTTTCTAATCTACGGCATATGGTTTCAAAATTAAGGATACAGCAAAGAATTCAAAAAAATAGCCGCATTTACGCTTTGGAGTTTGGATTACTTCTATTTAAATTATCTTAACATAATCCGTTTAAGTTCAGATTAATTTCTAATATACAAATCATCGTAAATAGATTGCCGTGTATTAATAGCCTTGAGGACGATTTGAGTTGTAGTTACTAATGAGTTATTTTCTTCGTTTCGCATTTAAGTCAAATCGCGTCTAAAATTTCGGATTGTTTTAATTTGTCTATAGTATTTTTTTAATTATTTAAACATGCTACATTATAAAAGAGTTTTAAAAAGAGAAAAAATTTATTGGTTAAAGTAAATCTTTTGTTCGGTTTATTAAGTAAAGATAAAATATTTATCATGGCATTTTTCTGTATTCTTTGGTAGAGGAGTAATCATTATTTACATAAGGCACAGACAGATTAGTATCAGTATCCTCACATTTCTTCCTGTAATCAATCTAGCCACAGGGTTGAATCTATCTGCAGGTGGAGTAATAGATATGGAAGGGGAAATCGGAGAGCAGTGTTCAAATTTCAGTCAGATCCGTTACTCTCAAGTAACCTTGGAAACGATATGGATATATCTCCGCCCCACTGTTATGGGTTAAATATTAAAAGTTGTAACTGGAATCATTGTTATTCTGAACGAAAGTTAATAAAGAAAAAAAACGAGAAACATTGCTTAAAGATAAAAAAAATCGCCTTGTCGGCTGTGGCGTCAGAATACATCGACTGCACCTCTGCAGAGGGGTGACCAGCACCTCCATATGAGGTATACTGGGTAAGACGATAGACTACAGACGGCAGCAAGGCCTCTGATCAGGGAGATCGAGAAACGTGAAACAACCTATTGAATGATAGTGTCCAGAATTTTTTTTAAAAATCCCATCGGCATTAAATAATCCATTGAGGTTGATATATCGTAAACCAAATCAAACCAAACCAACCAATGCTCGTCTGTAGCATTCAGAACTAACTACGATGAAAGCAGTCTGGTGCCAAAATTAAAGAATCGTAATGCAAATTTCTCAGAGCCAACCATCATTTTTTGGTGTCCTTTCGCCTTCCGGGATGGTCATATATCTGCAAAATAAAAATTTTATCGGCATTAAATAACACATTGTAGTTGATATGCCGTAAAACAAACCAAAACAAACCAAACCTACTTGATGCTCGTCTGTAGCATTTAGAACTATCCACGATGAAAGCAGTCTCGTGCCAACATTAAAGAATCGTAATGCGAATTTCTCAGAGCCTACCATCATTTTCTTTGGTTTCCTCTCTCGTTCCGGGATGGTCTTATCTCTTGTCGGCATTAAATAACCCATTGTAGATGATATGCCACAAGGCAAACCAAACCAAACAGATTTGATGCTTGTCTGTAGCATTCACAACTATCCACGATGAAAGCGGTCTCGTGCCAACATTAAAGAACTGTAATGCTAATTTCTCACAGCCTACCACTATTATATTTTTGTATCCTTTCTCGTTCCAGGATGGCCTTATCAGAAAAAAAATCTTCTCGGCATTAAATATCCCACTGAGTTTGATATACCGAAAAACTAAACCAAACCAAACCAAACCAAACCAAACCAACTTGATGCTCTTCTGTAGTATTCAGAACTATCCACGATTAACTTGGTCTCGTGCCAACATTAAAGAATCGTAATTATTACCGTATATTAATCGCCTTGAGGAATTACGGATTATTTAAGTAATTTAACAGAAACCAATTTTTTAACAAGATAAGTTACATTTATTTGCTTTTCCGTTATAATTTTGCCTTTTGCAATATTAACGGAGTTAATAGAAGAGGAACTATAATTGTTTTTTTAATAACTAGAAATATTTAAAGAGATCAGTACTGTTTCTGTATTTTATAATACCAAAATCATATAATGATGGTAGAGACGAAATTTCCAAGGATTTTCAGTGGATTTAACATAACATATAACGTATTTAACATCGTGGCCGGAATGTATGCTCATTCAGTATAGAATATTATGGGTTATATATTAAAAGTCTAATGGAAAGATGATATTTTTCGGCAGTTGCATTTATTTTTAGAATTTAAATTGTCTTTATTGGAAATATATTTATTTAATATAATGTTGCTATGATGGGAGATGTATGTGCCTGCGTTATAAACGCATCTATAGCTGATAGACATTATTTTTGTTGAAAATCATTTTAATGTTGGTGAATTGTTAAAGTCATTAGCTTCTAGTGATATAATGGCTGTCTAGATCTCTGAAGACACATGACCCAGTGAATAAAGACGTTGGTTAGATCCAGTGACTAGGTTCTAGTGATAATATCTCTGAGATGTTGATTATTGTTATTTACATTATTCGGACTGTTATCCTCATCTTCATTGCCATATTCACAAGACACATGGCCCAGTGGATAAAGACGTTGTTTAGATAGTACTTGCTTCTGGCTGTCTATATCTCTGAGATGAGGTATTATGATTACTCATTATTCGGACTATTATCCTCATCTTCATTGCCATATTCACAGGACCATGGCCCAGTGGATAAAGACGTTGGTTAGATCCAGTGACTAGCTTCTAGTGATATAATGGCTGTCTATATCTCTCAGATGAGGTATTATGATTACTTGCATTATTTACATTATTCTTCATCACCACATTCACAGAGACACATATGGATAAAGACGTTGGTTAGATCAACGTTATATCCCTGAGATGAGGTATGATGATTCGGAGTGTTATCCTCCTCTTCACTGCCATATTCACAACGTTCCGGCCGTTGTACCTCCCACCCCGGCTTTCTTCAGATGATGTGAATTTCGAACCGAAGCCTTATTTCTTCCACTGGTGCATATTGTTCTAGTTCCACGTACCATACTTCTTCCGGATATCTCAGTTATTTCCTTTAACTCAACTCTTCAAGTTTTGATCCACCACTGTTGTAGCCTGGTATTGAACTCACAACTTTTTGGTTCTATATTACTGGATCTAACCAACGTCTTTATCAACTGGGCCGGAGCGTACAACCGCCGAAACGTTGTAAATAATGCAAGTAATTTGTTTATCATTAACTAAATTTGTTTACGTATTTATTTAGATTTTTTTTGTTTATTTTCTTTCTTTCGTTCTTTATTTATTTCTTTATTGAGTGATTGATTTATTTATTTGATACCATATTTGCTTAGTATTGCCTTTGTCTAAACTTTGTTTTATTATCTGTGTTGTATCTATCTAGCGCAATACAATCATCTGCCTATCTATTTATCGCAAATTATTTATATCACTCGCAATCTTTAAATATTAGTTTGCCTTTCTATCTCAGCTTGTGTACTATTTATATATCTATTGCAATTTATCCATTTCTATCGTAAACTGTTACTATCCATCTGTCTGTCTACCTATCTATCTATCTATCTGTCTATCTGTCTCAGTTTATTGATATCTATCTATGGCAATCTGTTACTATCTATCTATCTGTCTCAGTTTATTGATATCTATCTATCCCAATCTGTTACTATCTATCTATCTATCTATCTATCTATCTATCTATCTATCTATCTATCTATCTATCTGTATTTAAGTAATCCATTGACGTAAATACAAAGTCATTAATGAATTGGAACGGAAACGAGAAATATTCGAGTGTGATTAAGGAAACAGATGAACAAAACAAAGCCTATAACTTCTTTTCCGAATGTCATCTCTTCAAAACATATTTTCTTTTTCTTTGTTTCTTTTTTGCCGTTGATGGGTTAAAAATTTAAAAGAAAGAATAAATTGGTAGAAATACCCGTTGGTTGTATAAACGTTTTATGTTCATCTCATTTTAGTATTCTTGAGTGGGGTTAAACAAGGGGTAAGATTTATTGAAGCCTTACTGATCGTTTGTAATAACAACGAGGCAAAACAATGATCACATGAGTAATGCCTGTATTAAACATAAGGGATGCATTAAGATAACAGACAACCCGTGGTCGACTTCTTCTTCCTACCTTATTTGAGAAAATACCCAGAAACACCGAACATTAATAATAATAATAATAATAATAATTATTATCATTATTATTATTATTATTATTATTATTATTTTCTTTGATTTCTGGCGTTTACTCATTTCTTTCCGGGTCCCGTCCAGGGACCTAAGGTTAGAAATGGCATCATGACACTTTCCACTGACAAAAAAAAAATATTACATAGATAAAGCCCTTCGTAAAGTGTAGGCTGTACTTGTCAGAACAATTTTTTTGTATCTCCTTGAGGCATGGACTTCCAGGAATCCCTTCAATTAGTCTACTGCAATCTTTTCCAACCAGTCCTAGGGCTCCAACTACAACATGGATTGTTGATGTTCCCATATGCCACATTTTCGAGACTTCTATTTCAAGGTCCTTGTATTTTGACAGCTATTCAACCCTTAAAACACCTGAAGATAATTACATATGCAAACAACTAACGACTCATCCCGGGGGAATGCACAAAATGGCGGGACTGTTTCATAAGATTTATATTTAACTACTCGATTAATTGCTTTTACTAACTAATCAACTGATAGAAAGTTTTGAAATGAGCCCACAACCCATCATGTTACTTACGTTTCAGTTACATTCCGTTCACGCTGGCTGTTTGTCACGTTGATTACCAGTATAACCGTTTTTCTCAAGACAAGTGTTGTACAAAGACTCGTATTTTTTTTATATTAAATATAACTTATAGAAGACAGAAATACTGTCGAAATATTGTTAAACGCTGTTTTTTCTGTCCTTTTTCTTTTCTTGAAGGGCTCTATTCTCTAAGTTTTGTAATAATAATAATAATAATAAAAGTAACACCCGTAAAAATTTTACGTTTTTACGGTTTGAATTTTTTTATGATAATGCTAATTCTTTATTTAATGACTGAATAAGCTGCTTGCGTGTTCTATGACGATAAAATATCCCTAGAAACATCACCGTTGTATCGTGAAAATATTTGAGCTCAACAACAACATATTACAATAAATATGAATGGAGACCGTTATTTAAAGAACTAAGAGGGTACAAATGAACAGATTGAAATTGACAAATTGTCGAAATCTTAAAAATGTGGCGCATGAGGACATTAGTATTTCGAGTTATAATTGGAAAAGGACCTCGATTGACACATTCAAGGGATCCCTGGTAGTCAATGCCTTATAAAACACACAAAAAAAATTCTACTGTCAAGTGGAGCTCACACCTTAGGAAGGGCTTTATATATATAGAATGTGTGTAATCATAGGTTGTATATTCTTGTTTTGTTTTGTTCAGTGGAAAACATCTTAATGCCATTTCTGACCTTAAATCACTGGTGGGGACCCGGAAGTAAATGAGTATACAAAAGAAATCAAAGGAAATTGAATTGAATTTAATTACTGTACGTTTTAATCTTATCTTTATTTATTTTGCTAAAAGCAGAAAAAATAATGCTCTCAATTGAAGGAACAAATCTAGGCCAGAATACCTCCATCTTCTTATCCGCTCCATAGGGAATAGAAAAAAAATCGACAAAATGGATGCTTACTCATCAGATTTTTTAAAAAGATAATAATAATAATAATAATGCTTACTAAGAAATATTTTAAAGCGTAAGTAAATGTTGAATATATTTCCATATTTTACATCTCAAAATCCGGACATGTTTAATTTTCATGAACATGAATTTATATATCTTCCTGACGTTTTCTTGTACTGATATCTTGGGTTCATATAATCTTTTATTTAAATTCTTTGAGGTTTTACCTATGTCTTCCTTGTTAAAATTATTACAGTTGATAACGTAAATTCTTCTTCGCAAGAATTATTATTGTTTATGAATTAATTATTTTAGTTTTTTAGAAGCAGTTCTAAAAAATGTTATGTTAAATTATTTTCATCTATTTTAATATATTTGATGAATCTTTTTTTCACATGAATTCGAATACTGGAGAAACTTAAAAGTACTTTCAGTGTATATCATTTAAATACTGAATGCTGAAAAGTCTTGAGGGCTCTTACATAGAAAAAAGAAGAAAAAAGATTATGTTAAATAGTTTAACGCAAATAATGTAAATAATTATAATACCTCATCTCAGAGATATAAACAGCCATTATATCACTAGAAGCTAGTCACTGGATATAACCAACGTCTTTATTCACTGGGCCATGTGTCCTTGTGAATATGACAATGAAGATGAGGATAACAGTCCGAATAATGTAAATAATGTAAATAATCATAATACCTCATCTCAGAGATATAGACAGCCGTTATATCACAAGAAGCTAGTCACTGGATCTAACCAACGTCTTTATCCACTGGGCCATGTGTCCTTGGAATATGGCAATGAAGATGAGGATAACAGAATAATGTAAATAATAAATAATCATAATAACTCATCTCAAAGATATAGACAGTCAATCACTAAGCTAACTGGATCTAACCAACGTCTTTATCCATTGGGCCAGTCCTTGTGAATATGATGAAGATGAGGATAACAGTCCGAATAATGTAAATAATGTAAATAATCATAATAACTCATCTCAAAGATATAGACAGTCATTATATCACTAGAAGCAAGTCACTGGATCTAACCAACGTCTTTATCCACTGGGCCATGTGTCCTTGGGAATATGGCAATGAAGATGAGGATAACAGTCCAAATAATGTAAATAATGCAAGTAATCATAATACCTCATCTTAGAGATATAGACAGCCATTATATCACTAGAAGCTAGTCACTGGATCTAACCAACGTCTTTATCCACTGGGCCATGTGTCCTTGGAATATGGCAATGAAGATGAGGATAACAGTCCGAATAATGTAAATAATGTAAATAATCATAATAACTCATCTCAAAGATATAGACAGCCATTATATCACTAGAAGCTAGTCACTGGATCTAACCAACGTCTTTATCCATTGGGCCATGTGTCCTTGTGAATATGGCAATGAAGATGAGGATAACAGTCCGAATAATGTAAATAATGTAAATAATCATAATAACTCATCTCAAAGATATAGACAGTCATTATATCACTAGAAGCAAGTCACTGGATCTAACCAACGTCTTTATGCACTGGGCCATGTGTCCTTGGGAATATGGCAATGAAGATGAGGATAACAGTCCGAATAATGTAAATAATGTAAGTAATCATAGAAACTCATCTCAAAGATATAGACAGTCATTATATCACTAGAAGCTAGTCACTGGATCTAACCAACGTCTTTATCCACTGTGTCATGTTTCCTTGTGAATATGGCAATGAAGATGAGACTAACAGTCCAAATTATGTAAATAATGCAAGAAATCATAATACCTTATCTCGGAGATTTAGACAGATAATAGTTCAACATTTAAAACCATTAAATCCTTATCTTAAACGAATAATCTAAAATATATTTATCTTATAGTTTGTCTTCGGTGACTTTTAATGCTCACCACGACAGGTGACAAAAATATTCTAAAGTTACTGGTGTTTCCGGTATGGAGACGTTCATGTTTTGCAACGGCTCAATCGCTCACTCAAATCGTGGACCTTCCTACTCGTTTCCCTAGCCAAAGCTTATTAACTGGATCTAAGTCTTAATGCCACTACTCGCTCTTGCCAGGCTTCGAAATACTATCCTCTAGGTTACTCGGACCACTCTGAAGTAGGTTTTGATATCTTTTTCCAAGCATCCATTAAACGGGAACCCCATATCCATAAGACCTTTTTCAGTTACCAAGCATGTAGACTGAGACTAATTCCGAGATTTTCTTCGTGACGCTCCTTGGACTGATATGTTCAACCTCCCAAATAAAAATTGCGCCACTGAGCTTTCTTACTGTATCAAAGCCGGTATTGACGCTTTTGTCCCTTCTCGGGAATTTTTAAAGAACTCTGGTGAAACGTCCGGTCCATCCAACTATTGGCCTATTAGCCTTCTACTTCTTTTTGTGGAGCGCTCTAAGTTCTAATCAATGCTGAATTGGTTCATCAACTCTCAACGTAGGGCCTTTTCTCAGGCAAGCAATACGGCTTTCATTTTTCTAGATCAACTGCTGATGTGCTAATGATTATCGCGGAAAGAGACTATCGTGCTCTGAATGAAAACGGACTGTAGCATTGGGCATCTCGAAAGCTATTGACAGGGTCTGACATTCAGAACTTCTCTACAAGCTAAAACGTTACGGTATCTGCAGACCCATTTTTGAGCTGATCCATTTCTTCCTATCAAATCGTGAAATGAAAGTTCTCT
Organism: Acanthosepion pharaonis; assembly: GCA_903632075.3. Classification (NCBI taxonomy): domain Eukaryota; kingdom Metazoa; phylum Mollusca; class Cephalopoda; order Sepiida; family Sepiidae; genus Acanthosepion; species Acanthosepion pharaonis. The sequence continues at coordinate 1,153,638 of CAHIKZ030000570.1, read as the reverse complement.
TGAACAGCCACTCGTCTAGATCCTTTCGTATTAACGTGGGTGTCACCCAGAGCTCCATTCTTCGTCCTACGCTGTTTTTAGTCTCCATTAACGACCTTCCCGATGACATCACCTGTCAACTTAGCATCTAAGCTAACAAAACAACCATTTACTTCTGCTTTGATAGTAAAGCTGATTAGTCCGACAAGATCAAAATGGCTGCCGATGTACAAAACGAGCACAAGATCATCGTTGATTAGGGCAAAAGATGGCTTGTCAATTTTAACGCCTCCAAAACTAAACATCCCTCCATTAATCATCTGTAAGATCTCTCTCTGCCTTCCACCAGCATGACCTATGTTATCCTCCAGGAAACTAACTCGTTGCGTCTTTTCGGGATAATGTTCTTAGTTGACATGTAGTGAAAAGACTATATTGAATTCATTGATAGGTCAGATGCTAAAAAGGTTGGTTCACTCTGCCGGGCGAGACAATTTTTTCTCTCCGGAATCTATCTTGCATATCTATAAATCTACTATTAGCCCATGCTTAGAATATTGCTGTCATATATCACCCGGCGCCCGTGTTCTCTACCTGGATCTCTTTGATAAGATCCAAACAAAAATCAGTACTATTATTAGTCTTGATTTAGCGGCCCGGCTTCAGTCACTTGTCCACCGGCGTAAGGCTGCCTCTCTGTGCCTTTTTTATAATTACTTTCATGGTAATTGTTCAGATGAGCTCATAGCATAAATTTAAGCGCAACACTAGACTGGAGGCGAGATCGCCTCAATTTAAAGCTAAGCTAGATAGATGCAGCCATAAATTTGATGCTAACAGTCTTTTCTCGCACTTCTAGCTTCTGGAGCTCCCTTCTGGCTCCATGCTTTCCAGCCAATTTAATCTACAAAATGCAATAGCCATCGCTATCTACTGTCCTTTTCTCATTGAGCTTTTCTCTTTCTACTTGATACTAATGTGCCTGTCCCTAATTCAGTCACGCCCTTTGACCCCTTGCTTGTTAGTGGCTGTACTGCATGACTTGGGGTGATACCGATTAAAAAAAAACTTATATAGGTTAACAAGGAATTTAACAATTCTTGAAGAAGAATAAGATTATTAACGCCATTTTCCAGAAAGAAACGGACTTGTTAAACACTAGCGTATCAGAAATTTATCGCTTTTGGTTTGGTTTCAGTAAAAGTCGGTGAGAAGCGCTCTGGCGACCAGAATGCCTATGTATGCGAGATGATTGACTCAAGGATTGTATTAACGAGCCTCTGCAGTTTCAGAACTTTACGACAGGACAAATTATCTAATCTTCACTAGAATGAGAAGACAGAACGTTAATAATCCCTTGATTTGTTAATTTCGAAACGACAAGGATGTGACGAAATAAAATCACGGCTCGGACTATCTTGGACCGGCTCCGGCCTGGGCCAGCTAGGACAAGCCAAGACCACCTATGACTAGCTTAGACCAGCTTGGACAAGATATGACCAGCTAAGACCAGCTTGGACCAGCGGTCCGAGTGCAAACATTCGAGTCCCCACGTTAAAAACTGACCTTGTGTCACAACCTGATTCAGTGGTGGGGGTGGGGGTTAAGTAAATATCAACTTCACGCTAATGGGGCACCTCGGCGTGGTGTAATGGTTAGCAAGCTTGTCTTGCTAGATCAGTTACTACTGAAATGTGAGTTCGATCCTCACTGGATACCCCATGCTTTCAGCTTTTTGTCACATCTAAGCTACGCTTGGAAAATCTTTACTTCACGGCGCTGGTGAGTATTGTATGTTTGTTGATGTTATAAAGATTACCATTTCATTTTCCAACCTCCGTTTTGGTTATTTCCTCATTCAGGAACCTTTTTCTAGGTTACAAGAAAAACTCAGAAAAAAAAATAGAAGGTAAATAAAAAAAACATAATCACAGAAGGAAAAGAAGAAAAAAGAAAATGATTCTTGTAAGGAAAAAAAGAAACAAGCAAACAATTAAAAAACTGAATAGAAAGAAAGAAAGAAAAAAGAAATAAATAAAGAAAGAAAGGACAATTAGAAAGAAAGAAAGAAATGACGATTAGAAAGAAAAAAAAAGAAAGAAAGGGGGATTACCAAATATCGTAAGATGATAAAAGGAAAAAGGAGAAAAGAATAAGAACAAAAAGGGAAAACAAAAATAAGATAGAAGAAAATCTAAAAATGTAAGAAATTGCAAAAAGAAAAGAAGAAAAATAAATAAATAAAAATAAATAAATAAATAAAAATAAGAAACAATTAAAAAAAATCGAAGAATTGTCATATTCTAAGTAAAGCTTTTATTTTTCATTTTTCATGAAACCTTCCTCGTTATTCTGCCCATGTTATTCTCAGCATCCTTCTGTAGAGCAACATTTCAGTTACCTCACATCTTCTCTTCATCTGAGGAAATGTTACTGTTCCTAAATACTTAAAAAAACGGACAGATGTGATGTTCAAAATGACTTCTTACTAAACAATGGATGGAATCCCCAGATTTCCTTCTTATTCTAGCATTGTAATGGCTGTTATTTCAAGGCAAAAGTTTTCAGGTTGATACTTTTTTGCAGAACTGAATCGTTCTCCCAAATCGCCCTTCAAACCTGAAGCAATGGACTTCCCTCGTTGTATTAAAGCCGAAAGCCTTTTTTTAATCATGCGAATAAATTTTGCAGGTGAATGTCCAAGAAATAAACAAAACTTGGCACCACTTTACAGTCAATTTGACAGTCAGCTATACTGACGGCAAAATTTCTCTTCATGCAAGACCACCCACAGTAGTTCACAGTTTAACAAAGATAGAAATAAACGCCTCGTCGAGAAATGATGACTCGACACTGGTTGTCAATAATATAATCTAAGTCTTTCATTCCGGGCTTTGCTCATTCAGTCTACGATATTGGATTAGTAGCTCAGATCTTCTCTTCGAATTTCCCCTTGCTCATCTCAAGATTACGAGGCGTGGATAGCAGCAATAACAGGTGATATTGGAACTAGCCGAGGGACAATTTCATCCACGGCAGAGCCAAAACAAGAACAGGATCTTCCATTCTTATGCATAGCTGTTAATATAGTCTAGCAACGGGAAGGATTAAATATCCGGTTTTCTGTCATTTAACCTCACATTCTTTTCTTTACACACTTGTTCCCTTTTCTATTATCGATGTATGGAGCATGATATCTAAAACCCCATCCACTGGCTATGAAAAGAATGCATTGGAGATTGAGATAAAATCATATTTTATTTTCTACATTGGTGTCCCAATGCTGATTAATGATAATCAACAGTGAATTAGTAAGGGGGAAAAAGACAGACAAACAAGTGCGACAGTGTTTAACCTTTCTGCTCACAAAACACGCTGTCATCAAAATACGTTTTTTAGGCTTGACCCAGATATTAATTTAACTATATTCACTCCTCAGTAATGCCCATTGTTTTAAAAAGAGATAATTGTTTCTTTCGTTAGCGGCATATCAACAACTTATGAGACATTTAATTCCGAAATTTAATTTTCGCGGAAGTATTAGTACATAACTGCACAAAAACGAATCGCCGGCAATATATATATATATATATATATATATATATATATATATATATATATATATATATATATATATGAATAATTTCACATAATAATTAATCGAGTTGTTTAGAAGAAGAATACTCAACAGAATGAATTGGACGACGGTTTCGTCCATTATTTCGTAAAAATTAGAAGCACGCATCCAGAACCGACAATCGAATAGGGACCTTTACGATACAAGGAAACGTACTATATACACTGCGTGCCAAATTATTATCTAATATTTCAAAAACTATCTAATCAATTCACATAAAATTTTCACACAATGTTGGCAATCACTGAAATTTTCGTACTGATCTGCGCAATGTAAACAAACTGGCGCCATATTTGTTATCACACGGTGATTTGACCCTGCCAAATTATTAGAAAGGTTTCAATTAAAATACCTACAATTGAGCAAACAAAACATTTATTAATGTTGCACGTGGATGTTTATGATCAAAAGAAGCTAATAAATAAGATAAACAAACAAATAATAGCAGATACAAACAAAGGCACAGTTTTAAACAAATTAATAGGGAATGTGCCTTCCATGTTTTGAAATTACTTGAAGAAGTCGACGATCCATAGAATTTGTTAATTATAGGATGTCATCTGCTGTAATGCTGTGAGATATATCAAGAATTGCTTTCCACAACACAGCGTTGCTCCTGAGTTGTCGTCTGTTGGCGTACAGTCTTCGCTTCATGATGCTCCAAAGGTTTTCGACTGGGTTCAAATCCGGAGAATTTGCTGGCCACTTCATTTTTCGAGGTCCATTGAAGCCTAACTGTTTCAAATATTCAGTATATATTCTTGTGAGCAGCATGTGAGGGAGCATTATTTTGCATAAAAACAATGGCCCTTCTGAAGGCAACTCTTTGCCTTTTCATCCACGGTTCAAGATGCTCCTTCATAAACGCTATGTATGCATCAGCAGTTATATTGACACCTCTCCATGGGCCCACTAATGTTTTTCCAATACTACCACCCCAGATCTTTATGCCCCCACCGTCTTGTTGGTGTCTCAAACGCTGATGGCGATTCTGTCCGTTCATTACCCAGCTTTTGCACCATGTATCTGGCCCATCAAGAGTTGCTCGAGTTTAGTCTGTGAACAAAACTTTAGGGAAGTCAATTTTCATATTGTCCTCGGGCCATTTCAATCAATTTTGAATGTGATTTCTCGTCAACGGAGGCTTCGATACAGGTTTGACTGTTGTTGCTATTTCCCTAAGATACCGACACCGAGTACTTTTAGACACAGTAGGATCCCCATGCGACTGAAAAGCTCTTGACTGGTAAGTCCAGGGTCCTTCGTGGCCTCTTGTTTAAGTCGTGACATGAGACGACGTGAAATAACCCTCGGCTTACCTTTATCTGCTCTTTTGCGTACTTATGTAGGGTCGGCGGTGAACTTTTTTCACTGTTTGATGACACCTCCCTATCATTTTAGAAATTTCTAGGGTAGATCTACCTTTTGAGAGTTCTGAGGTGATAGTTTTCTTTACAGCATCACTTAAACTGCTTTTACGACCCATCTTTTCACTAAATTCTTACACTTTTGTAATAATTTGGTACACTCGAATCACAGAGCTAATAACAAATATGGCGCCAGTTTGTTTACCTTGCGCAAATCAGTACGAAAATTTCAGTGATTGCGCAAGTCAGTATTGCCAACATTGTATGAAAATTTTGTGTGAATTGATTGGACAGTTTTTGAAATCTTAAAAAAAAGTTATCTCGAAAATAATTTGGCATATATATATATATATATATATATATATATATATATATATATATATATATATATATATATATATTTGAATAAAAGACAGACCACGTTAAGGTTCCATGTAATAAGCTATTTCACCATAACCCTTTAACAGGGTTCTGGATCATCAGACTTTAATTCCAAAAGCTGAAATGAAAAATGGAAAGAAATTCACACGTTTTTTACGGACGCGTCTAAGAATTTGAATGAAACCTGTCGTGTAATTTATTGGGGTTGTTGTAATGTCTTCCTTTAATGTAGTTCTTATCATTCACCCCTTAGCTATCTATATCTAGAGACGAGACACGTTAAATTTAAGCAACATCCAGCCGACACACTGGGGTTAAAATAGGAAACTAAAATGATACATATGACACACTCATATCCTCTTTCCCACCTCACTTCCTCACTTCGTTCACTTTGCGTATACTTGATGAGGTCCGTAAAAAAAGTGTGAATTTCTTTTCATTTTTCATTTCAGCTTTTGGAAGTAAAGTCTGATGATCCAGAACCCTGTTAAAGGGGTTATGGTGAAATAGCTTATTACATGGAATCTTAACGTGGTCTGTCATTTATTCAAACATATCTGCTCTGAATTTTACATTGAGCTCTCTGGATATCATCCTCCTCAGGTCTACCCATACGGATTACCTAAATTTGCATAAACTATATATATATATATATATATATATATATATATATATATATATATATATATATATAGTGACGTAGATTCACATGAGTACAATTATCTTTTTCGATATGTCTCACATTCGTTTACGTGCACAATTAACTTACGTCGTATATCGACATTTAATTTCATATTATGATTCCAGTCATGTTTTTCATTTTGTCTCTCCTCCCTTTACGTGCACATTACACATTCGTCATCTATGGACCATCAGCTTAACATTTTGATTCTCCTCATCATTTCCGTCTTGTCTCTGATTCCTCTACGTGCACATTACACTTTCGTCGTCTATCGACATGCAGCTTACACTTATGATTCTGCTCGTCACTTCCGTCTAGTCTCTGATTCCTCTACGTGCTCATTACACTTTCGTCGTCTATCGACATGCAGCTTACACTTATGATTCTCCTCATCATTTCCGATTTGTCTCTGATTCCTCTACGTGCACATTACACTTTCGTCGTCTATCGACATGCAGCTTACACTTATGATTCTCCTCATCATTTCCCTCCTGTCTCTGATTCTTCTACGTGCTCATTACACTTTCGTCGTCTATCGACATGCAGGTTACACTTATGATTCTGCTCGTCACTTCCGTCCTGTCTCTGATTCCTCTACGTGCTCATTACACTTTCGTCGTCTATCGACATGCAGCTAACACTTATGATTCTCCTCATCATTTCCGTCTTGTCTCTGATTCCTCTACGTGCACATTACACTTTCGTCGTCTATCGACATGCAGCTTTCACTTATGATTCTGCTCGTCACTTCCGTCTTGTCTCTGATTCCTCTACGTGCACATTACACTTTCGTCGTTTATCGACATGCAGCTTACACTTATGATTCTCCTCATCATTTTCGTCTTGTCTCTGATTCCTCTACGTGCTCATTACACTTTCGTCGTCTATCGACATGCAGCTTACACTTATGATTCTCCTCATCATTTCCGATTTGTCTCTGATTCCTCTACGTGCACATTACACTTTCGTCGTCTATCGACATGCAGCTTACACTTATGATTCTCCTCATCATTTCCGATTTGTCTCTGATTCCTTTACCTGCACTTTACACTTTCGTCGTTTATCGACATGCAGCTTACACTTATGACTCTTTTCATCATTTCCGATTTGTCTCTGATTCCTCTACGTGCACATTACACATTCGTCGTCTATCGACATGCAGCTTACACTTATGATTCTCCTCATCATTTCCGTCTTCCCTCTGATTCCTCTACCTGCACATTACACGTTCGTCGTCTATCGACATACAGATTATCATTATGATTCTCTCAATCATTTCCGTCTTGTCTCTGATTCCTCTACGTGCACATTACACTTTCGTCGTCTATCGACATGCAGCTTACACTTATGATTCTCCTCATCATTTCCCTCCTGTCTCTGATTCTTCTACGTGCACATTACACTTTCGTCGTCTATGGACATGCAGCTTACACTTTATGATTCTCCTCATCATTTCCGTCTTCCTCTGATTCCTCTACCTGCATTACACGTTCGTCGTCTATCGACATACAGATTATCATTATGATTCTCTCAATCATTTCCGTCTTGTCTCTGATTCTTCTACGTGCACATTACACTTTCGTCGTCTATCGACATGCAGCTTACATTTATGATTCTCCTCATCATTTCCGTCTTGTGTCTGATTTCTCTACGTGCACTTTACACTTTCGTCGTCTATCGACATGCAGCTTACACTTATGTTCTCCTCATCATTTCCGTCTTGTCTCTGATTCCTCTACGTGCACATTGCACTTTCGTCGTCTATCGACATGCAGCTTACACTTATGATTCTCCTCATCCGTCTTTCCTCCTGTCTCTGATTCTTCTACGTGCACATTGCCTTTACATTCGTCGTCGTCTATGGACATGCAGCTTACACTTATGATTCTGCTCATCATTTCCGGCTTCCCTCTGATTCCTCTACGTGCACATTACACGTTCGTCGTCTATCGACATACAGATTATCATTATGATTCTCTCAATCATTTCCGTCTTGTCTCTGATTCCTGTACGTGCACATTACACTTTCGTCGTCTATCGACATGCAGCTTTCACTTATGATTCTGCTCGTCAATTCCGTCTTGTCTCTGATTCCTCTACGTGGTCATTACACTTTCATCGTCTATCGACATGCAGCTTACACTTATGATTCTACTCATCATTTCCGTCTTGTCTCTGATTCCTCTACGTGCTCATTACACTTTCGTCGTCTGTCGACATGCAGCTTACACTTATGATTCTCCTCATCATTTCCGATTTGTCTCTGATTCCTCTACGTGCACATTACACTTTCGTCGTCTATCGACATGCAGCTTACACTTATGATTCTCCTCATCATTTCCGATTTGTCTCTGATTCCTTTAAGTGCACTTTACACTTTCGTCGTCTGTTGACATACAGATTATCATTATGGTTCTCCTCATCATTTCCGTCTTCTCTCTGATTCCTCTACGTGCACATTACACTTTCGTCGTCTATCGACATGCAGCTTACACTTATGATTCTCCTCATCATTTCCGTCTTGTCTCTTATTCCTTTACGTGCACATTACACTTTCGTCGTCTATCGACATGCAGCTTACACTTATGATTCTCCTCATCATTTCCTTCCTGTCTCTGAATCTTCTACGTGCACATTACACTTTCGTCGTCTATCGACATGCAGCTTACACTTATGATTCTCCTCATCATTTCCGTCTTCCCTCTGATTCCTCTACGTGCACATTACACGTTCGTCGTCTATCGGCATACAGATTATCATTATGATTCTCTTTCCGTCTTGTCAATCATTTCCGTCTTCGACATGCTCTTATTCCTTTACGTGCACATTATTCCTCTACTTTCGTCGTCTATCGACATGCAGCTTACACTTATGATTCTCCTCATCATTTCCGTCTTCCCTCTGATTCCTCTACGTTACACTTCATCGATTACACATTTATTTCTCGTCATCATCGACATACAGATTATCATTACACGTTTCGTCGTCTCTCGAATCATTTCTCGTCTTTGTCTCTGATTCCTCTACGTGCACATTACACTTTCGTCGTCTATCGACATGCAGCTTATTCTCCTCATCATTTCCATCCTGTCTGTGATTCTCCTCATCATTTCGTCGTTTCGACATGCAGCTCTGATTCCTCTACGTCTTCCCTCTGCACATTACACGTTCGTCGTCTATCGACATACAGAGATTATCATTATGATTCTCTCAATCATTTCCGTTTGTCTCTTTATTCCCTTTACGTGCACATTACACTTTCGTCGTCTATCGACATGCAGCTTACACTTATGATTCTCCTCATCATTTTCTCCTGTCTTATGATTCTCCTCATCATTTATCGATTTATCTCTGATTCCTCTATTTACACTTTCGTCGTCTATCGACATGCAGCTTACACTTATGATTCTCCTCATCATTTCCGTCTTCCTCTGATTCCTCTACGTGCACATTACACTTTCGTCGTTTATCGACATGCAGCTTATCATTATGATTCTCTCATCATTTCCGTCTTCTACTCTTTACACTTTCGTCGTCTATCGACATGCAGCTTTACTCCCCATCATTTCGTCGTCTATTTTAGACATGCAGCTTACACTTATGATTCTCCTCATCATTTTCCTCATGTCTTGTGTCATTGATTCTTCTACGTGCACTTTACACTTTCGTCGTCTATCGACATGCAGCTTACACTTATGATTCTCCTCATCATTTTATCGTCTTGTCTCTGATTCCTCTACGTGCATTACACTTTCGTCGTCTATCGACATGCAGCTTACACTTATGATTCTCCTCATCATTTACGATTTTTCTCTCATTCCTCTACGTGCACATTACACTTTCGTCGTCTGTCGACATGCAGCTTACACTTATGATTCTCCTCATCATTTCCGTCTTGTCTCTGATTTCTCTACTCTTTCGTCGTCTATCGACATTACATTCTTTCGTCGTCTATCGACGTGCATGCAGCTTCGTTATGATTCTCCCTCATCATTTCCGTCTTGTCTCTGATTTCTCTACGTGCACTTTACACTTTCGTCGTCTATCGACATGCAGCTTACACTTATGATTCTCCTCATCATTTTCTTCCTGTTTCGTCGTCTATCGATTTCTCCTCATCATTTCCGTCTTGTCTCTGATTCCTCTACGTTTACACTTTCGTCGTCTATCGACATGCAGCTTACACTTATGATTCTCCTCATCATTTCCGTCTTGTCTCTTTCCTCTATCGACATGCTCATTACATCGCCGTCTATCGACGTGCATTCCTCTACGCACATTACATTGCGTATCGACATGCTTTTCGTCGTCTATCGACATGCAGTCGTCTATCGACATTTACATTGATTCTCCTCATCATTTATCGTTTGTCTCTGATTCCTCTACGTGCACATTACACTTTCGTCGTCTATCGACATGCAGCTTACACTTATGATTCTCCTCATCATTTACGTCTTGTCTCTCATTCCTCTACGTGCACATTACACTTTCGTCGTCTATCGACATGCAGCTTACATTTATGATTCTCCTCATCATTTCCGTCTTGTCTCTGATTTCTCTACGTGCACTTTACACTTTCGTCGTCTATCGACATGCAGCTTACACTTATGATTCTCCTCATCATTTCCGTCTTGTCTCTGATTCCTCTACGTGCACATTACACTTTCGTCGTCTATCGACATGCAGCTTACACTTATGATTCTCCTCATCATTTCCGTCTTGTCTCTTGTTACACTTTTCGTCGTCTATCGACATGCAGCTTACACTTGATTCTCCTCTATTTACGTCTTGTCTCTGATTCCTCTACGTGCACATTACACTTTCGTCGTCTATCGACATGCAGCTTCGTCGTTCTCCTCATCGACGTCTTCTCTGATTCCTCTACGTGCATTACACTTTCGTCGTCTATCGACATGCAGATTACACTTATGATTCTCCTCATCATTTCCGTCTTGTCTCTGATTCCTCTACGTGCACATTACATTTTCGTCGTCTATCGACATGCAGCTACACTTTGCTTCTCCTTCATTTCTCCTCATCATTTCCGTCTTGTCTCTGATTCCTCTACGTGCACATTACACTTTCGTCGTCTATCGACATGCAGCTTACACTTATGATTCTCCTCATCATTTCCGTCTTGTCTCTGATTCCTCTACGTGCACATTACACTTTCGTCGTCTATCGACATGCAGCTTACATTTGCATGATTCTCCTCTCATCATTTCCGTCTTGTCTCTGATTCCTCTACGTGCACATTACACTTTCGTCGTCTATCGACATGCAGCTTACACTTATGATTCTCCTTCATCATTACATTTTCCGTCTTGTTCTCCTGATTCATCTTCGTGCACATTACACTTTCGTCGTCTATCGACATGCAGCTTACACTTATGATTCTCCTCATCATTTCCGTTTTGTCTCTGATTCCTCTACGTGCACATTATATTTTCGTCGTCTATCGACATGCAGCTTATCATTATGATTCTCCTCATCATTTTCCGTCTTGTCTCTGATTCCTCTACGTGCACATTACACTTTCGTCGTCTATCGACATGCAGCTTACACTTATGATTCTCCTCATCATTTCCGTCTTCCCTCTGATTCCTCTACGTGCACATTACACTTTCGTCGTCTATCGACATGCAGCTTACACTTATGATTCTCCTCATCATTTCCGTCTTGTCTCTGATTCTTCTACGTGCACATTACACTTTCGTCGTCTATCGACATGCAGCTTATCATTTCCGTCTGTCTGATTCTCCTCACATTTACATAATTTACTGCTCATCATTTCCGTCTTCCCTCTGATTCCTCTACGTGCACATTACACTTTCGTCGTCTATCGACATGCAGATTATCATTATGATTCTCCTCATCATTTCCGTCTTGTCTCTGATTCCTCTACGTGCACATTACACTTTCGTCGTCTATCGACATGCAGGTTACACTTATGATTCTGCTCGTCAGCTCTTGTCTCTGATTCCTCTACGTGGTCATTACACTTTCGTCGTCTATCGACATGCATCATGATTCTCCTCATCATTTTCCGTCTTGTCTCTGATTCCTCTACGTGCACATTACACTTTCGTCGTCTATCGACATGCAGCTTTCACTTATGATTCTTTGTCTGATTCCTCTACGTCACATTACACTTCTCGTCTATCGACATGCAGCTTACACTTTGATTCTCCTCGTCATTTCCGATTTGTCTCTGATTCCTTTATCTCTTTCGTCGTCTTATTCCTCTACGTACACTCTGATTCCTCTACGTGCTTTTTCGTCGTTTATCGACATGCAGCTTACACTTATGATTCTCCTCATCATTTTCGATTTGTCTCTGATTCCTCTACGTGCTCATTACACTTTCGTCGTCTATCGACATGCAGCTTACACTTATGATTCTCCTCATCATTTCCGATTTGTCTCTGATTCCTCTACGTGCACATTACACTTTCGTCGTCTATCGACATGCAGCTTACACTTATGATTCTCCTCATCATTTCCGTCTTGTCTCTGATTCCTCTACGTGCACATTACACTTTCGTCGTTTATCGACATGCAGCTTATCATTTTATGATTCTCCTCATCATTTTCCGATTTGTCTCGTGATTCCTCTACGTGCACATTACACTTTCGTCGTCTATCGACATGCAGATTCTCCTCATCATTTCCTTTATGATTCTCCTCATCATTTACGTCTTCTCTCGTTCTTGATTCCTCTTACGTGCATTACGTTTGTCGTCTATCGACATGCAGCTTATCATTATGATTCTCCCTCATCATTTCCGTCTTGTCTCTGATTCCTCTACGTGCACATTACACTTTCGTCGTCTATCGACATGCAGCTTACACTTATGATTCTCCTCTCATTACATCATTTCCGTCTTCCTCTGATTCCTCTACGTGCACATTACTCGTCTATCGACATACAGATTATCATTTCTCCTCATCATTTCCGTCTTGTCTCTGATTCTTCTACGTGCACATTACACTTTCGTCGTCTATCGACATGCAGCTTACATTCTTATGATTCTCCTCATCATTTCCGTCTTCCTCTCTGATTCCTCTACGTGCACATTACACTTTCGTCGTCTATCGACATACAGCTTACACTTATGATTCTCCTCAATCATTTCCGTCTTCCTCTGATTCCTCTACGTGCACATTACACTTTCGTCGTCTATCGACATGCAGCTTACACTTATGATTCTCCTCATCATTTCCGTCCTGTCTCTAGTTCTCTGATTCCTCTACGTGCATTACACGTTTGTCGTCGTCTATCGACATGCAGCTTTCATTCTGATTCTCCTCATCATTTCCGTCTTGTCTCTGATTCCTCTCGTGGTCATTACACTTTCGTCGTCTGTCGACATGCAGCTTACACTCCTCCTCATCATTTCCGTCTTCTCTGATTCCTCTACGTGCATTACACTTTCGTCGTCTATCGACATGCAGCTTATTATTCTCCTCATTTTCCGATTCTCAATCATTTCCGTCTTGTCTCTGATTCATTTCTTTCGTGCACGTCTTACACTTTCGTCGTCTATCGACATGCAGCTTACACTTATGATTCTCCTCATCATTTCCGTCTTGTCTCTGATTCCTCTACGTGCACATTACACTTTCGTCGTCTATCGACATGCAGCTTACATTATGATTCTCCTCATCATTTCCGTCTTGTCTCTGATTCCTTTACGTGCATTACATTTCGTTCGTCGTCTGTCGACATGCATGATTCTCCTCATCATTTCCGATTTGTCTCTGATTCCTCTACGTGCACATTACACTTTCGTCGTCTATCGACATGCACTTACATACACTTCTCCTGATTCTCCTCATCCGTCTTTTCGTCTCTTTCACTTTACACTGATTTACGTTTTATCGTCTGTCGACATGCAGCTTACATTCTTATGATTCTCCTCATCATTTCCGTCTTCTCTCTGATTCTTCTACGTGCACATTACACTTTCGTCGTCTATCGACATGCAGCTTACACTTATGATTCTCCTCATCATTTCGTCTTGTCTCTTATTCCTCTACGTGCATTTCGTCGTCTATCGACATACAGCTTACATTATGATTCTCTCAATCATTTCCGTCTTGTCTCTCATTCCTCTACGTGCACATTACACTTTCGTCGTCTATCGACATGCAGCTTATCATTTATCATTCTCCTCATCATTTCCTTTCGTCTCTTCCCTTACGTGATTCCTTCTACGTGCACATTACGTTTCGTCGTCTATCGACATGCAGCTTATTTATCATTATGATTCTCGTCAATCATTTCCGTCTTGTCTCTGATTCCTCTACGTGCACATTATTCACTTTCGTCGTCTATCGACATGCAGCTTATTTTCTCCTCATCATTTCCATCCTGTCTCTGATTCTACACGCACTTACACTTTCGTCGTCATCGACATGCAGCTTACACTTTCGTCGTCTGATCGACATCGACAGATTATCATTATGATTCTCCTCAATCATTTCCGTCTTGTCTCTGATTCCTCTACGTGCACATTACACTTTCGTCGTCTATCGACATGCAGCTTACACTTATGATTCTCCTCATCATTTCCGATTTGTCTCTGATTCCTCTACGTGCACATTACACTTTCGTCGTCTATCGACATGCAGTCGTCTATCGACATGATTCTCCTCATCATTTCCGTCTTGTCTCTGATTCCTCTCTACATTACACTTTCGTCGTCTATCGACATGCAGCTTATCACATTTATGATTCTCCTCATCATTTCCGTCTTGTCTCTGATTTCTCTACGTGCACTTTACACTTTCGTCGTCTATCGACATGCATTACACTTATGATTCTCCTCATCATTTCCGTCTTGTCTCTGATTCCTCTACGTGCACATTACACTTTCGTCGTCTATCGACATGCAGCTTATGATTCTCCCTCATCATTTCCGTCTTGTCTCTGATTCCTCTACGTGCATTCTCCTATCGATTTATCTCCTCATCATTTCGTCTTGTCTCTGATTCCTCTACGTGCACATTACACTTTCGTCGTCTATCGACATGCGGCTTACACTATGATTCTCCTCATCATTTCCGTCTTGTCTCTGATTCCTCTACGTGCACATTACACTTTCGTCGTCTATCGACATGCAGCTTATCTACATTTATGATTCTCTCATCATTTCCGTCTTGTCTCTGATTTCCTCTACGTGCACTTTACACTTTCGTCGTCTATCGACATGCAGCTTACATTTATGATTCTCCTCATCATTTCCGTCTTTGTCTCTGATTTCCTCTACGTCTTCCCTCTGATTCATTCGTCGTCTATCGACACTTTCTGATTCCTCTACGTCGTCTATCGACATGCAGCTTACACTTATGATTCTCCTCATCATTTCCGTTTGTCTCTGATTCCTCTACGTTTACACATTACGTTCGTCGTCTATCGACATGAAGCTTATCATATGATTCTCTCATCATTTCCGTTTGTCTCTGATTCCTCTACGTGCACATTACACTTTCGTCGTCTATCATTTCGACGCACATTACACTTTCGTCGTCGTATCGACATTTACACTTATGATTCTCCATCATTTCCTCTTGTCTCTGATTCTTCTACGTGCACATTACACTTTCGTCGTCTATCGACATGCAGCTTACACTTATGATTCTCCTCATCATTTTCCGTCCTCCCTCTGATTCCTCTACATGCACATTACATTTTCGTCGTTTTATCGACATGCAGATTATCATTATGATTCTCCTCATCATTTCCGTCTTGTCTCTGATTCCTTTACGTGCACATTACACTTTCGTCGTCTATCGACATGCAGCTTACACTTATGATTCTCCTCATCATTTTTGTCTCTTCTGATTCTTCTACGTGCACATTACACTTTCGTCGTCTATCGACATGCAGCTTACACTTATGATTCTCCTCATCATTTCCGATTTATCTCTGATTCCTCTACGTGCATTACACTTTCGTCGTCTATCGACATGCAGCTTACACTTATGATTCTCCTCATCATTTCCGTCTTGTCTCTCATTCCTCTACGTGCACATTACACTTTCGTCGTCTATCGACATGCAGCTTACACTTATGATTCTCCTCATCATTTATCGTCTTGTCTCTGGTTCCTCTACGTGCACATTACACTTTCGTCGTCTATCGACATGCAGCTTACACTTATGATTCTCTCATCATTTCATTTCTACGTGCACATTTGTCGTCTATCGACATGCAGCTTACATTTCTCCTCATCATTTCCGTCTTGTCTCTGACGTGCATTTACACTTTCGTCGTCTACATCGACATTATGATTCTCCTCATCATTTCCGTCTTGTCTCTGATTCCTCTACGTTTGCACTTTCGTCGTCTATCGACATGCAGCTTACTCTCCTCATCATTTCCGTCTTGTCTCTGATTCCTCTACGATTACCTTTCGTCGTCTATCGACGCACACACTTATGATTCTCCTCATCATTTCCGTCTTGTCTCTGATTCTCTACGTCACTTTACACTTTCGTCGTCTATCGACATGCAGCTTACACTTATGATTCTCCTCATCATTTCCGTCTTGTCTGATTTCTCTACGTGCACTTTACACTTTCGTCGTCTATCGACATGCAGCTTACATTTATGATTCTCCTCATCATTTTCCGTCTTGTCTCTGATTCCTCTACGTGCACATTTACACTTTCGTCGTCTATCGACATGCAGCTTACACTTATGATTCTCCTCATCATTTCCGTCTTGTCTCTGATTCCTCTACGTGCACATTACATTTTCGTCGTCTATCGACATGCAGCTTACATTTATGATTCTCCTCATCATTTCCGTCTTGTCTCTGATTCCTCTACGTGCATTACATTTTCGTCGTCTATCGACATGCAGCTTACTATGATTCTCCTCATCATTTCCGTCTTGTCTCTGATTCTCTCTACGTCGTCTATCGACATGCAGCTTACACATTCTTTCGTCTTGTCTCTCATTCCTCTACGTCGTCGTCTATCGACATGCATTACATTTATGATCCTCATCATTTTCCGTCTTGTGTCTGATTTCTCTACGTGCACTTTACACTTTCGTCGTCTATCGACATGCAGCTTACACTTATGATTCTCCTCATCATTTCCGTCTTGTCTCTGATTCCTCTACGTGCACATTACACTTTCGTCGTCTATCGACATGCAGCTTACTTATGATTCTCCTCATCATTTCCGATTTGTCTCTGATTCCTCTACGTGCACATTATATTTTCGTCGTCTATCGACATGCAGCTTACACTTATGATTCTCCTCATCATTTCCGTCTTGTCTCTGATTCTCTACGTGCACATTACATTTTCGTCGTCTATCGACATGCAGCTTACACTTCTCCTCATCATTTCGATTTGTCTCCTCATCATTTCCGTCTTCGACATCTGATTCCTCTACGTGCTCCTTACACTTTTTCGTCGTCTATCTCTACGACATTACATTTTTCTCCGACATCTACACTCATGATTCTCCTCATTATTTCCGTCTTTGTCTCTGATTCCTCTACGTGCACATTACACTTTCGTCGTCTATCGACATGCAGCTTATCGACCTCATGTCTCTCATTCCTCTACGCACATTACACTTTCGTCGTCTATCGACATGCAGCTTACACTTATGATTCTCCTCATCATTTCCCTCCTGTCTCTCATTCTTCTACGTGCACATTACACTTTCGTCGTCTATCGACATGCACACTTATGATTCTCCTCATCATTTACTTCCCTCTCATTCCTCTACGTCTTCATTACTGATTTCGTCGTCTACATCGACATACATTTATCTCTCATCACACGTCTGTCGTCAGATTCTCTCATGATTTCTCTCAATCATTTCCGTCTTTTGACTTCTCTGATTCCTCTACGTGCACATTACACTTTCGTCGTCTATCGACATGCAGCTTACACTTATGATTCTCCTCATCATTTCCTCCTGTCTCTGATTCTTCTTCTTCGTGCACATTACACTTTTCGTCGTCTATGGACATGCAGCTTACACTTATGACTCTGCTCATCATTTCCGGCTTCCCTCTGATTTCCTCTACGTGCACATTACGTTCGTCGTCTATCGACATACAGATTATCATTATGATTCTCTCAATCATTTCCGTCTTGTCTCTGATTCCTGTACGTGCATTACACTTTCGTCGTCTATCGACATGCGCTTTCACTTATGATTCTGCTCGTCAATTCCGTCTTGTCTCTGATTCCTCTACGTGTTCATTACACTTTTCATCGTCTATCGACATGCAGCTTACACTTATGATTCTACTCATCATTTCCGTCTTGTCTCTGATTCCTCTACGTGCTCATTACACTTTCGTCGTCTGTCGACATGCAGCTTACATTTCTCCTCATCATTTCCGATTTGTCTCTGTTCCTCTACGTGCACATTACACTTTCGTCGTCTATCGACATGCAGCTTACACTTATTTCTCCTCATCATTTCCGATTTGTCTCTGATTCTCTTTAAGTGCACTTTACACTTTCGTCGTCTGTTGACATACAGATTATCATTATGGTTCTCTCATCATTTCGTCTTCTCTCTGATTCCTCTACGTGCACATTACACTTTCGTCGTCTATCGACCTGCAGCTTACACTTATGATTCTCCTCATCATTTCCGTCGTCTCTTATTCCTTTACGTGCACATTACATCGACATGCAGCTTACATTATGATTCTCCTCATCATTTCCTTCTGTCTCTGAATCTTCTACGTGCACATTACACTTTCGTTGTCTATCGACATGCAGCTTACTTACTCCTCATCATTTCCGTCTTCCCTGCCTCTACGTGCACATTACACGTTCGTCGTCTATCGACATACAGATTATCATTATGATTCTCTTAATCATTTCCGTCTTGTCTCTTATTCCTTTTACTCATTACACTTTCGTCGTCTATCGACATGCAGCTTACACTTATGATTCTCCTCATCATTTCCGTCTTCCTCTGATTCCTCTACGTGCACATTACACTTTCGTCGTCTATCGACATGCATGATTCTCCTCTTCGTATCATTTCCGTCTTGTCTCTGATTCCTCTTGTCTCTATGATTACACTTTCGTCGTCTATCGACATGCAGCTTACCTCCTCATCATTTCCGTCTTCCCTCTGATTCCTCTACGTGCATTACACGTTCGTCGTCCCGACATACAGATTATCATTATGATTCTCTCAATCATTTCCGATTTGTCTGTTCCTTTACGTGCACATTAAACTTTCGTCGTCTATCGACATGCAGCTTACACTTATGATTCTCCTCATCATTTCCCTCCTGTCCTCTGATTCTTCTACGTGCACATTACACTTTCGTCGTCTATCGACATGCAGCTTACATTACTCCTCATCATTTCCGTCTTCCCTCTGATTCCTCTACGTGCATTACACGTTCGTCGTCTATCGACATACAGATTATCATTATGATTCTCTCAATCATTTCCGTCTTGTCTCTTATTCCTCTACGTGCACATTACACTTTCGTCGTCTATCGACATGCAGCTTACTTATGATTCTCCTCATCATTTTCCGTCTTCCTCTGATTCCTCTACGTGCACATTACACGTTCGTCGTTTATCGACATACAGATTATCATTATGATTCTCTCAATGATTTCCGTCTTGTCTCTTATTCCTTTACCTGCACATTACATTTCGTCGTCTATAGACATACAGCTTACACTTGTGATTCTCCTCATCATTTCCCTCATGTCTGTGATTCTTCTACGTGCACATTACACTTTCGTCGTCTATGGACATGCAGCTTACACTTATGATTCTCCTCATCATTTCCGTCTTCCCTCTGATTCCTCTACCTGCACATTACACGTTCGTCGTCTATCGACATACAGATTATCATTATGATTCTCTCAATCATTTCCGTCTTGTCTCTGATTCTTCTACGTGCACATTACACTTTCGTCGTCTATCGACATGCAGCTTACACTTATGATTCTCCTCATCATTTCCCTCCTGTCTCTGATTCTTCTACGTGCACATTACACATTCGTCGTCTATGGACATGCAGCTTACACTTATGATTCTGCTCATCATTTCCGGCTTCCCTCTGATTCCTCTACGTGCACATTACACGTTCGTCGTCTAGATTATCATTATGATTCTCTCAATCATTTCCGTCTTGTCTCTGATTCCTGTACGTGCACATTACACTTTCGTCGTCTATCGACATGCAGCTTTCACTTATGATTCTGCTCGTCAATTCCGTCTTGTCTCTGATTCCTCTACGTGGTCATTACTCGTCTATCGACATCATTACACTCCTACTCATCATTTCCGTCTTGTCTCTGATTCCTCTACGTGCTCATTACACTTTCGTCGTCTGTCGACATTTACACTTATGATTCTCCTCATCATTTCCGTTTGTCTCTGATTCCTCTACGTACACATTACACTTTCGTCGTCTATCGACATGCAGCTTACATGATTCTCCTCATCATTTCCGATTTGTCTCTGATTCCTTTAATCACTTTCCACTTTTCGTCTGTTGACATACAGATTATCATTATGGTTCTCCTCATCATTCCGTCTTCTCTCTCTGATTCCTCTACGTGCACATTACACTTTCGTCGTCTATCGACATGCAGCTTACACTTATGATTCTCCTCATCATTTCCGTCTTGTCTCTTATTCCTTTACGTGCACATTACACTTTCGTCGTCTATCGACATGCAGCTTACACTTATGATTCTCCTCATCATTTCCTTCCTGTCTCTGAATCTTCTACGTGCATTACACTTTCGTCGTCTATCGACATGCAGCTTTGCTTATGATTCTCCTCATCATTTCCGTCTTCCCTCTGATTCCTCTACGTGCACATTACACGTTCGTCGTCTATCGGCATACAGATTATCATTATGATTCTCTCAATTTTTCCGTCTTGTCTCTTATTCCTTTACGTTTTACACTTTCGTCTATCGACATGCAGCTTACACTTATGATTCTCCTCATCATTTCCGTCTTCCCTCTGATTCCTCTTTGCACATTACACGTTCGTCGTCTATCGACATACAGATTATCATTATGATTCTCTCAATCATTTCCGTCTTGTCTCTGATTCCTCTACGTGCACATTACACTTTCGTCGTCTATCGACATGCAGCTTACACTTATGATTCTCCTCATCATTTCCGTCTTCCCTCTGATTCCTCTACGTGCACATTACACGTTCGTCGTCTATCGACATACAGATTATCATTATATTCTCAATCATTTTCCGATTTGTCTCTTATTCCTTTACGTACATTTACACTTTCGTCGTCTATCGACATTTTACCTTTCATGATTCTCCTCATCATTTCCTCCTGTCTCTGATTCTTCTACGTGCACATTACACTTTCGTCGTCTATCGACATGCAGCTTACACTTATCATTCTCCTCATCATTCTCCGTCTTCCCTCTGATTCCTTTACGTACAGATTATCATTTACGTTCGTCGTCTTATCGACATACGTGCACATTAGATTATCGTTATGATTCTCTCATCATTTCCGTCTTGTCTCTTCTTCCTTTACGTGCACATTACACTTTCGTCGTCTATCGACATGCAGCTTACACTTGTGATTCTCCTCATCATTTTCCCGATGTCTTGTCTGATTCCCTACGTGCACATTACACTTTCGTCGTCTATCGACATGCAGCTTACACTTACCTTATGATTCTCCTCATCATTTATCGATTTTCTCTCTGATTCCTCTACGTGCACATTACACTTTCGTCGTCTATCGACATGCAGCTTACACTTATGATTCTCCTCATATTTTACGATTTGTCTCTGATTCCTCTACGTACATTACGCTTTCGTCGTCTGTCGACATGCAGCTTACACTTATGATTCTCCTCATCATTTATCGATTTGTCTCTGATTCCTCTACGTGCACATTACACTTTCGTCGTCTATCGACATGCAGCTTACACTTATGATTCTCCTCATCATTTCCGTCTTGTCTCTGATTTCTCTACGTGCACTTTACACTTTCGTCGTCTATCGACATGCAGCTTACATTTATGATTCTCCTCATCATTTCCGTCTTGTCTGATTTCTCTACGATTTACACTTTCGTCGTCTATCGACATGCAGCTTATTATGATTCTCCTCATCATTTCCGTCTTGTCTCTGATTCCTCTACATTGCATTTTTCGTCTATCGACATGCAGCTTACACTTATGATTCTCCTCATCATTTCCGATTTGTCTCTGATTCCTCTACGTCACATTATATTTTCGTCGTCTATCGACATGCAGCTTACACTTATGATTCTCCTCATCATTTCCGTCTTGTCTCTGATTCCTCTACGTGCACATTACATTTTTCGTCGTCTATCGACATGCAGCTTACGACTTATGATTCTCCTCATCATTTCCGTCTTGTCTCTGATTCCTCTACGTTTACACTTTCGTCGTCTATCGACATGCAGCTTACATTTATGATTCTCCTCATCATTTCCGTCTTGTCTCTGATTCCTCTACGTGCACATTACACTTTCGTCGTCTATCGACATGCAGCTTACATTTATGATTCTCCTCATCATTTCCGTCTTGTCTCTGATTCCTCTACGTGCACATTACACTTTCGTCGTCTATCGACATGCTTACTTATGATTCTCCTCATCATTTCCTTTGTCTCTGATTCCTCTACGTGCACATTGCATTTTCGTCGTCTATCGACATGCAGCTTCTTATGATTCTCCTCATTTTTGTCTCTGATTCCTCTACGTTTTTTTCGTCGTCTATCGACATGCAGCTTAGATTCTCCTCATCATTTCCGTCTTGTCTCTGATTCCTCTACGTGCTCATTACATTTTCGTCGTCTATCGACATGCAGCTTACACTTATGATTCTCCTCATCATTTCCGTCTTGTCTCTGATTCCTCTACGTGCTCATTACACTTTCGTCGTCTATCGACATTCAGCTTACCCTCATCATTAACGTCTTGTCTCTCATTCCTCTACGTGCACATTTTCGTCGTCTATCGACATGCTTAGATTCTCCCTCATAATTTCCGACCTTTCTCTGATTCCTCTACGTGCACATTACACTTTCGTCGTCTATCGACATTTACACTTATGATTCTCCTCATCATTTCCGTCCTGTCTCTGATTCTTCTACGTCATTACACTTTCGTCGTCTATCGACATGCAGCTTACACTTATGATTCTCCTCATCATTTCCGTCTTCCCTCTGATTCCTCTACGTGCACATTTCGTCGTCTATCGACATGCAGATTATCATTATGATTCTCCTCAATCATTTCCGTCTTGTCTCTGATTCCTCTACGTGCATTACACTTTCGTCGTCTATCGATTCTTTTCACTTATGATTCTCCCCCATCATTTTTCCTCTTGTCTCTGATTCTTCTACGTCGTCGTCTATGGACAGCTTACACTTATGACTCTGCTCATCATTTCCGGCTTCCTCTGATTCCTCTACGTGCACATTACACGTTCGTCGTCTATCGACATACAGATTATCATTATGATTCTCTCAATCATTTCCGTCTTGTCTCTGATTCCTGTACGTGCACATTACACTTTCGTCGTCTATCGACATGCAGCTTTCACTTTATTTTCTGCTCGTCAATTCCGTCTTGTCTCTGATTCCTCTACGTGGTCATTACACTTTCATCGTCTATCGACATGCAGCTTACACTTATGATTCTCTCATCATTTCCGTCTTGTCTCTGATTCCTCTACGTGCACATTACACTTTCGTCGTCTATCGACATGCAGCTTACACTTATGATTCTCCTCATCATTTCCGATTTGTCTCTGATTCCTCTACGTGCATTACACTTTCGTCGTCTATCGACATGCAGCTTACGATTTGTCACACTTTACACTTTCGTCGTCTGTCGACATACAGATTATCATTATGGTTCTCCTCATCATTTCCGTCTTCTCTCTGATTCCTCTACGTGCACATTACACTTTCGTCGTCTATCGACCTGCAGCTTACATTATGATTCTCCTCATCATTTCCGTCTTGTCTCTTATTCCTTTACGTGCACATTACACTTTCGTCGTCTATCGACATGCAGCTTACATTATGATTCTCCTCATCATTTCCTTCCTGTCTCTGAATCTTCTACGTGCACATTACACTTTCGTCGTCTATCGACATGCAGCTTACACTTGATTCTCCTCATCATTTCCGTCTTCCTCTGATTCCTCTACGTGCACATTACACGTTCGTCGTCTATCGGCATACAGATTATCATTATGATTCTCCTCATCATTTCCGTCTTGTCTCTTATTCCTTTACGTGCACATTACACTTTCGTCGTCTATCGACATGCAGCTTACACTTATGATTCTCCTCATCATTTCCGTCTTCCCTCTGATTCCTCTACGTGCACATTACACGTTCGTCGTCTATCGACATACAGATTATCATTATGATTCTCTCAATCATTTCCGTCTTGTCTCTGATTCCTCTACGTGCACATTACACTTTCGTCGTCTATCGACATGCAGCTTACACTTATGATTCTCCTCATCATTTCCGTCTTCCCTCTGATTCCTCTACGTGCACATTACACGTTCGTCGTCTATCGACATACAGATTATCATTATGATTCTCTCAATCATTTCCGATTTGTCTCTTATTCCTTTACGTGCACATTACACTTTCGTCGTCTATCGACATGCAGCTTACACTTATGATTCTCCTCATCATTTCCCTCCTGTCTCTGATTCTTCTACGTGCACATTACACTTTCGTCGTCTATCGACATGCAGCTTACACTTATGATTCTCCTCATCATTTCCGTCTTCCCTCTGATTCCTCTACGTGCACATTACACGTTCGTCGTCTATCGACTATCGACAGATTATCATTATGATTCTCTCAATCATTTCCGTCTTGTCTCTTATTCCTTTACGTGCATTCACTTTCGTCGTCTATCGACATGCAGCTTACACTTATGATTCTCCTCATCATTTCCGTCTTCCCTCTGATTCCTCTACGTGCACATTACACGTTCGTCGTTTATCGACATACAGATTATCATTATGATTCTCTCAATGATTTCCGTCTTGTCTCTTATTCCTTTACCTGCACATTACACATTCGTCGTCTATAGACATGCAGCTTACACTTGTGATTCTCCTCATCATTTCCCTCATGTCTGTGATTCTTCTACGTGCACATTACACTTTCGTCGTCTATCGACATGCAGCTTACACTTATGATTCTCCTCAACATTTATCGATTTATCTCTGATTCCTCTACGTGCACATTACACTTTCGTCGTCTATCGACATGCAGCTTACACTTATGATTCTCCTCATAATTTACGACTTTTCTCTCATTCCTCTACGTGCACATTACACTTTCGTCGTCTGTCGACATGCAGCTTACACTTATGATTCTCCTCATCATTTATCGATTTGTCTCTGATTCCTCTACGTTTACACTTTCGTCGTCTATCGACATGCAGCTTACACTTATGATTCTCCTCATCATTTCCGTCTTGTCTCTGATTTCTCTACGTGCACTTTACACTTTCGTCGTCTATCGACATGCAGCTTACATTTATGATTCTCCTCATCATTTCCGTCTTGTGTCTGATTTCTCTACGTGCACTTTACACTTTCGTCGTCTATCGACATGCAGCTTACACTTATGATTCTCCTCATCATTTCCGTCTTGTCTCTGATTCCTCTACGTGCACATTGCACTTTCGTCGTCTATCGACATGCAGCTTACACTTATGATTCTCCTCATCATTTACGATTTGTCTCTGATTCCTCTACGTGCACATTACATTTTCGTCGTCTATCGACATGCAGCTTACATTATGATTCTCCTCATCATTTTCCGTCTTGTCTCTGATTCCTCTACGTGCTCATTACACTTTCGTCGTCTATCGACATGCAGCTTACATTATGATTCTCCTCATCATTAACGTCTTGTCTCTCATTCCTCTACGTGCACATTACACTTTCGTCGTCTATCGACATGCAGCTTACACTTATGATTCTCCTCATAATTTACGACTTTTCTCTCATTCCTCTACGTGCACATTACACTTTCGTCGTCTGTCGACATGCAGCTTACACTTATGATTCTCCTCATCATTTATCGATTTGTCTCTGATTCCTCTACGTGCACATTACACTTTCGTCGTCTATCGACATGCAGCTTACACTTATGATTCTCCTCATCATTTCCGTCTTGTCTCTGATTTCTCTACGTGCACTTTACACTTTCGTCGTCTATCGACATGCAGCTTACATTTATGATTCTCCTCATCATTTCCGTCTTGTGTCTGATTTCTCTACGTGCACTTTACACTTTCGTCGTCTATCGACATGCAGCTTACACTTATGATTCTCCTCATCATTTCCGTCTTGTCTCTGATTCCTCTACGTGCACATTGCACTTTCGTCGTCTATCGACATGCAGCTTACACTTATGATTCTCCTCATCATTTCCGATTTGTCTCTGATTCCTCTACGTGCACATTACATTTTCGTCGTCTATCGACATGCAGCTTACACTTATGATTCTCCTCATCATTTCCGTCTTGTCTCTGATTCCTCTACGTGCTCATTACACTTTCGTCGTCTATCGACATGCAGCTTACACTTATGATTCTCCTCATCATTAACGTCTTGTCTCTCATTCCTCTACGTGCACATTACACTTTCGTCGTCTGTCGACATGCAGCTTACACTTATGATTCTCCTCATCATTTCCGTCTTGTCTCTGATTCCTCTACGTGCTCATTACACTTTCGTCGTCTATCGACATGCAGCTTACACTTATGATTCTCCTCATCATTTCCGTTTGTCTCTGATTTCTCTACGTGCACTTTACACTTTCGTTGTCTATCGACATGCAGCTTACACTTATGATTCTCCTCATCATTTCCGTCTTGTCTCTGATTACTCTAAGTGAAAATTACACTTTCGTCGTCTATCGACATGCAGCTTACACTTATGATTCTCCTCATCATTTGCGACTTGCCTCTGATTCCTCTACGTGCACATTACACTTTCGTTGTCTATCGACATGCAGCCTACACTTATGATTCTCCTCATTATTTCCGATTTGTCTCTGATTCCTCTACGTGCACTTTACACTTTCGTCGTCTATCGACATGCAGCTTACACTTATGATTCTCCTCATCATTTCCGTCTTGTCTCTCATTCCTCTACGTGCACTTTACACTTTCGTCGTCTATCGACATGCAGCTTACACTTATGATTCTCCTCATCATTTCCCTCCTGTCTCTGATTCCTCTACGTGCACATTACACTTTCGTCGTCTATCGACATGCAGCTTACACTTATGATTCTCCTCATCATTTCCGTCTTCCCTCTGATTCCTCTACGTGCACATTACACGTTCGTCGTCTATCGACATACAGATTATCATTATGATTCTCTCAATCATTTCCGTCTTGTCTCTTATTCCTTTACGTGCACATTACACTTTCGTCGTCTATCGACATGCAGCTTACACTTATGATTCTCCTCATCATTTCCGATTTGTCTCTGATTCCTCTTCGTGCACATTTCACTTTCGTCGTCTATCGTCATGCAGCTTACACTTATGATTCTCCTCATCATATCCGATTTGTCTCTGATTCCTCTCCGTGCACATTACACTTTCGTCGTCTATTGACATGCAGCTTACACTTATGATTCTCCTCATCATTTCCGTCTTGTCTCTCATTCCTCTACGTGCACTTTACACTTTCGTCGTCTATTGACATACAGATTATCATTAAGGTTCTCCTCATCATTTCCGTCTTCTCTCTGATTCCTCTACGTGCACATTACACTTTCGTTGTCTATCGACATGCAGCTTACACTTATGATTCTCCTCATCATTTCCGATTTGTCTCTGATTCCTCTACGTGCACATTACACTTTCGTCGTCTATCGACATGCAGCTTACACTTATGATTCTCCTCATCATTTCCCTCCTGTCTCTGATTCCTCTACGTGCACATTAAACTTTCGTCGTCTATCGACATGCAGCTTACACTTATGATTCTCCTCATCATTTCCGTCTTCCCTCTGATTCCTCTACGTGCATTACACGTTCGTCGTCTATCGACATACAGATTATCATTATGATTCTCTCGATCATTTCCGTCTTGTCTCTTATTCCTTTACGTGCACATTACACTTTCGTCGTCTATCGACATGCAGCTTACACTTATGATTCTCCTCATCATTTCCGATTTGTCTCTGATTCCTCTACGTGCACATTACACTTTCGTCGTCTATCGACATGCAGCTTACACTTATGATTCTCCTCATCATTTCCGATTTGTCTCTGATTCCTCTTCGTGCACATTTCACTTTCGTCGTCTATCGTCATGCAGCTTACACTTATGATTCTCCTCTTCATATCCGATTTGTCTCTGATTCCTCTCCGTGCACATTACACTTTCGTCGTCTATTGACATGCAGCTTACACTTATGATTCTCCTCATCATTTCCGATTTGTCTCTGATTCCTCTACGTGCACATTACACTTTCGTCGTCTATCGACATGCAGCTTACACTTATGATTCTTCTCATCATTTCCGTCTTGTCTCTGATTCCTCTACGTGCACATTACACTTTCGTCGTCTATCGACATGCAGCTTACACTTATGATTCTCCTCATCATTTCCCTCCTGTTTCTGATTCCTCTACGTGCACATTACACTTTCGTCGTCTATCGACATGCAGCTTACACTTATGATTCTCCTCATCATTTCCGTCTTCCTCTGATTCCTCTACGTGCACATTACACGTCGTCGTCTATCGACGTGCAGATTATCATTATGATTCTCTCAATCATTTCCGTCTTGTCTCTTATTCCTTTACGTGCACATTACACTTTCGTCGTCTATCGACATGCAGCTTACACTTATGATTCTTCTCATCATATCCGATTTGTCTCTGATTCCTCTCTGTGCACATTACACTTTCGTCGTCTATTGACATGCAGCTTACACTTATGATTCTCCTCATCATTTCCGATTTGTCTCTGATTCCTCTTCGTGCACATTACACTTTCGTCGTCTATCGTCATGCAGCTTACACTTATGATTCTCCTCATCATATCCGATTTGTCTCTGATTCCTCTCCGTGCACATTACACTTTCGTCGTGTATTGACATGCAGCTTACACTTATGATTCTCCTCATCATTTTCGATTTGTCTCTGATTCCTCTACGTGCACATTACACTTTCGTCGTCTATCGACATGCAGCTTACATCGAGCATATGATTCTCCTCATTTCCATTTTGTCTCGTCTCTCATGATTCCTCTCCGTGCACATTACACTTTCGTCGTCTATCGACATGCAGCTTACACTTATTCTTCTCATCATTTCCGTCTTGTCTCTGATTCCTTTCCGTGCACATTACACTTTCGTTGTATATCGACATTAAATGTCTTTTAATGATTTTCTCATTTTTTTTTCATTTTGTCTCTCCTTCCTCTATTTTCATTACATTACATTTTCATCTTCTATCGATATCGAGCTCATCATTTTCGTTTTGGCTCTCATTCCTCTCCGTGCACATTACACTTTCGTCGTCTATCGACATGCAGCTTACACTTATGATTCTCCTCATCATTTCCGTCTTGTCTCTGATTCCTCTCCGTGCACATTACACTTTCGTCGTCTATCGACATGCAGCTTACACTTATGATTCTCCTCATCATTTCCGTCTTGTCTCTGATTCCTTTTCGTGCACATTACACGTTCGTCGTCTATCGACATGCAGCTTACACTTATGATTCTTTTCATCGTTTCCGTCTTGTCGCTGATTCCTCTACGTGCACATTACACTTTCGTCGTCTATCGACATGCGGCTTACACTTATGATTCTCCTCATCATTTCCGTCTTGTCTCTGATTCCTCTACGTGCACATTACTCTTTCGTTGTCTATCGACATGCAGCTTACACTTATGATTCTCCTCATCATTTCCGATTTGTCTCTGATTCCTCTACGTTCTCATTTCACTTTCGTTGTCTATCGACATGCAGCTTACACTTATGATTCTCCTCATCATTTCCGATTTGTCTCTGATTCCTCTACGTGCACATTACTCTTTCGTTGTCTATCGACATGCAGCTTACACTTATGATTCTCCTCATCATTTCCGATTTGTCTCTGATTCCTCTACGTGCACATTACACTTTCGTCGTCTATCGACATGCAGCTTACACTTATGATTCTTCTCATCATATCCGATTTGTCTCTGATTCCTCTACGTGCACATTACACTTTCGTCGTCTATCGACATGCAGCTTACACTTATGATTCTCCTCATCATTTCCGTCTTGTCTCTGATTCCTTTCCGTGCACATTACACTTTCGTTGTATATCGACATTAAATTTCTTTTAATGATTTTCTCATTTTTTTTTCATTTTGTCTCTCCTTCCTCTATTTTCATTACATTACATTTTCATCTTCTATCGATATCGAGCTTATCATTTTCGTTTTGGCTCTCCTTCCTCTTCGTGCACATTACTCTTTCGTTATCAATCGACATGTTGTTTCCATCAATGTTCTTCTTCTGTATTCTCTGTCCCTTCAATTTGTAGATGATGATGTCTCTACGCAGTTTTATCTCTTATTACGTTTTGTCTCTTCCCTATCTCACTTAGTCGCTTTTCTGCCAACACTTTACAGCATCTCGTTACGGATGTGCTTTCCCCATTCCCTCTTAATTTCATTATGCCCTGTATTTGTCCAATTTTCTAAGCCCTCTTTCCTCAATATATACCCAAGACATTCAATGAGAACGCGTATTTTATCAATATTTTTATGAAATACTGCAACATTCAAAGCATCATTTTATCGTAAATTACAAATCTCCCGTGTGCATATTCCACTGAACACTACAATATAAATCTTTTCATGTTTATATTTCTATCGTTTTCATCCTTCTTATCCTTGTAATTTTCAGTTCCTTCCACCTCCTATTTCAATCATATCGCACCTCTTTTGTAATAAGTATCATGGTTCTATTGAGTGGCCTTCCGACTTTTTTTTTTACGTGGTCTCTAATTATGCTGAAATTTTCTCGACCCAACCTCTTTTTTAAATTATGATATTTAATCAACTGTTTAATTTTTGGTAGAGACGAAAACTTATCAGCATTCCATAAATGTGTTTTGTTTTATTTTTTGTTCTTCCCTGCGAAAGCATCAAATGTCTGATCGACGAAACGGAAGACTAATCTTTAATCGAGTGTAATTCACCATGACGTGATTCATTTATGGCGTAGACAGTACTAAAAACCATTTAAAAAATAAAAGCGCCCTTCAGCAGAAGAACATTTTTTTCTTTAATAAGATTTCTTGAATACTCAGGCCGGTAGACGAAAATAAAATACTTTTTAAAAATAAATAGACCGTCTACTCAGATATGTGTATCATTTTATTGATACGATTGAGCATATTTGTGTGAATACATACATCCGTTGTAACTTATGTACACATATCTTTCTCTCTCCCTCTTATTTTTACTTAAAATAATGTGTAAATTAATAGAAATATTGGAATAAAAATAAATACATTATTTCTTTAGAAATTGCTTTGTTTACATTTTGAATATGAATCTGAGCAAATATGAGCTTTTTGAGAAATAATATCTTAGCGATGAATTGGCTTCAATGCTTCCCCGCTCAGAAAAAAACTTAAACCTCTTCAAGCCTGTGGTCAGTTATTGTCATTCTCGGTATATCCTCATAATCAGCATTTCTTACGTCTATTAAACAATGTCATTCAGTAACAATCAACCTTGATTGGCTCCTGGGACTTGTATTTGCTGAATGATTGTATTAAATGTTATATTAATAATAATAACAATTTTATGAGACTTTACAATACACCCAGACTGAACAATCAAAGCTAATCGCCCAAATCAAAGACCACAAGAACAGAATTTGTTTTCTTATTGACATGGCAGTCATTGAGATATATCTGCGAATATCTTCAAAAAACTATCAAAATACAAAAATCTCAAAAAGGTGACAGATGAAGACACCAGTAATTCCAGTTGTAGTTGGATCCCTCGGATTGATAACAAAAGTTTCCCATAGATTCATTGAAGGCATTTCTACTAACCCATGTCTTGAATAAATGCAAAAACTGTACTCACAAGTACAATCCGCACATCACGAAAATATGTAAAATGTGTGTGATCTTCTTTGCTTTTTTTTTTGTTTGTTTTTTGCTTTTTTTGCTTTTTTCTTTTCAAAAATGATCAATGTAAGATATTATGAAGCCATTTTTGACCTTAGGTCTCTGATTGGGACTCAGAAGGAAATGTGTATACAACAGAAATCCATGATGATGATGATGATAATGATGTCGACATTAGATAATCTGAAACTATTACGGAAGGTAAACTGAAAGAAAACCTAATATGAACACCATTCAAACCCGGTTACGGAGATAGGACCTGTAACAATTTTATGGGCCTTTACAATGCACACAGAATAAACAATCAAAGCTAATCGACCAGACATCGTGATTAAAGATCGCAAAAACAAAAAAAAGTGCCTCCTCATTGACGTGGATGTCCCTGAAGCCTGCAATGTATCTTTGAAGATCTTTAAAAAAAAAACTATCAAAATACAAGGACCTTGAAATCGAAATCTCAAAAAATGCGTCACATGAGGACATTAACAATTCCAGTTGAAGGGATTCCTGTTAGTCCATGCTTTAAAGAAACACAAAAAGTTGTTTTTATGAGTACAGCTCCCCACACCTTACGAAAGGCTTTAGCCATGTAAAATATGTGTGATTTTTTTTTTAAATTACTCATTGCAATATATCATGATAACATTGCTGACCTGAGATCTCTGATCGACACCCGGAAAGAAGTGGGTACACAAAAATATTATTATTAATATCATTATTACAACAACGACAGCAGAAGAAGCAGCTCAGAAACTACACCAGACAGGGATCTTGAGGCTTGTGATTTTAATTGACCGGAGGAGTTAACATGTACACGATGTCTTTTAGAATCTTAAATTAGGGTAGAGAAAATATTCTGTCCAGTATCACAGTTTGGCATCTTAGTTGGACAGATACCCTAGAGGTTGACGCACTGTGCCTCTCCTTTCTTGTAAAGGGGGCGTACGAGTCATCATAGCCGGGTGTCGATAATGTTGGATTTTTTTAAAGTTTGAAAGATAACGTATTAAACGCAACATGGGGGTAACGTCAAGATATTTTGGAAACCCCTCGTCCGAGCCAATTGAGTTAAGCCGACATGAAGGCAAAATTATAATTGGTCCCAATTTATATGCTGCTTTTATCAAATATCTGTCATTACATCGCATAAATTTGGCTGTAATGCATATACCTTGTATACCATGGTTGATTTTGTTTAGCGGCATATCAACACTTCTATGGGTTATTTAATGCAGAAATCGAAATATTTTGAATACAACTTCTGTTAGATATATTTTGAACGCAATTATATGGCGTCAACTACTGATAAAGTCTATTGTTGGTTATTTTGTTTTAAATATGTATTCTTGGTAATTTTACTAAAATTACTATTGGATGGTTGAATTTGTTTAGCAGCTTATGAAGCTCTATAGGCTATTTAATGCCGAAATCTAAATATCCAGTACACAATTTTATGCTTTCAACTATAGATACCTTGTACATAATTTTATACTCTCAAAGTAATCGCATGTTTCTAGATATATTGTTTGTAGGTCATACAATGTATTATTGGTAATTTTACCATAAAAAATACATTTCTATATTTTTTTAGTCTCACAGTGATTGCTATTTTGTTATGAAAATGTATTGGCTATTTTATTATAAAAATGAATTGTTGATTTTTGTTTTGGAGTTTCTCCTTTTGCGAATAGCTGGGATCCTAACAGGTGCTGACACCCCGGGTCAGGGTGAACCTGGACACAACAGCAGATAAGAGGTGATTCCACACGCCTCAAAACTTCTAAGCTCCCGATCAGTGTCCTTGCCACCGGATGTAGTTTATCAGGACTGACTCTTATCAGGTGTCTTGATGGATCCAGTAGGATATGGATTAATTTAACCAAACGTTGATTTGGCGGCATACTTGTCTCTCACTCAATAATGAGCATGATGGTAATGGCTTTGATGGTCAGAAAACAAGTCACGCGGCTCAAATCGCAAGTTCAAACCACTAACATGACCTTATGCTAGCCAGAGATTCTTAACCTTTTTGAAATCTCGCACCCCTTCGAGGATTCAAAAATTTTCAAGCACACTTTGATTTGAAAAAATAAATTTTTAAAAAGTCGAAGTTGGCTAATTTAATATTATAACTTGTAATAGCAAAATGTTAAAATTTAGCAAACGTGAATGATAAAAATCTCTATCGAAATTTTATTAATAATCTTTTTTTTATGTTGGTGTTGCTATTTCTCGGTTAATGTTCAAATGGCAGCCATTTTGTTTCTGTTAACGATCCGGATATCATGTCAAACATCCGACTGTTTTTGTCTTCAGATGAAATTCTTTTTTCTAAAGATATTTTGGCGCAATCGGAAGATTTTATGCAGAGGGATATTTGCTAATGTTCGGATCTGTGAAGTTTTTTACGTGATTTTACCGCCAAATCTTCCTCTGGTATTTGGATATTTTGAATGTCAATCGTTTCTTTCTAAAAACAATAGAATAAAAACAAACAATTGTTTTTCGCCTTCTCACTCTCCATAAAACTGGTTTATGTACTACTTGGGAATGAATGCAGGCCATATTAAAAACCACTGTTTCTAAACAAATGTTAAGCTTTGTAAAAATAACACTTGTTTTGCAGCTTAGTTAACTGATTGTAGCTATGTTGAATTCTAATAACTAAAGCAGACAGATCAGCCCGAATTACGAGATTGGAGCAGCACAATCTTTCTGTGTTTATTTCCCTTAATTTGAATATTTTCACTAAGAATGGTAAAGCTCGAAAATCAGGAAGATGTGGATGGCGTAACGTTTAAGAAAAGGGATAATGAAATCGACAAACAAATATCTCCCACACCACTCACGGTGACATAATGGTCAGTTTAACATAGGGCTTTCAATGCTTGAACTTATAACTCAAAGATAAAAAATATACCCATTACTCGCAATCAGAGTCACACAGGATATAAAGTACTATGATACACCCCTCCTGTTTTAATGCAGTGAATGGGGCGACTGCATTGTTAGAATCGCTAGGATTAAGCTTTTGCCATATTTTTTCGTGAATTGCCTGAAAGCAGAAACGCAACAAAGGAAATAGATATACAACGTTTTGATCCTATCTTGTAAACAGTTCGTTGATTGGCTGCTTGTTTTGTTTTGTTTTTTGTGTTTTGTTTTGTTTAGCGGCATATCAGTACCCCTATGGATTATTTAATGCCGAAATCTAAATATTTTATTTTATGTTGGAGATAATAATGGTTTAGTGATACAAGTCTTGTTATTGACTCATACGCTGGAGAGAAGAGGTGCATTCATACTTTTCTCAAGGGTATTTGCATGTAAGGGGATGTAACGAAACCAACCGGAATTAGAACTCGGCTGTTCGATTAACAATTCCGAGTTATTATCTATTACACCACCTGCACATCCAAGCTTACAGCACCTGGTATTCCCAAGCGGTCACCCTTCTAGGTACTGATCACACTCAATGTTGCTTAACTTCGGTGATCGTACGGGAACCGGTGTCACAACATGATATGGTCGTAAGTCAACATTTAAAGGAACTTACAACTTGATTTACCAAACCAAGTTTAAACATCAAAAGTTAGCGACATTCTCGGTCATTTCGTACTAATTTCCTTTGGACAGATATAAATCTTCATCTCCCCATTTGTAGGATTAAATAGTAGAATATTTGGAAGCCTTCAGTTATGTAAAGAAACCTTGAGTTTCAGACTAGAAACCCCTCCGCTTAAAAATAACCTTTTATTGAAATAGGTGTAGCATCATTTGGTGCGACTGTGGTCCTGATAGGTCGCTTTGAAGGTACAAGAAGAAAACAATAGCATGAAAAAATAACATTGATACTTTTTTAGCGAGATCACCCCAAGTAAGGCAATAAAGCCACTAAGACACAAGTGGTTACTAGAGGTGAAAGAATTAGAAAACAGAAAGATAACTAAGCATCGAGAACAATAGACGTGTAATCAGAAAGTAGAAAATGATTGACATTGCATTTAAATTTTTGAAGGTCAAAGTTGGCTAGAAAGCATGGAAATGGAAAAGAGTTCCACAAGTGAGAAGTGTGAGAAAAGTAACTCTTAGCATAGAATTTACGGTTACTTCCAGCCAAAACGACTGCAAATTGATGAGGACTCGTCACCAGTCTAGGGATGCTATTTTATGGCAGTGAGAAAGTGACTGAAGCCGATATGCCAGGTCATGACAAATAATATTGCTGATTCTTTTCCGGATGTTATCAAGAATCTCTTTCTCTATATATATAACAAGAGCACCGGACCATATGCGACAGCAATATTCTAAGCATGAATCAATAGGATCAGCTAATCTACGCGTCTGTACTATTGCTACACCAATAGAACAGGTATTGCAATCAATTTGAAAGTTGAGGTCCGGTGTGATATCTTTTTCAAAACCTTAACCGTTTTTTAAGAAAAGGTGTTTAAATGATTAAGTTTAGGTACAAAACGTAGCGTTGGAATTTAATTACGGTAATCAGTGAAACCCTTATAGCACAGGCTGATAGAATTTATAATTTTACTGAAGCTTTACAAATTATATATGGACAAGATGCATGGAACAAGCACATTATTACTAAATCATTGTGCCATCAAATAAGACCTTCATTTACTTCAAAGGAAAATTATACTATTATAAAACAATTTAGCTATATTATGATGTAATATACAGTGCAGTAGTTTTAGTGTGAGAATAAACAATGCAAATTTAAAACATTTTGTCTCATAACTTGTGATTTTTTTTAAGCGTTTCACCCCAAGCAAGGCGGGAAGCCACTAGGATGCAAGGGGTTACAGGAAATAGCAAGATCAGATAGGAGTGATAGAAGAAAGGATGAGGGTAGTGGATAGATCAAGGCAACTGGAGATGTCGTTGTCCAGCATTATTATAGTATCATATACACTTTTATCTATTTTTTTGTTTTTATTAATTATGATCAAACAAATCTTATTCGTTAAATAATCTTTTTTGTAATATCTGTCTATATGGAGTGCCAGAGAAAAGCGATAATAACAAAAATTGCAATATCAGCACTGGTAAAAACATAAATTGATAACAGCAAAAATTGCAATATGAGCACTGAAAAAAATTGAGTTCTGAAGACATTTGGTTTATAATAACCAGAAATTCGTACATAAATAACCGCAAGGACACATGGCACAATGGATAAAGGCGTTGCTTAGCCCCCAAAGAGTGTGAGTTCAATACCAAGTTAAGGCGTTAACTGACACCCATTAAAGGTGGATCTAGAACAGTCCACTCCAGTGAGCGAAATAAAGGTTTCAGTTCGACATTCCAACCACCTGAAGAAGGCGGGAGAGTACAAGAGCCGGAACGTTGTAATAAATATGGCGACAAAGATGAGGTCAATCTTCAGAATAATGTAAATAGTGGACTTTTTTTTGTAATCTTTTACAATTTTCTTTTTTACACAGGTGTAACTTATTGAATACAGTTAAAAACAATTCATATTTTACTTGTTAGAATTCTAGCTTCCATTCAATTCATCTAATACAAATGATATCAACTTTATTTGGATTTATTCTTGAAATATTAAAATTTTGAAGTGAGTTTCTAAGCAAAAACCTGCGGAAATTAGATATGTCTATACATTTTTCAAACCATTTTTAAAACTAAATGCTCAAAAATTGGTAAAGTCTGTGAATCTAAATTTTAGTCTTACTACTTAGCATGTCAAATTCTAGGTTTTTCATCGAGTGCACATTGATCTTCTAAAAAAGTGAAAACTTAATCTGTCCTATTTCTTCGCTACTGAATTTATTTTTTCTATCAGGGTCATGTCTACCCGGTCTGAACGTGACATCTGCGAACAATTACATCTGCAAGCGAGGCAATTTATTTTTTTCAAGATTAATCAAGAGTAAAGAGACCTGAGAACAAAATACAAAATCGCAAATAAGATTTCGTTGAAATTGTTAATAAATTCTTAATTCCACAAATGTAAACAGACGACAATTCCACCATGTTTATAAGTTTCAGCAATTGGTTTTCTCTTTCTTAGTGCTGCCTGAATTCGATTAAAGCCCAATGCTCGGCTTCTTATTTAACAATTATTGAATCACCAATTAACACCTGAAAATTTTCAAGGTAATCAAAGAAATGATTTTAATCGAATTTCTCCCCAGTACTTGTTTAATTGCTCCTTTTTTGGAATTTGTCAAATCAACTGTTTCCCATTATTCTTCTTTGACATATACCCTTTTCTCTATTTCTCCGATGACTTCATCAATTTCAATAATTTCATCTCAACTACTGTTAATCCCAACCATTTGATCTTAATTTGAACATTCATTTA
Source organism: Acanthosepion pharaonis (assembly GCA_903632075.3). Lineage (NCBI taxonomy): Eukaryota > Metazoa > Mollusca > Cephalopoda > Sepiida > Sepiidae > Acanthosepion > Acanthosepion pharaonis. The sequence goes on along the minus strand of CAHIKZ030000570.1, from coordinate 1,115,050 downwards.
TTTGCTATTAATATTTATTAAGAACTTTGTTCCAATTTATTACTGCTACGTTTGTTGGACAGAATCGTTTGAGCAAAAACAGCAATTATGAGAAGGCGTAAAACTAGTAATAATAATAATAACAATAATAACAGCAATAATAATAACGAAGAATGTATCAATACAGAATGTTTTGTTTTGTTTTGTTTTGGTTTGGTTTGGTTTGGTTTGGTTTGGTTTGGTTTGGTTTATAGCATATCAACCTCAATGGATTATTTAACGTCGACAAAATTTTATTGCTGGTAATATTTTTTCCCCAAAACGTATTACTTATAATATTTTTTTTCCTTCCAAACTCTATTGCTGGTAATATTTTTTCTTTAAGAATCTATTCCTGATAATTTTTTTTTTTCAAAAATGTATTGCTGGTAATTTTTAAAAAAATGTATTGCTGGTAATAATTTTTTCCTTCAAAAATTTATTGCCGGTAATAATTTTTTGCAAAGTATTTCTGGTATGAAAACCTATTTTTAGATATAGTATTTTGATCTCAGTTTGGGGGTTAATTATTTGCCCATAGCTGGGACCCTAACAGGTTCTACCACACTGTGTCAGGGTGAAAATGGGAACACCAGCAATTAAGAGGTGGTTACATGCTCCTCAAAACCTCCTGATCAGAGGACTTGCTGTTTGACGTAGTTAATCGTCTTATCCAGGACGCGGTCCGGTTTGGGGGTGAACTACTTGTCCATACTGAGACCCTAACAGGTACTATCACTCCGAGTCAGGGTGGACGTGGAACAACAGCAATATCAAAACTCCGATCAGAGTCAGGGTGGACGCGGTCCGGTTTGGGGTGAACACCAGCAATTAAGAGGTAGTTCCACGCTCCTCAAAACCTCTTGATCAGAGGCCTTGCTGTTGGGCGTAGTTTATCGTCTTACCCAGGACGCGGATGTAGTTTATCGTCATACCCAGGACGGGGTAACATAAGTAGGCATAACAATGTTCTCAAAAATAATATTGCACATCCGCATTTTGCGTCGCCCATTAAAACCTATTTTTACACAAGTTTGGGTGTTAAATATTTACCCATAGCCGGGACCCTAACAGGTGCTACCACTCTGGGACCACCAGCAATTAAGAGGTGGTTCAACGCTTCTCAAAATCTCCTGATCAGAGGCCTTGCTGTTGGACGTAGTTTATCGTCTTACCCAGGACGCCAGTATGTGGGTATGAAAAGCAACAATAACAGGATGAAATGAAACTAGAAATAAAATAATAAAAGGAAAGAGTGTATTGAACCAAAGTGTTTCATAAATAGAAAAAAGAATAAACTGGATTAAAACTACTAAGTAATTAGTAGTACAAATGAATTGACCCAGAGTGTTGTAATAAAACGATAGAAAGGTGTGTAAAACAAAGGAGTGTGCTAACATGATTCATTACTGGCAGACATGATCTTAACAACATAAGATATTCAGATGACAGTGTTGATAGCAGACAGAGAAAAAAAACTACAGTAACTCCATTAGGCAGAGAAGGAAAGTGGGAAGAAAGTACAAAACATCAATTGTAAGACAGAAATTATTGTTACCGACAAAATAAATAGCCCTACATGAAAATTATAAATTGGACATGCCAAAGCCAAGCAAGTAAAAACATTTAAATATTTAGGAAAATGCTTTAACAAAGGACAAAATCCTGTGACACTGAAATCCGAAGGTGGATTGCGATAGTTAAAGATGCCTTCCCAAAGTTAAGCAGAGTATAATAAGAAAAAAACACAAAAAAAAACAAAGGAACACTGAACTGTTACGTTATGTCAGTCCTCCTACATGGCAATGAATGCTGGACAATCTTCTCAAGAGTCTTGAAAAAAAAAACAGAAATTTGGTTCTACAGAAGGATGTTCAGAATCCAATAAACTAAAAATGTGAGCAACGACAGATTTTTATAAGAAATGGAAACAAAAATATACTTAATATAAAAATGAAAGTTGAAATTTCTATGACACATAATGAGGAAAGACGGCCTAGAAAACTTGACACTCATGAGATATATTGGAGGCAAGAGGAACAAAGACAAACAGCGTATAACATGTAAATCTTATATAATTGGTTGGTAGTACAGGGTTTAGGAGAGATAGTAAAAAGGCAAAATTTACTAAGAGTTACAACGGACAGGATTTTGTCAGGTGCCATGATCGCCAAGGTCCTGAAGAGACACATCACATAGAAACAGAAGAGATATTCTTTAAATGTAACAATATTTTTTTTCTCCATATCGTGACCCGTAGAGTCGTAGGGGCGCTATGTGCACTGCAGCCACAATAGAAGTGGTCTTCCTTGGACGAGATAGCCTGATTGAGGCCAATCCTCTCCAGGGTGGTTTTGAATTCAGTTTTTCTTCTATGTGTAAATAGCAAGACAGACTGGTTTCTATAACCTTGGGTGCAGTCAGTCGATGAGAAGGTAACATAATTAATCTTGTGTAATACTATTAATAAAATCATAGTAACAATGCATCGTAACTGTTATATCTCGTACAAGATATAATAAACAAAGTAAACCCGAGTGTGGTTTTCAATAATAATTTTATAATCGGATGTAGGTATGTCAAAATACAGAGACAGCGTAGGAGTAAGCTAACCGCAATGGTGTTAGTAAACGAAGACCTTTTTTGTCGCACTCTACTGTTTATTGTGGTCGTACTTTATCGGCCACCAGAACGTCCATTATCGTGAATGGGGAAGTTGGGTTATCTCATCACAACAGTAACTTTATACTTCTCGTCGTATATTATGTCTAAACAGTTAAACTAGCAGAATAACTGTATTGTATAGTGCAGGGGTGGGTAACCTTTTTGAGAGTGTGTGCCAAAACCGGCCAAAAGCTCTGACACAAAATTTTTCCACATGCCAACAAAACTTTTTGAAACCTCAAAACATGAAGCAACTAAGTTGGAACTGGGCCTACCTGAAATAAACTTCATAAACTTCATAACTTCATAAAACTGATAAAAAGTATCAGCCTGTTTTTTGTCTTGCTCATTTCACAAGAAATTCATTCTCTTTTTTTTTCTTCAGTTTTATTGCTTAAGTTCTTATGAACACTTTCAAACTGTTCCTTATCAGAAGAAATCCTACAAATGATTGTTTCGGAACAGAAAAGGCATAAAGCTTTATTTTCTTTATTAATCAATACCATATTTTTCAGTCCAGTATCCTTTAAATTTCTCTAACACCTTCATTTGAATGATATCGTTTCTTAGCTAATGATCGTGACAATCTTTGAATGTAAGAAAATGAAAATACATGAGATAATGATATACATGAAAGAGGAAAAGAATAAAAGGGAATCTAATGAATAAGTTTCGCGCACCAGAAACAAGTCATCGGTGTGCCATGTTTGGCACGCATGCCAATGGTTGCCAATTCCAGGTATAGTGTGTTCGATCCTTACTAAAGGATCTAAAATTGTTAATTTGTGACAGGTTAAGACAAATACATCAACATCTACGCTTTATTCTTCCTATGTTTAAATTCTTTTCTTTGACTGCAGGGTATAGGAAATCAGTCAGGAATTTTCTTTAATATTCCTTCCAATAATTGTACATTGTTTGTCTTTGCTTCTATTGTTAAATTTCACCCGGCCCTCCCATTATCTTTTTTAGTTTCCCAATTCGTAAGGCAAGATAGCTTTGTCTAGCGCAAGGAAAGTTAGTTCTCTGTGCCGCGCCAGAAAGTTTGTTTTTTTTCGCCCGAGTCCATCCTTCAAACATTCGTCCTTGCCTGGAACATTGCTGTCATATATGATCTGGAGACCCCGCTGTTCGTCTTAAGGTCCTTAACAAAATCCAGAGACGCATATGCAACGTGATTGGCCCTGATCTGGCATCTCGTCGACAGTCGCTCTCTCACAGACGTGCCGTCATCTCCGTCTGTCTTTTTTACAAATACTTTCACGGTAACTGCTCCGACGAGCTATTTTTACTAGTTCCCAATGTGCATGAATTTAAACGTGCTACTAGGTCGACATCTCAGTCCCACCTTTTCACTGTCGCCATCTCTTCTACACCAATAGCTTCGTGTCTCGTATTTCCCGTCTGTGGAACTCCCTTCCTATTACTTGCTTCCCTGATAGCTATAATCTCCAACTATTCAAATGCAATGTCAATCGACATCTCCAGATGTCTTGATCTATTCCCCGTCCTTCTCTTCATACTTTCCTCTATCAAGCCTCTTTACTCTTGCTCCAACTCTCTGTAACCCCTTGCTTTGCATTGGGTGAAAAGTTTAAAAGGAAAGAGAAAGGTTTTTTTTTTCTAGATAGAATGGAGGCAAATATATCAGTATTTCTAAAACATGTAGACCGTCCTGGGTATGATGATAAACTACATCCGGCAGCAAGGCCTCTGATTGGGAGGTTTTGAGGAGCATGGAACTATCTCTTAATGGATGTTGTTCCAGGGTGGTAGCACTTGTTAAGGTCCCAGCTATTAGGAAATAGTTAATCCCCAAACTGGAGTCAAAACGCAATAAAATTATAAAAATAGAATTCTATATTTAAAAAAAGAACAAAAAAAAATCAGCAATACATTTTTGAAAAAAAATATAGCCAACAATAGATTTGACTCTTGACAAAAATCTCTTTAAAAAAGTACATCAATGAAACCTGATCTACAAACTAAATTCTTCCAAAGAATACATACTCTTCATACGAACCATTACTAAAGATCTTGTCGGCATTAAATAACCCATTGATGTTGATACCGGAAAACAAAATAAACCAAACCAAACCAAAATTGCCTGCGTTACATCGAATCTTGAGAAAGGAATGACTTGTGTTTAAAGAGTTCCAGGGAATAGGCTTTTCTCAGTTCGTTACCATTTTCAAGAGGAAGACATCCTTGATCTTTTCTTACACCTAAACTAGGCCGTAGAACATGTAGGCCAAACTTTTGTAATAGCAAAAAAAAGGTAATGAATGATAATGACTCTTTACTGAAAAAAAAAGAAAGTTTTTTAGTCAGTTGTTATACTTAACAAACTTGGCTCCTATTAACTTTTGTCAAATTTAAAATTGTTTTCGATATTAGTGTCAAGAAGTGATCACTCTATTGTGATACCAAAAGAAAATTGGAAAAAATTTATTTCTTGTCGAAGTACTTACTGTATACTTCTAGTCGTCTTTTGTATCCTTTCTTTCTTTTCTTTTTATGTGCCATGTCCTTTCAGGACGAAGGTAATCATGGCTCTCTACTTGCTTGTGTCCCTGGCAGCTCTCAACAAGTCCCTTCCTTCTGCTTCCTCCTCCAGACCACGTTCTCTCATCGACAGTCCGCCAGGTATGTCACGCGTTGTTTTCCCTTGACTCTGTTTCCCTTTATTCAACCCATGAGTATCAGATTCTTCATTCCCTCTTTCCTCATTATGTGTCTCAGGAACTTCAGCTGCCTCTTGCTGATGTTAAATATAAACCTTCTCCTTTGCAACATCTCTAACATCTCATCGTTGCTCACACGCTGGGTCCATGATATCCTTAGAATCCTCCTGTATAACCAAATCTCCATCGCCTCGAGTCTCTTCTTCATCTTTGAGGAAATCGTCCAACATTCGCTGCCGTAAAGAAGGACAGATGTCACGTAACAGCTCAGTATTCTTTTCTTCGTTACCACTACTCTGCCCAACTTTTAGAATGTGTCCTTGGCCATACCAATACGCCTACAGATCTCAGTGTCCGACTTAACGTCCTCTGTTAAGACGCTTCCCATGTATTTAACCTTCCGCGTCTGTTTGATTCTAGTTTCCCCGACCTTCAGATCGCATTTCGGGCTCAACCTTTTACTGTTGAACATGAACTCCGTTTTCTTGCTTATGCTTAGTTCTTTCTTCACACTTTCCGTCGCTATCTTCTGTTTACTCTTATATTAATTCTTTTTTCGATTAAATATCTTTTATCTTACTATTTTCTTCATAACACAACACTGAGATTGTCGTTCTCCTGTCGTCATTATGTAACCTGGATAGTAAATCAAGAATATACCTTCGATGGGTCCTCATTTGTTCACGAACGGATTTTAAGTGAATCTGAGTATTGTGATAAAAAGCAAATGAAATTAAGATGAAAGAAATAGTAGTCGAAACAATATTTCCTCTAATAAGATAATATTACTACTGATATTACAAGTGTATGTAAATGCTTTCGCGATTAAATATGGTTAGAATTGGGTTTCTTAAGCTACTGAATAATCCAGAATATTTCCAGAGAACAAACCATCCGCATACGGATAGAAAATAAACTGCATGACTTTGCAAAGATAGAAATAAGTATATGACACAGATGGGTTTTCTCGCCGGATCTATTTCTTATGAGAACTAGAAAACTTACCACCATTTCGGATTGGTGGGAACAGGATATGCAGTTGGCATGTACTTCCGGAAAGATAGTAAAAGAAAGCGAAAAAAGATTATCAAAGACAAAAATGTACGATCATTAGCAAGAGAAACAGCTAGAATTTGGAGACAAATTTCGGTAAATACAGAAATTTAACTGAAGTTTAATTTAATCTAAGTTTACTAAGAAATGATGGAAAACATAACATTGAAATCCGAAGATGTATTGTGATAGTTAAATATAAGCGTGTTATAATAGATAATATCGTTATGTAATATCAGTTCTCCTGTATCGTCTGGGCTTATGTGAGCACCGAAAAAATATTAGAGGACAGGTGATATTTTCTTGGACGCATAAGGAAAGAGGACTTGGAGAATTTAACACCCACAGGACATACTGAAAGCAAGAGGTGCAGAAGAAAAAGCAAATATCACATCTGAAAGTTGATGTAAATTGATGACAGAACATAGGCTGGGAGGAAGATTAAAGGGGCAAATATTGCTTAAAGTTCGAAAGGATGGGGAAGTTAAAGAGAACCATGATCACTCATCTCTAGAATTGATAGGGGCACGTAAAAGAATAAGAACCGTTATCGCAGTGTATGTAATCTGGTGCAGAATGACAGACAACTGGTCAGAACTCTGACTACCCTAACTGAGTGGTGGCAGTTAGAGTCCTGTGGATGCGGAATTTTGACAGAGTTTCGGTATAAGGTTAAAAGGCTACGAAAGTACTTAGATGGCTGCAGGAATTATTGTCTAGATTACTCGCCGCACCCTCTTTGTTTTATGAGGCAAGTCGACACGTAATGATGAACTGGTTTATATGCGACCTCTAATTATGTCTCGTCGTTTCCACTTAGATATTAATGCTAAAACTACTTTACATCATAAATATAGAGCGAGATAAAAGTAAAAAATTGTCAGTCGTTTGTTTAGTCTCTTCTGTAGGGTTAAGACCTAAAGAATTGAACCTAGAGTCAACAGAAAACGTAAAAGGAAGTTAAATCCGTATCTATTTTCCCTCCTGATTTGCAACGGCCATATGATGACGATCTGTAAGTTGCAATAAAAAGTATCTGAAATTAAGAATATAGTTGAAAAAAAATTGACATTTATTAACTGTGGTTTGGTTTGGTTTGTTTTACGGTATATCAACTTTAATGGGTTATTTAATGCCGACAAGGTTTTTATTGATGGTAATATATATTTTTTTTTCAAAAATGTATTGTTGGTAATATTTCTCCAAAAATGTATTGCCGGTAATATTTTTATTTTTGTTGAAACTTGACTAATGCATGGAATAATAATGCAACACAAAATGTACTTAGAACAAAATGTATTGAAACAAGAAAGTGTACACAATATTTACATATCGTCTTTTGTATATTCCTGGTAAGACCGTTCCTGGAGAATGTGTTGACTGAGTCGCAGTCGGGCAGAGTCTCTGGTTGAATCTCTTGATTCCTCCCCTCGTCTTCCCGGTACCAACCATATTTATATGGTCGGTACTCCACTATGCAAATTAGGTGGATCCTACCACAACAATTTTCCAAAAATAAGTTGCTGATAATATTTTCCTTTTTCAAAAATGTACTGCTGGCAATAATGTATTGCTGTTAATAATTTTTCCAAAAAAGTATTACTTGTATTAAAACCTATTTTTACAATTTCACAATTTCATAGTGTTTTGACCCATTTTGAGAGGTTAACTATTTGCCCATAGCTGGGACCCTGCATGGTGGACCTGGGAATAAGGTAAAGAGGTAGATCCATGCTCCTCAAAAGCTCCTAATGAAATGCCTTGCTGCCGGATGTAGTATATCGTCATACCCAGGACGGGATATTGCTTAAAGTTAACATGATTATTTTTAGAAAATGGTTTCATAGTCTTTATATAATTTCTTTTTTTATTCTTTCATTTTTAATTAGATATCAAAATATCAAAATAATTAAATAGTTATCAAAATGTTTATATATTTTCAAAGCCCTTTACATTAAAGTTTATTTCATTTATAGATCTAACAATTACCTATAAGTAGAAATAAATGAAACAGAAATTTGACCGTACTGCCCAAATCATTTTTTTTTGCCGTTTTAATTGTAGAGAGCCTTTAAACGTTTTAAGAGCCGTGACTTTCCCCTTGAAATAAAACTAACATTGAGAAACATGATGTCTGTGATGATCTCTTAAAACTCAAGATAAAGAAAATGCCGACCACCAACGAAACTCGAAAATTTTCAAGAAACTTTCGATCATCCAAAGATATCATTTGTAGTGTATTACATAATCCTGACAACAAAACAAAACATATAGGATCTCCTAACAGATTGCCTCTGACCTCTCAACACTGAAGAAACAAAGTCGAACGGATACTTGCAAAATCAGTCAGTCAGTTATGTGGCATGCGTGATACACGCTTATGCGATCATCGAAAGATACGTTAATGACGAGGCGTTTTTTTTTTTTTTTTTGTTTTTTTTCTGCAGTAGGTTGCAATTTCTTTCTGCCGTAGGCCAGTTTCCATCTAAGGCTTTAGAACTGCTATTTACCCATAACTGGAGGGTGAAGAAGAGGATTCATGCCTATCCCAAGGGCATTAGCAAAGTAAATGCAATGAATCTAACAGGAATTCGAACTCAGCTCTCCGATTCCTCAATCCGAGCCGCTATCTATTACCCCACCGTATCACTTCTACAGAATTCCATTGAAGCTATGTTTTGCAGTCGTTTCTTGACCAGCGATGAGTTAGAGTTCAAAAGTCAGAAAAAACAAAAACAAAAATACAATCTTGTGTTGTGGACACTCCGCAAAAAAAAGCAAAAAGGATTTGACAATGTTTATGAGACGAAATTAACTAAAAAGCTTATTACTATTTTGTTTTAAGAAAGTTTTTTTTTATCGTCAGTGGCAAACAAATTCGTTGGGAACGCCAAAGAAACCAATTGACGAGTAGAACAATTCACATAAGCGACAATAGCTTAAAACTACATACCGAGCCACAACAAACAATTCATTAGTCACGAAGCAAAATGAAGAAAAGAAAAATGTTTCACTTTATATATATATATATATATATATATATATATATATATATATATATATATATATATCCATGTGTAAACTCTTTGCGTTGGTAAGTAATTTTGTCTTTTAATCTTTTTCACTTTTAGACTAATTGTTCACACATTACAAGTTTAGTTGATTTTGTTTAGTGGTATATCGACCTCTATGTATTATTTAATGCTGAAATCTAAAAAAATTGAATCCAATTTTATGGTTTCAATTAAATATATTTTGAACGCATTTTATGCCTTCAACCACAGATAAAATGGATTGTTGGTCATTTCTTATATATATAAAAATGTATTACTAGTAATTTTACTACAAAATTGTATTTTTATACTTTCACATTTTATCGCTTGAATATAAATAAAAAAAATATATCTGCATAGTAAAACATGATGCCACTTTGGCTCGCTAACTATAAGGGAAAGATGACAAGCTAAAATATCACCTTTTTTCCTATCTAGATATAACTCCAGTATAAAATTTGCAAGGTGTAGATATTTTTCCTTGTAGATAACAAGCCAGAGTAGCAACGATATATTCTGTGGATATAATTTCATATATCTTAAAGATGTTACACCGAAATTCTATTCTTAAACAATGGGCAAACATGTAACTGAAAACAGATGTTAGATTTTATTCTAATTTTTTAACATTTTTTTTTTCAATAAAGAATTGATTTAAAATAGATTTGAGATTATTTTTAAAACTTTGCCTTGGTATCATTCTTCGTTCGTATTGTTTTATATTGATTTTACTAAATTATCCTGATTTTAATTAATAATTCACCCAATATTCGTTTTCTTGTTACAGTTCGATAATTATCGATAGGAATATTTTTTCTTTCTTCTTCTCCGACACTTCTTCTTTCATTGATGTTTTCTGCTGATTAATCGATACAGTTCATCACATAATATTGATGCAAAACTTTCCAATAATTTTTACTAACTCTTTAGGTCATATTCAGGCATTAAAGTATTTCTTTGATTTAATTTTACCGTATGTTGACTTTCTACGGAATCGTGTATCCCGTCTTAAAAGAACGACGCCGGTTCAGAATCGATAGAATCTTATTGGAATCTTCGATTTGGAGGAATCGCTAAACAACATGTCTGGTGTTCTCCGCCATTCAGAATTCAGAGTTTTACTTCTTTCAGGCTGATTGCTACCAAAGACTAGAAAGTCTAGTCTACGCGACTATTTAACCCATTGCTGGAGGCAAAAAGGCAGCGATTCATATCTTTTTCTTTTTTTGTGATCACAGTAGGTTATTCTGGAATTCAATGTTTGGTTGATGTTGTTTAGCGGCATATTAACCTCTCTGGGTTATTTAATGCCGAAATCTAAAAATTTGGAACACAATTATATGGCTTCAGGTAAATATATTTTGAGTGTATTTATCTACCTTCACCTACAGATAAAATGTATTGTTAGTCATTTTGATATAAATCAGTACTGTTGGTAATTTTTACTATAAATTGTATTGTTGATAATTTTTACTATAAACTGTATTGTTGTTAAATTTTACTATAAATTGTATTGTTGGCAATTTTTGCTTTAAATAGATATTGTTAGTAATTTTTTTATATAAACATTTATTGTTGGTATTTTTACTATGAAAATATATTTTTTATACTTTCATAGTGTTTTTGTTTGGGAGTTCACTATTTGCCTGTAGCTGGGACCCTAACAGGTGCTACCACCCAGGGTGAGGGCGGACCTGCAATCAACAGCAATTAAGAGGTGGTTCCACCCTCCTCGAAACCACCAATCTCCCGATCAGAGGCCCTGCTGCCGGGTGTAGTTCATCGTCATACCCAGGACTCGATTGGCTGAATCCAATTTCCGTATTGATAACAGTTATGTAGTCTGCACTATATTTCTTGTGATTTAAAACAGATCGTTCTTATATACTATCGCTCACCCGATACAAGCCTTGAGAGCCACCCAATGTAGAGGGTTAGGGTTATAATGGTTATGAGGATTTAGTTGTGTTGTATGAATGCAAGAGGAGATGGTAGGGATTGAATATTATAAAAAGGATAGATAACGATTGATCCTTGAATTCACGAAATTAAGATTGTAGTAAAATCTGGTGAGATGTTTGAAAAAAATTCCGCCAGCCGAAGAACCTCCCCTTCCAGCTACACTTTGAAACACCGGTTCTCATACAATCACTAAAGTTAAGCAATGCCGAGCCTGATTGATACCTAGAAGGGTAACTGTTTGGGAATACCAGGTGCTGTAAACTTAGATGTGCGGCTGGTGTGATGAATAACGGTTCGGACTTTGACACCAGAGAGACGATTTTCAACTCCAGTCAGATTCGATATATTCACTTATGTGCAAATACTCTTGGGAAGCTATAAATCTTTGTCCCCCAGCTATAGGTTAAATAGTAGGAGTTGTATCAGTAAAATCATTACTATCCCCACCCAAATCCTCACAATCTAAAAATATCTTCTGGCTTTAAATAATCTCCTTAAAGGTTGATAAGTCGTAAAAACAAATCAATTCTCTGAGAGGCTCAGATTTTTATCCAACTTTTTCACTATTTCAATTTTACATTTTGGTCAGCTTCGACAACAACATCGATCATGTAACAAATTTTCTATATATGCATTAATTATTATTACAAGCTAAAATCCCATTCTTGCGGGGCCCTAAATGGAATTTTTGGTCTCCAGTAAGAGATCATCGATTTCAATTATACCTTTTTAATCATAACATATTTGAAAATGATTAACCTCTTGAATTCTTGCAGCACATTTAATTTAAATACCTAGAGAGATTTTCCAAAAGATTTCAAGTACCCACTTTTTAAAAAAAATTTATCCGTACCACCAATAAAGACAATCATAATAGCGAATTATCTTCCACCGGAGACTTAAGTTAATAAACACCTTCGCGCAGTTATGCTTATGGACCCCGGTGGACATTGCTCATAATCATCGGACTAATCCTTTCTTTACTTTCTCCTAGACCGGTTGACACCCAAGGCTACAAAAACCAGTTTGTTCTGCTATTTACCCAAAGCTGGTTGGGTTGGGGAGAAGAAGGGTATTAGCACGTATGCGAATGTAACGAATCCGATTGGAATTCGAACTCGGCTCTCCGATTCCTCAATCCGAGCCACTATACATTATTCCACACTTATACTATGAATGTAAGTCTTTCATTTCATGAAATGAGAAAAAAAGGCAATAGCTTTGATTTTTGGAAAGGACATTTTCTGCTAGATGTCGAATTTATATGATTAAACAAAATCAGTTAGCCTGGGATACACAATGAAAAGCTCTAAATTAGTTTTCTGTTTACATTGTCAATTGAAATTCTCACTAAAACTTTCCTGGTACATTTTTTTTACTTTTTTATTTATTTATTATTTGTTTTTAAGCGTTTCACCACGAGCAAGGCGGGAAGCCAGTAGCACGCAAGGGGTTACAGAGAGTTGGAGCAAGAGCAAAGAGGAGTGATAGAGGAAAGGATGAAGAGAAGGATAAGGGATAAATCAAGGCATCTGGAGACATCAATTGACATTACATTTGAATAGTTGGAGATTATAGTTATCAGGAAAACAAAAAAATGGGGAGGGAGTTCCACAGGCGAGAAGTGCGAGACATGAAGCTATTGGAGTAGAAGAGACGGCTACATTTAACAGTTTCGACAGTGAAAGGGTGAGAACAAGATGCCAGTCTATTTGAACGTTTAAATTCATGAAGTCTGGGAACCAGCGAATCGGAGCAGTTACCATGAAAGTATTTGTAAAAAAAAAGACAGAGGGAGACAGCGGCACGCCTGTGATCAAACGGACACAAAGTAAGGGTCCAAATTATTTTTTTTTTATTTTTTTATTTTTTATTCATTTCACTCCATCAGGTTAAGTTCATTCGCCGTGGAGCTCTGTTAGACCCAGAGAGTTTTGCAGAACGTTACTTTTGTAGAGAGTTCGATCTTTACTCGGTACCTTCCTATTGCGGTCTTTTAAAATATATATCCAATCAGATTCTCCACAACTTCCCTCTCTTTAATAGATATGAATTGACATGATGTTTTTAAATGTTTCAATCCGAGCAAGGCAATAAAGCCACTAAGACGCAAAGGGGGGGGGTATTGAGCATATAAGAAATAGAAAAAATTATTAATGAGAGAGTACAATAAAAGAAAAAGTAATTAAGAAGACGGAACGTAACGATTGACATTGCATTTAAATATTTGAAGATCAAAGCTGACTGGAGAGCAAGAAGACGGAAGAGAGACACAAGGGTGAGGTGCGAGAGAAGAAACTGTTAGCATAGAACTTACGGTTACATCTCGCCATTTCAACTGTTAAATGACAACACCTAGCTGACAATCTAGCATTGCGCTTAAATTCATAAAATCTAGTAATGTCTATCGAAAGAGGAAAGCTCATCAGAACAATTACCGTGAAGATATTTATAGAAAAGTTACAGGAAGTTACGTTACGGCGGTAGGAAAGTGACGGAAGCCGAGATGCCAGGACAGGACTAATAATATTGCAAATTCTTTTATCAAGAATCTGTAGATGCATACAAGTACCAGACCAGATGTGCCGGCAATATTCAAAGCATAGATGAATAGTAGACTTATAAATTTACTAGCAGCAGACCTAGTAATTGATTTAATGTAATTCTTTCACTTCAGCGGGAAAACGTTAGCCCGGGAAAATTTATACTTATATTGTAAATTGACACGCCTCACTTCGCTTTTACTTCCGATATCTTTACCGTTGAAGGTAGAAGCAAATCTGTACATCAATTCATAGGAGCAACTCATACAAGCCTCCTAAGGTTAACGTATGTCCTTTCGTGTCTCGTCAAAAGTTTTAAGTTGATTCCTATTCGATTCTGTTCCATTTACTAAAGACTGTAGTTTGACAGTGCTGCCGCGATAAAAAAAACAAAACAAAACAACTTTAATGAAGATGAATTATATTTTTTGTTGAAATCTAATAATTCGAAATCAATCATGTACAACCTTTTCATCAAAAGAACTGAAATTGGTGGATAATTTGCCCCTACCTAAGGCAGACCCCAAGAATGTTTATTATAGTTAATTTGAGATAAGACAAGATAGAAGAGGAAGAACATGTTGCTTTAGTACATCCTTTTGCCTTGAAAATCAACATTTAAATATCGGTTTTTATTTGAGCTCGAACAAGTATCAATGGTGATCACATAAACAGCGAACATATTCTTTATTTTCCCACAGTTATGGTTTATGAATTGAAAATAGACTTTTATCTGCATGCTGAAAAACCTTTCTTTTTTCCTTGCTTGCTTGCTTTCTTCCTTCCTTCCTTTCTTCCTTCCTTTCTTCTTTCCGTTCTTTCTTTCTTCCTTCCTTTCTTCTTTCCTTTCTTTCTTCCTTCCTTCCTTTCTTTCTTTCTTCCTTCCTTTCTCCCTTTCTTTCTTTCTTCCTTCCTTTCTTCCTTTCTTTCTTTCTTTCTTTCTTTCTTTCTTTCTTTCTTTCTTCCTTCCTTCCTTCCTTCCGTTCTTTCTTTCTTTCTTTCTTTCTTCCTTTCTTTCTTTCTTTCTTCCTTTCTTTCTTTCTTCTTTCCTTTCTTCCTTTCTTTCTTTCATTCTTCCTTGTTTCCTTTTCTCTTTCGTTTTTTCATTCGTTTACATTTTTTTCTTTTTCTCTCATTCTTGTTCTTTCATTCTTTTTCCTTTCTTTCTTTTTCTTTCTATCGTTCTCTTTCCTTTTCTTTCTTTTCCTTTTCTTTCTTTTCTTTTCTCCTTTCTTTTCCTTTCTCTTTTCTTAGAATGTATTTATTTCACCTTCTTTCTTTATCTTTTCCTACTACTGCCAGCAATTCACCATCAAAACTTCTCTGTTTCCATGTCTTTCTTCCTTCTTTCTCAATTTATGACCTTTGTGTCTCTTTTTACCACTATCACTACTGTCACTTGAAAACTAACTAGCTCTTTCTTTCTTTCTTTCTTTCTTTCTTTTTCATTCTCTTATTAACATATCACTATCGACAGCTTCTTTCTGTCTTTTTCCCTTCAACTCCATCACCACCATTATCATCGTCAACAGCTTCTTTCCTTCATTATCCTCCTACCCCTTTCTGACTTTACAACTCTCACCAACCTGTCAAAAAAAAACAACACAATTACGACTATTCTTCTTTTAATACAACGAATTTAATAATTGAATTGTTTAATAATTTACTCAATGTTTTAACAAATTATTTGTAAGAAAAAAGAGAAAAATGTTCTTTTGAAAGTCTTTATACTTTTCTATTTTTTTTTTTTTTTTACTTTATGACCAAACAAATTCTGATATTGCTGCAGCACACCTTCGTTTAATTATCTTTCTAATTACTTTGCCAGTTCCAAATTGCATTAATTCATTTGTCCATTCTTCCGTATTAAAAGCAACAAATCTTGGCGGGAAGCCAGTGTTTAAAGAAATCACTTTCGAATTCATCTTTTCCTTTTTACGCATTTTAATTAACAACACTTTTCAAAAGTTCAATTCGATTTCTATTCGTTGGTAATTCTCTGAGACGATCTCCAACCGGCGAAGCTTCCTTGCGTGCGTCACCCTGACGCCAGCGATTAGTGTTTGAGCCCAAATACGATTTCGAATGCTGATTTTCAAGGAAGGCAGATCTTCCAACTTTTTTTTTTCATATTTGTTACTACCATAAAAATGTTAAGTTTGGATATGAAAACCAAAAAAACAAAGACCCATATTATTTAAATCCAAAACTTCGTTTATGATAATCAGATAATATCAAATTTTAATGACAAATAATGAAATGTTGGGCGCTTTCGCAGTCCCTCGCCATATTGTAAGCAAACGCCCATTCTTTTCTGTTTCCTTAATGTTGAAATTGTCTATTTATATGACTTTTTTGTGCTTAATATAATTTTTATATAATGTTATTGTTGATATATTATTCTACATTTGTTATGTGCTTGTAAGAATATTTAAGCGAGTCATTTTTCATCGTGTCTCGATTATTGAACAACTAAAAAGACTAACTCTGACTTGGTTACACTACACACTGGGGGTGAAAATGTGTAATAGCGCCATATTTTGTGCAGGCAGCTTAGCGGCTATTGGCATAGAGATGAAATCGGCGCGTCGATTTCAGTTTCGTACAAATGCTTCTAGGAGAGGAAACGAATTCATCTGGTCTCCTCCTCCAGGATATGGTTTAAATAGCAGAGTAGACATTTTGCTTGGGTGGCAGCCATTCTAGAGAAAAGCCTTAATTCCAAACCGTGAAGAAAGTAACGGTAAACAGCACCAGTTTATTTCCAAGAAGGAATAGTAATTTACACATAATAAAGGAAAGAAATGCTCATGGCATTAAAAAAAACAGGAAAAAAAGGACAATGTCTAGGACATCGGTGACAGACACACAAACCAAATCCACACAATGATTCGGTGAAATCCCCAATCGTAGACATAATGACAAATAATGATGATAAACACCTGATTCTGGCATGAAGTTGTTTTCAAGACGATCTTAACGACTTCTTTCAGGCTGACAGCAGTTATATGAAATAACATTTTCTATTTTCTGTGTAGATTTTGAATCATTTATACATTTTTTTTAATAGAATGTATTTGTCTTTGCATTATAATTTATTCTCAGGTACTTGAAGCAATCTTCCGGAATATATATATATATATATATATATATATATATATATATATATATATATATATATATATATATAATTATTTATTTTAAAAAATTTATAACATAAATATGTTATAAAATCACTACAAAATAGCCATATTGTTTCAATTTATAACATATTTATTTATTTTTTTTTATATAAATAATTATATCTGCTCTACTTTGTATTTAGCACTCTTTTAAGAATAGTATTTGTTGGTTATTGGAATTCATTCCATATATACCAAACATATACTTGGGTATATATATATACGAAAAGTGTGTATGTATAACTATAAATATATATATAATTATTTATATATTATATGCGCAGTATTTATTAGAAAGCGCTCAATATCAGAGATAGAGCTAACATATTTGGTTGGATTGATGTGAGTTTGTGACCCTGGGTTTCACGCTCGCTTTTGCATTCGTCAGACAAACCATATATATATATATATATATATATATATATATATATATATATATATATATATATATAAGGTTAATGATTTTAGACCCTATGTTCCTGTGTTCAAAAGTAATGAAAAAGTCATTGTGAAAAAGTATGCCCACCAAACCGAAAATTCGATTATACCTTTTACGCAATAAGGTTAAAAAAAATCCAAATATTTATTTTTTTTAATTTGCTAATCAAGTAATTGGATCTTACTTATGTATTTTAATGCATTTAAAAGTTTCTAGTTATAGCATAACATACAAACTTACAAATAAACAAAAACATGCATCTTGTACAAGCTTTATTTTTCAATTTGCTTACGATGTATTTGAATAGTATTTATAGATTTTAAGGCATTTAACACTTTATAGTTATAGCATGACATACAAACATAATAATAAACAAAAACAAGTTCTAGAAGATTCCAGAAAGCCATAGTACTATACTTATATACGATTTTAAAATATTTGGGCTGGTGATATTTTTAAAAAAAATAATAAATGAATTAAAGTTCACTGAATTATGATGCAGGAAATAAATTATTTTCCAAATGTCATAACTCTAATATATATGTGTGTGTGTATGTGCGTGTGTATATATGTATAAGTGAGTGTACATATGTGTATATGTATGCATATATATATATATATATATATATATATATATATATATAGGTGCCTGTGTGTGTATGTGTATAAGTGAGTGTATGTATATGTGTGTGTTTACAGATATGTGTGTGCATATATATATATATATATATATATATATATATATATATATATATATGACATCACATTATGAACGCACATAAAAAAGAACGTATAAATATAAAAATGTCTTAATATATATATATATATATATATAATGTGTGTGTTTACAGATTTTTAATCAGTCAGAGATCCTACCCCTCACCTAGCGGCGCAAGGGGAATTCTAACCTATTATATAATCGAATGTATACAAACGCCAGCAGCCAGAGTGCTCAATTCATTAATTAATATATATATATATATATTTATATTTCTGTATATATATATTTATGTATATATATTTCTATTTCTATATATATATTATATATATATATATATATATATATATATATATTATAATATATATTTATTTATATATTTATTTTTATATTTTATATATATATATATATATATATATATATATATATATATATATATATATATATATATATATATATATATATATATATATATATAATAGGAACATAGAAGTCAACACTTAGAGGCGACAGTCTATTTCATGCTAGATGCCTCGTGGTCTGGCGATTGTATCTAGCATGAAACAGACTGTCGCCTCTTCTATGTTCACTTTTATATTTACACACGCTCTAACTCTGATATTGAGCACTTTATCCCATAAATATAGCACATCTTAAGACTATATTTCTTCACATATATATATATAGATATGTGTGTGTGTGTGTGTGTGTGTGTATTTACTATATATATATATATTTATATATATATATATTTATTTATATATATATATTTTATATATATATTTATATATATATATATATATATATTCTGCATATATATTTATATATATTTATTTGTAAATATATCTTAAGACTATATTTTTTCATATATATATATATATATATATATATATATATATATATATATATATATATATATATATATATATATAACCCCCAACCTCTGCAAACACATCAACACTCAAAACACCTACACACCCCACGGCACTCACGTAGTATTTAGATCAATTTGCTCTAACTTGCGACAGCTCCAATCTCGTATGTCTACTCTTCTGCCACAAATTCGAGAAGGTGAATTATGTGTGAGAAACTTGGACTGAGTTCCGATTACGGTTCAACAACCACAAGGGAGCTTTAGGGACAACAACAACAATCACCTGCATCCGTACACTTCAATCAACCTAGTCACAGCATCGACGACGTCAGGTGAGTGCTTTTAGCGTCTGGCTTCGACTGCCAAGGAAATAGAGGCAGGTCATATTTGAAATACACACTGAAAATAAACTCCCACATAAACGGTCTAAACAGAGATCTGGCTTTACTCAAAGAGTATGCCTTCCACAAGAAAACCCATTTCCAGCAACACCCCTTCTACAAATGATTACCCCCCCCACATGTATAATCGAAATTTTAACAGACATTTTCCCCCATTATATTTTTCTGCTTTGACAACCAGGATTTCGAAATTTTATTAAATATTTAAGGAATATTCACATTTATTACACTTAAACTCACAAAGCATCTATTTTTGCAGATACCTTTCTCCTCTTTCCTCCTTGCACTGTTATTGCTACAATCATGGTTCTATCTGTTTATTTTTTCTGAACCACCCTCCATTTTCTGACTATAGTTTTCTAAAAGAATTTTTATCAAAATATTTTATCCATTTTCTCGCGGTTCCTACCCTGTTTTTCCCTTTCATTTTAATCTTATTACATTGTTTCCTCCTTGATCTCTACCCATCTAGCCAAATCCATCAATACTGTCCACCTAAGGGACGTCTTTCCAACCCCATATACTAAAAACCTCTTCCCCTAGTTCAAAATCATACTTCCCCACCTTCCACACCGATAAACACAAAATCAACAAATGCGTTCACCCCGATCATTTTCAAAAAAAAAAGTTTCGCAGGCGAGGAATAACGTAGGAATCGGATTTGTACTAATAATACCATCTATAAAGAGTTCACACCAGACCCCCAAAAAACAACGTTGGTGAATCTTCCCCGGTTTCTCTGTTTATTTCTCGCACCGCTGATGAAGGACACAGGCGTTGCCCGAAAATTCAGGACTAATAACATTAATCACCGTGCTTCATTTCTGTCTTATGATTAACAATGTATAATAAATTCTTTTCGCAACTGATCACATTGGTACCTTTTCGTTTTCCCTTGTTTCATTAACTGTGCCTATCTATTATATATATATATATATATATATATATATATATATATATATATATATATATATATATATATATATTTATTTAAAATTATAGCATAAATATGTTATAAAATCACTACAAAATAGCCATTTTGTTTCAACACCTCTGGTGTCTTATCAAGTGATGATGTTGAATGTAGATTGTAGAATAATGGTTTCAAAAGGTTTAAATTAATTAACCACCCCTCGTAAGGGAAACGCTGTCACATAAGCTGAAATGACCAATCAAAATTCAAGTATAAAACCTTATATATATATATATATATATATATATATATATATATATATATATATATATATATATTTGTGTGTCCGTGCGTGTGTGTTTTTTTCATATAAGTAGGTTTTAAGACCAGCAATGAAGTTTTAGGAAAAATTATTACGAACAATACATTTTTGTAAATAATTATTACCAGCTATACATTGAAAATAATTACCAGCAATAAATGTTTTCCCGGCATTAGATAACACATTGATGTTGATATGCAGTAAAACAACAAAAAAACAAAGCAGACCGACGTACTGAACTGTCCACCATTCTCCTCTATCTGTCACCCTCGTATGTCAGAGAATGGTTTCCTCGAATGGTTTCTTGATTTTCCCATCCTGTGCTGTGTCACGTGGCATTTTATCATGGCGGGGTCTATCCATCTCTAAGTTAGGCCACAGCCGCTATCCTACAACGAATTGGCTCGCCTTAGTCGCGAACACGTAGTCGTTGTAGTTCATCTGTGGAAACCTTCCCGCCTGGCCGCTGACCTGCGTCGAGGAAGCCATTCGCCCAGTGGTGCCGGGAAAATAGCGCAACCTCACGTGAGTTTAGCCAGCCAGCTGAAACGGTTTACCAGGGAATGATGACCTGGAGCCATTAAGTGAGAGATTCAGTTGATGGTGAAGAACCAATGATGAACCGTCCACCCGAAGATGCAGCATGTAAGACATGAATGGCACTACCTCTACCCATAGCCCCCCTGTTCCCACCCATATATATATATATATATATATATATAACCAGGTAAGGTGAGAACGAGTAGAGTACAATTCCAACGTTTATAACATTTTTATATAATGGAATATGCATACACCTGAGACCTGAGTTCCCCCTCAGTGGAATATGATTGGCTGGTGTCCGTCATAAATACAAACGGACATGTAGGTACGACAGAGTTTAAGTCTATGATGACGCCCATTGGACTACGCCATTGGCTATCTTATTGGTCTACACCTATTACCTGCGACTACGACGCGTACCAGTCGATTACTGCTACCGTGTACTACTGGGTTACAGTAGCCAAAAACACTTAGCTACTTTGATCAAATATATCCCTTTCCGGGATATATCATATTTAACTTAAAAGAGGGTTCAATACAAAGTAAATCAATATTCTTTATTTTGGGATATTATATCGAAAACATGTCAAAATTGCTACATAATTGAAGTCGTGTTTCGATGCATACCAACGCTTTTCATCAGGTGATTGTAAATTACCGGCGAGTGAACGATTTATTCAGATTTAAAGGCAAAATACAACCTCTTTTTACGAAAAAGAAATGTGGAGTGGTTATAAGGTTTGTGAACTTTATTCAGATCTACCAAACGAATATGATATACGGCTGGTTGATCTGAGTAAAGCTGACAAATCTTATAATCCCCGCCACTTTTATCAAAACATGAATATATTATCCATGTTTATATGTTTGGTAGTGTTCGAATGTGTTCGATGAGAGACCTCTGTCTGCAGAACGTCTCTCTGAAAAACTATGTAGTGGAAATTCTCGCTCAGTTAAAGATAATTTTTCTCATAAAAAAAAAAAGGAGACAGAGAAAATCATTTCATTGTTTTTATAAGTTTGTGGATTTTCTTATTTTAATTAGTCACCAAAAAAAAAAAACAATTACGAAGTCGACGGCCATTCGATATACGAAGGTGGACTGAAAAGTTCAAACTGGCTATAAAGGTGTGATGCTAGAACTCTGAAATCTTGCATGCATTCATTTCCACTCTTATTAATAACCGCATTGTTTCTTTCTAGGTAAGCTGACATCTGAGCAGTTCAAAGAAGACTGTTCATCCTGTTGGTGAAAATGTAATCAACAACAGATATAACGATATTGATTCAAAGCCAAGTGTTTTTTGTTTATATATATATATATATATATATATATATATATATATATATATATATATATATATTAACAAAACTGATAGAGAATATGGCGGCTGACCAACCAGTTCAAAGCTACATTCACGCACAGCAGCCATAGAAACCAAAGATTTGTGTGCTGGAGCATTGTCCTCGTGAACAAAACACATTTCATCATCTTTCCTAGACGTTTGGCCGTGATAGGCTTTGTTAACTGCCTCATCAAATTGGCATTGTACTCTCTCCTGAGAACGGACTGGAAAGTCCATAGGTTGACTATAAAGGAATGACAGTGAAATCTTTTATGTATTAACTGCAACACTTCTTATTAATAACTGCATTGTTTCATTACAGGTAAACTAGCATCTGACTGTTTAAGGACTTCAAAAGTAAATAGTAGCAACTTGAAAATGGTTTGGTTTGGTTTGTTGTGTTTTACGGCATATCAACCTCAATGCCGTACACTTTTCTCTCTCATTTTTTTTTTTTTTTTTTTTTGTTTTGTCAAAAATCTATTTCTATTTTCCTCAAAAATGTATAGCTGGTAATATTATTTTAAACCATGTATTGCTGGTAATATATATTTTTTCCTTTGTTTTATTTTTCAAAAACGTATTGCTGGTAATATTTTTTTCAAAAATATATTGCTGGTAATAGTTTTTTTTCTTCAAAAATTTATTTCTGGTAATAATTTTTTACAAAGTATTTCTGGTATTAAAACCTATTTTTATACTTTTAATTGAATTTTACCTCAGTTTCGGGGTTAACTATTTGCCTATAGCTGGGACCCTAACAGGTGCTACCACCCCGGGTCAGGGTGGACCTAGGAACACCAGCAATTAAGAGGTGGTTCCACGCTCCTCAAAACCTCCTGATCAGAAGCCTTGCTGTTGGACACAGTTTATCGTCTAACCAGGACCCGGATGCAGTTTATCGTCATACCCAAGACACTTGAAAATTAATAAATTACCTACAGAAAAACGGTTTAAACTCCAAGGACATCCATGCTGATATGGTTGCTAAATAAGGGGATGTCGTTTCCGCTTTACTGACAGTTCAAAATTGCGAAGTTGTGTTTAGGATGGGAAAGGAAAATCTTTAAAATGACCCAAGGTCTGGACGTCCTGCAACAGCCACAAGCGAGGAAAATATTGATCGTGTACACCACAAGGTGAGGAATGACTGCCGATTAGATATAACTCAGTTAGCCAAAGCTATTAGCATAACTCAGGAGATAGATGAGAGCATTCTGCACAATGGACTTGGCATCACGAATGTGGGTGCCACATTTTCTGACACCTGATCAAAACGCACCAGGTTGATCACATCACGTAAAATTTTGACAGTGTTTGAGACAGATCCTGCTGGTTTCCTTGAACGTTTCTTAATCCAGGATCATCCTTTTGAGCCAGAGACAAAGAGACAATCAACGCAGTGATACATCCTTTCGCATCTGCTCCAAAGAAGGCCATGTTCGTTTCATCTTCAGGAAAGTTGATGGCCACATTTTATTGTGTTTATTGACTATCTTCAGAACTGTAACATCATCAATGGAGAGTATTATTTGCTGAGGTAGTTATGAAAGGCTATCAAGACCAAACACACAGGGAAATGACGAAAGTGGCCTTCTTTCATCAGGGCAATATTCTAGTACATAAGGCCTTGCTTTCAATGGCTGTTGAGCGTGACAGGGGCTTTGAACTGGTTGATCATCCTTCCTATTCTTCAGATTTGACTCACATTATCTGTTCCTCAACATGAAAAAAACACTTGGCTGGGAACCAATATCACAGCGATGATGATGATGTCAGATTTGCTGTTGATGACCACAAAGTTGGGAGCTTCTTCACTAATGGGATTCAAGCACTACAATGCTGATGGAAAACAAAGGGGGAGTGGATCGCAAGGGGAACTATGTTGAAAAATAAACCTCATTTGGTCACATTTTATGAGTGTATCATGGTCATCCTATAAAATTCTCAGTCGACACTCATAAACGCAAAGGTTTTTTTGTTTTACTATCGTCCTCTTATTACAACTCTTTCATTATTCAAAACGGTTGTCATAGCAACCGATCAGACCGCTATCATTTTTTAAATAAGCTTTTCTGAAACTAATCAATTTAACGATTGTCTTTTTCTAATAATAGCATTTATAACTTAAAACATTATTAGTTTTCTTTCCTTTATATTACTATCGTTAAAGTAATATATAAGTTTTCTGTTCTAAAATATTCAGTTTTCTGTTCGTTACTGAATTTCCCGCTAAGATAATCCAAAATTTGGATCCTGATGTACAATATTTTTTTAAAGCAATTCACCCCAAACAAGGCTAGAATACTAACACGCAAGGGGTTACAGAGGATTG
>CAHIKZ030000570.1:1055000-1085000 GCA_903632075.3 Acanthosepion pharaonis | reverse complement strand
TTCAATCGTCCCGTAAAGCAATGTCTAGACGATTGACTATTTAAGAATTAAGAAATAACTAAAATCTATTCATAGTATTTGAAATGGGAGATGTAACTCTACCTTTACGTCTCCAATGACTAAAATAAATCTATTTAAGCGTTTCATTTGAATGGGAACAGGATAAGAAGACGAACGTCATAAATACGCCTGAGTCAGTGTTTATAAAATCACAGATGTATGGTATGTCATGACTTCCTCTTTTATACACCGTGTCCCTACAGAATGTACGCGAGAATGGGTCGCTACACTTTCCTGTCCCTGTAAACAACGTTAGATTCTTTACCATCACTTTATCAGCGATCTGCTGTCTATTTTCACAAAGATTTTTGGTAGATTACTCGCCGTCTTCTCCTGGCTCAATGTCTTGGGAGCATTAAATACTCCTAGCACCCTTTCCTCGTTATATCTTGGAAGTTTCAAACACTTTTCTGATTATAAGAATGTGTCCTTTTAGTTCCAATTTGTTTTCAAACTTCCTAATTAGTCGTATGTTCAGTCCATGATATTCATAGAATCAGCGTGCAGAACACGCACCATTGTCGCTTTGAGTCTCTTACTCGCTTCTAAATCTTTTAGCGTTCACTTCTAAATAGAAAGATTCATATGATGTAGTAGTTTAGCAGTTTTTCTTTGCTCCCGTGAAATTTTCCTACCTGTTAATAGTTTTAATTTCAAGAAGGCATCTTTCGTTATTTCAGTCCGGATTTGTGTGTGTTTATATATATATATATATATATATATATATATATATATATATATATATATATATATATATATATATATATATATATATATATATAAAATGACAAAGTTCGACAATTATTTTAAGACATTTTATGTTTATACACTTTTTTATGGATACAAATATCTACGTAAATGCTCTGTTTATAATAAACAGTATTAACAACATTTACCGGCCTGAATGTCCGAGAAATTGACATTAAAAAATATGCGTCTTCCGACAGGAATCGAACCTATATCCTATACGGAGCAGTCATATAACCTGGCGTGCTTTTACCGATTGAGCCACAAAGGATTGTTTCCGCTAGCGAGGTTGATTTTATTGTTTTTAAACAATTTTTTATACGAAACGCTCCTCTGTGGCTCAAACTGGTGTCAAAACACTATGAAATTATAATATGGACCTTTATAGTAAAAATAACAGCAATATATTTTTTGAAAAACAAACATTACCAGTAGCACGTTTGACTCTCGACAAAAAACCCTTTTTACAAAAATCTTGCCGGCATTAAATAACCCACTGAGTTTGATATGCCGTAAAACAAAATAATCTAAATCAAACTAGATCTACTACATTGGCAGCAAGGTTTTTTTTTTTTCATTGTTTTTTTTTTTTTTTTACAGCTGAATTGGTTTGAGGTAACCGCAAGTTCTATGCTAACAGTTTCTTCTATCCCACTTCTTGCTTTTGAAACTCTCTTCCGTCTTCTTGCTCTCCAGTCAAATTTGACCTTCAAAAATTTAAATACAATGTCAATCGTTATATTGTCTTCTTAATTCTTGTTCTTTTATTGTCCTCTCCCCTTAATAGTATTTTTTGACATATTCTCTCACATTCAGTAACTACTTGCGTTTTAATGGTTTCATTGCCTTGCTTGGAGTAAAATGAGTGAATATCTCTTTTCATATTAAGGATAAAAATATATATGCATTTTTTTATACATAACCTGAAAAGACATACATAATGTCGAAATATTTCTAAACACTGTGACATTTCTTTTTCTTTTCTTAAAAGTGTTAATAATAATAATAATAATAATAATAATAATAATAATAATAATAATAAAACCAAATGCAATGTGCCAGATGAAAAAGCGATGGCAAGACAAGCCTCTTTATGGTTAATACTCTACCCGTAGCTAACAAGCCATCAGTGGTTACGGGGTTAAAAGCTGAAACCAAAAAGTTTTCTTCTTTCTGCACACGGCCTACGCTTGCTAACTAGAAATTACCAAGCGCAAATACTGAAAAATTGTGATGACCTCAAATGCAGATTCAGTGATAATTTGTAGTTTACTAAATGACTAAAATTTTATTCCGATGACTGATAAGCATGACCTAACCCTACCAATGCTACCACCGCAAGAACACTCTGACTTGCGATTAATCACAATTATATATGAAAATTATATATGAAAATTTTCTTTTGTTAGATTTTAAACTTGCAACTGGTTTGTTAGGACATCTTATGGACTACTAATTAATAAGAGATTAATGAGCGTTATGTTATCGCTGTCAAATGTTGCAGTTAGATTTTTAGCGTTGTCGGAAAGATGATTGGTGATGGCAGTAATGTCCGTCACTGGACAAAGCAACGCTGTTTCGTTTAAGCAATTGCAAATGGCTGTTATCGAAATAAAGCTTAGAAAATAGTGAAACGGGAACATTATCTCAACCAGACAATCAATATTCATTATTCTTGTTAGTTACATAAAAGCGACAGTTTCCGTTATCTAAGGTCTTCATCATTTCGCCACAAACCATTATTACTAATCACTGGTGTGGCTCGTTTAAAACATCTAAAGGAAAAACTCTATCCGCTTTCGCTTTGAGTCTAAAAAACTGTTGGAATAATGATCAGTTCTTTACAAAGTTATTAAACACCAATTTGGGCTCGAACGCCTCGTTCTTCGAACTTGGGGCCAGCTTATTGTTGTAAATATTGATGTAAATGCTGACGTTTTCGTTTGCCCACGTCGATTAATAACTTCTTATCATGTCGATCAAGAAAGGTCAATTACTTTATATACTCAATCGCGCGACCACTGAAATTTTGTTGAAAAATATTTTTATACATTTCGTGTATAATGTGACCCCAGCTTCGTAGACATAATGTTCGGTGATTTTTTTTTTACAAGACGCAAAGACTTACGAATATAAATTATCATGTGAATGCCACTAGAATTATTATACACTTACATACATAAAGCAATATTTACGGTTTTTCAGTTAGGCTTGGAATCCATTAATTACATGAAACTTCGAAGGGACGAGATGTCTGTCCTTGTATTCTGAACGCCACAAGTTATTCAAATGTTGGTTTAAAAGAGTCGAATGCACGTGAAACATGATTGGCAAATGAAAATCAAACAACGCACAAGTAGAAATAACAGAATTTCTTTCGTCTTTCCCTCCATTATCTCATTCGCTTCAAAACTGTCTGTTTGACATGACCTATTAAATAAATTCGGTCAGTTATGTGCCATACGGGATGCACGACTAACAAGGCAGATTTTTTTTTTCCTGCAGTAGATTGCCATTTCTTTCTGCGATAGACCAGTTGCCATCGATGGCTATAGAATCCAGTCTGTCCTACTATTTACCCATAGCTGGGAGGGAAGAAGAATATTTATACCTTTCCCAAGGCTATTAGCACGGAAGTGAATATAATGGATTTGACTGGAATTCGAAATCGGCTCTCCGATTCCTCGAGCCGCTATCAATTTTCTCCTCCTCTTTTAAATAGAATAGATATGTTAAAGCATCGAAAAACACTTCGCATTTGATCTTACATGAGGAATGGGACATGCTGCAATATAAGCCATGCTGTTACTTAACCCCCCCCATTTTCCGTCCTAGAAACAACCCACGTTTTTGGTTACAGATTATTTTCATCGTTGCAGACAATCTGGGCTCTAAGTCGGACGCATCAAACCAGAGATTGTTTGATGCAAAATGTTTGGTTTGGCTCAAAATTTAAATGTAACTCTCTACGTTAAATAATTTCTTTATTATACAAGTACTCAGTCTATATTTCTGAGATGAGGTATTATGTACACTATTTACATTATTCGGACTATTGTCCTCATCTTTGTCGCCATATTTATTACAACGTTTCAGCCGTTGTCCCCTCCGGCCTTCTTCAGGTGGTTGGAATGTCGAACTGAACCCTTTATTTCGATCGCTGGGAATAGACTGTTCTAGTTCCACGTGCCATGTCTAATGGATGTCAGTTATCAGTTATCTCCTATAAATCCCCGTTTCCAAGTTCTCCACCACCTTAACCATGTATTGAAATCACACTCTTTGGATCCTGTTACTGGATCTAACGCCTTCATCCACTGTGGATAAAGGCGTTAGTTCGATCCAATGACTATATTGTCCCGTTGCACCGATGATTAGACTGCCAAGAATTTAGCTTCACATTTCGGATACGGTTTAAGGCATTTGAAACCTATTTCGCCGAGATGGAAACACATTTTGATCATAGTGTTTTATTTTCTTTTCCTGTTCATGTCCTCCAAGGGTTGTAAACTGTTGTTTTTTTTTTATTATTATTTTTACATTTATTACTTTTTTTGCTATTGAAAACTATGTTTCGACCAAAACCTGACAAAAATTTGCGAAGTACTTGTGTTTATGCCTACATTCTGAAGAGAGAAATGGTAAAAAGAGAGATAGCAGTTAAATTTTCTCTGTGTTTTGTTTGCTTTTCACTCAAAGACGAAATTAAAACAGGACATGAAAATTAATATACAATATCGGTATTTTGCAAAGTATGTGCGCATGTGGAGAATGTTTATTAGTGACAGGGTGGGAATTCGTGTATTTTTATAATATGATTTAATCTTAGACAGTCATTATCGATTTTAGGAACTACATATATAGATAAATAGAGAGAGGTGGGTAAATTAAATAAATTTAGCGTGCCTACACATGTACACAGGGGTTGATAAGACAGACGACCGACTGATATCTTCGTCTGCCGAAATATATTCCCCGTATGAGATAATTTTTGATTTGTTTATTATATATATATATATATATATATATATATATATATATATATATATATATTTGTATTTTATTTATATATATATATATATATATATATATATACATATACATATACATATATATATATATCAATTACATATTTTTCATTGCATTCATGTTTCTAATTCATATATATATATATATATATATATATATATATATTTTATTATATATATATATATATATATATATATATATCATATATTTGTTTATTATATATATATATATATATATATATATATATATATATATATATATATATATATACATATATATATATATCAATTACATATTTTTCATTGCATTCATGTTTCTAATTCATATATATATATATATATATATATATATATATATATATATATCATATATTTGTTTATATATATATATATATATATATATATATATACATATATATATCATATTTTTTCATTGCATTCATGTTTCTAATTCATATATATATATATATATATATATATATATATATATATATATATAGTTATTTTTAAATAAGGTAGCTGTAATTTTGTTTTAACTCGGGCATTTTTGAATGCTAACATGATTGAATGTTTGAACAAAATAATTGTATTTGTTCGTCAAAGATGTGATTACGAAGTCTTTGTTTATTATTAGATAAGATACCTCAGAAAATTGTTTCAGACAATATTAATTTAGCCTGTTTAATAAGGTTTTGCACGATAATTTTCTTCTCCCGGAAAGGTCATTCTCTTTGAAATTTCAGAAGACAAGATTTTAAATTAGCAGTTTTTGTGTATTGAAGAATAAAGTTAAGAGCAATGAAATCAATTAAGAAAATCCGAAAAAATATATATATATATATATATTTTTATTAAACCTAATTCTAAGAATGGATATTTTTTAATCGCTATCCTCCAAGGAAAGGTTGTAAAGCCACTAAGACACAAAGGGTTACTGGGTTGGAGAACAGAAACAATACTGGTGAGCAAAAAGAAGAAAGTAAGGTAGATAGCGATTATCATTGCATTTAAATTTTTGCATATTAAAGTTGGATGGAAAGCATGTAGCTGGAAGGGAGTTCCACAAGCGAGAAGTACGAGTGGAGAGACTATTAGCATAGAATTTACGGCTTCATCTAGCCAGCTCAACTGTAAGTTGTTGAGACCTTGATGCCAGTCTAATACTGTGTTTAAATAAAAAAAAGAAATAGGTACCATTATGAAGAGCGATATTTATTCCGAAAAAATATACAAAAGTATGGCACAAGGCCAAAAGGGAAGATGGAAGAAGGGTGATCTTCTGTCTTATAATTAAACTTCGTCCCAATCACTGATCTAAACATATCACAATACTCCTTACGCCAAAACAACACATTCTTACTTATTAATCTTGCTACATTGACTATAATACCTCAGAATCTCCAGAAAGACTTAAGTAGTCCCCATATGTACAATTCTTGTCCTTGGGAGGAGGGAAATAAAACAAAAATTTACACTCTAAACCCCATTTTCAAGAAACTAAATAAAATAGTGTTAGTAATATCCCTCGCAATCCTTAATTGTGGTAGAATCATCGGTTAACGAAGTCAATGCGGGACTTTAATAATAATAATAATAATATAAAACACACATCCATCCAACCACTCACTCAAACATACACTCATTCAAACAACAACAAATATGAAAAAGGCATACCCGGAATATGAAAGGCGTCTCGCATCCACCAGAGAACTGACATCTCTTGTCACCTAACGGGATTGGGGGGGGGTTAAACCAAAGAAAGTTATTGCAGAAACAAAAGGGGCCAATGATCATACATCCTCGAGCAGAGTTAACTTTGAAGGAAGAAACGACAAAAACAACCTTAAACTAGCCTAATTCCGGTGGTGGTGGTGGTGGGGGCAATATTCAACCCGATTATCGCTCAATTCTAATGTCTAACCGGTATCAAAGTTTCACTCTAACTCGACACAAATGCGCAAGACTCGCCCACATTTTGTAATTCTGATGGGTGACGGGGGAGCCCTCGCCTTCCCGTCCCAACTTCTCGCCCTCCAAGAATTCCTTCTAACGTATCCTCCATATCACGACTCTCATAACGCCAAGCAAAAAACATATAGTGTTCAGCCTCCATCAATGATGGTAGCACATTGCTGCACACAGAACTGTCCCCGGGGCCGAAAAACCTTCCGTGCTTGACCAACAGGACGACGGCCCTGCAATGAACGAAAGTGTGACCCAGAGTCTCCACCTCCACATAACAGCGAACGGAGTTAGGAAATTTTTCTAAGCCCGCCGAACAAAGTCTTTTCTCGATCCAGAGGGCCCTATAAATCACCAGTTAGATGAGTGATGCCTCGTCATTAGTCAGGCATTTCAACCCGGGCGACCAAAGCCATATTGAGCGAGGCTCCTGGTTCATAAGACTGAGCTCTCCTATCAGATCGTCTTGCACGGACCCCGTAAATAACACGTAATATAATGCCCTTCAAAACAACGGTTGGACGTCGTAGAGGCCATCCCTCGTCCGTAAGAGATGTTTCAGAGCAATTCGACAGTCACGATAGAAGCATCACGGAGTAAAAGGGTGCTTTTTCTCGCACGAGTGCACACTTCTGAGATTTGGGATGTTCTTACGGGCGTCTTCTCGCTCTCATCATTCGATTGCTGACACGTTCGATCTAGGAACGAGGTGCGTATGTTGACAAGTCTCAATGCTAACCATACCCAGACCGCCTTCAGAAGTGTGCAGGTAACAGATCTCCCGAAATACCATGATGGCTTTGCCTCCCCACAAGAAGGGAACAAGAGCCTTACTGATGATATTAGCGTGGCAGAAGTGTAAGTGCGGAGAGTCGGTAAAGGAGATTCGGGTAGATGTGCGAAGGACAAACTTTCGCCCTCCCGTTTAATGAAAATTTCCTTCGAGACCACAGACGAACTGCGACTTTAGTCTTCTCGCACTTTCTACCAATTCATTCCCAGAAAGAGTATCTTGATCGGCCCGTCCGTCTAGAGGAAAGATGCGGGAAGAGAAACTTCATTCCACGCACCCAGTCGTAAGCCAACAGACTTACCGCGGTTGATCTTGGCCCCTGTCACCATCTCGTACCCTCTGATTTCTTTGCCGACTTCGTCAATCTCGGCTCTGCTTGACGTAAAAACCGAAACGTTGTCAGCATTAGGCCGAAGTAGTAGGGAAATACCTCGTAAGACCGGATTCATCTTTAACTTGCGAAGTAAAGGCACCAAGGCAAGAATGTAAAGCAAAGGCGAATGCGGACAACCTGAGGAATTGGAGCCAGACGAAAGGCTCCGATCTTATCTCATTCAGGGTGCGATGGATAAACTGTCGCCGAAAAATACGCAAAAAAAATTCATCTTAAATTACGCAAAAATACTTGAAATGCTAAATTATAAATTCATTTATTAAAATCAGCATTTTCCTCAACCACAGCCTCCAGACGACTTCGGAATCTCCTACAATTCTCCTGGATGGTTGATTCAGTGAATACTGCTATGATCCTTGCCTTCAGTTCATCTTTGGTGTTACAAAGAGTTTTGTTCGTCTCTCGTAATTTACGCCCGACACATAATAATAGAGGGGGGTTGCAGTCTAGGGAGGATAAATAGACAGATGTAAGGGGGCGTCGTTGTAGAAATTGTCTGACAGCCATGACTGGGTTCTCTTGCTTGTGTGGCATGATACAGTCAGGTTGCCAGACATAGGGTCATCCAGCAGCCAATCTCTTAAAACCCAGGGCTCAACTAACTTCTCAAGGCACTTGATGTAGTCTTTGTGTTGAGTCTGATACTCCGTGGGAACTTTAATGCAGGCATAACGTCGCCATCACTAGTGATCACTTTAAACAAATAAAACCTGTGCAAAAAGTTAACATGTTACCGCATTCGGATGCATAAAAAATTCTACTGAATAGCCTCTAATATGAAACAACCATTGCCACCCACCCAGTAATCGTTAGGATATTAGAATAAACATTTCTACCCATAATGCAACATTGACTATCAGAACACAAACCCATATAGCTTCAATATTTCGTTGTGAGATAGACTGTCGCCGCTTGATGATGACCTCAGTGTATATATATATATATATATATATATATATATATATATATATATATATATATAATTTGCTTTCGTATTCGTATTGATGATCGCGTTAGCGTGAAACTCGGGTTATGACCAGCGCCATCCTTACACAGGAATTAACATTGACAAGCTTTTTTACTCTGACTAGGTTATCTAGGCGTTGATCCCGTTACTGATTGGGTAGTTGTTGGCCTTTTAGACCTTTTTCTTTCATCTCTTATTGCTGCCCTTTTTCCAGATTTTCGCTATTTTAAGGGTATTTAGGTCTTCTGGCAAGTTCTCCATTGGTTCTACCTATATTTTGTTCTCATATATATATATATATATATATAATACACACACACACACACACATATATGTATATATATATATATATATATATATATATTTATTCAAAAATTATAACATAAATATGTTATAAAATCACTACAAAAATAGACATTTTGTCTCAACACTTTTGGTGTTCAACACCATCACTTGATAAGGCACCAGAAGTGTTGAAACAAAATGGCTTTTTTGTAGTGATTTTATAACATATTTATGTTATAATTTTCGAATAAATTATATTTGCTCTACTTTGTATTGAGCACTCTTTTAAGAATAGTATTTCTGGTTATTGGAATTTATTCCGTATACACCAATCCTATACTTTTGCGTATATATATATATATATATATATATGTGTGTGTGTGTGTGTGTGTGTGTGTGTGTGTGTGTGTGTGTGTGTGTGTGCGTGTGTGTGTGTGTGTGCGAGCGCTTTCTGCTCTACTTTCAGCCATCATTATCACGGATGATTTTATTTTTACATTTAACTGATTGTTTTATGTATGTATTTAGCGTTATAGTCATGTTTTATTTTCCGGTCAGTACATTGTGGCCGTGTTCATAGTTATACATAGTACACTGACAGAGACGACAGTGTGATAAAAGTAATGTAGGCAGACCATGGCTCAGGTGTAAAGTAACGCTGAAGATTAAACTTGAAACAGTCTGGCCAACACAGAAGACCTTTGCGCAGATGTTCTTTGACCAATAAGTGTAGAGAGTATACGATCAGAATAACATTAAAACATTTGAACTTAGACGCCTCCAATATTCAAGGGAGGAACCAGTGAATATTACCAGAATTGTCTTGTAACCCCAAATTTTGTACCCTATGTGGTCTGAGATGTCTCTTGTAGGATTGAAGTGTTATATTCGACATCTTTTGAGTAACCTATAAGCTGCTAGGCATACGTCGAAACGCCACCGTGGTGCAAGCTTATCTCCTTAGAATATTTACGATTGGGTAGTGAGTTCGATCCTCACTGGGTGTCCTATTCTTTCGGTCTTGTGCCACATCCAAGTTACGCTTAGAAAATCACCATACGTTCATGAAGGGAGAGTCCATTGTTATATGCAACATAAACAACTAATTTTTGAATTGAAATGTAATTGTGATAATATAAAACGGAAGAAAAATTTGTTAAAACATAAGAAAGTATTATGTGCTGAGAGACATTGAAACGAGAAGAGTTAATACCAAAAACCCGTGAGAAGAATTGAGGATTTAATTCACACATAAACGACTTGAATTTTATGTCGACTAGTCTGAACAATGGAAAAGTGGCCCAGACTTATGGAGCAATGTTCATTGACACGCAACTGCAAATGTGGGCTGGAAAGGGAAAAAGTAGATTTTGTAAACAACTGAATTTGGAACTGAGTTTTCGTGGACTGAAAATGGTCGAGGTAATAGGCGCAGATAAGATATCAAGGAGGATGGAGGAACCACCCATCTCACTGAAGAGGTCGGTGAAAGAGGATAATAAAAGAGGGGATAGAGAGAGGGAATTCCCCAAAGTTATGACATAAGCTACCATGCCAGTTTGGGCGAATATCCATAAATACAAATGTATTCAGTAGAAGAGACGGAGACGAGACTAAACACGGAAGAGAGGCCCACGTGGTTATCTGCCGACGAAAGCCTCCGACTTCAGCCTTGTGCCGAACCTTACCAACAACAGCAAACCAGATTTTGTCAGATCAACAATAATATAACTTCCGACTTTAGACGCGGATTGGGCTGATAATTAATTGTAGGAAAACTATGATATAACCAATTATTGTGCGAAGGGCTGATATAAAACCAGACTTTCCTTTTGTTCAATTTATTCGAGTGTTATTTTTTCCCTGTACGTCTTCGCCCTGCTTGGACCCGCCCAACACGAAGATACCTACGACGATTCGACCTTGGCCTCCTTATGATCAAACTTAAATCACAACGTGGGATAGGGCAGGTCTGAGATCGAAGCGATCTTTATCGATCAGCCGCTGTGTTGGAAGTCTTGGTCGACCGGTGCTCTAAGATTACATTTGGTGACCGTGACCAAGAATCGAACCTGAGGTTCACATTTGGTCGCTGCGATCCGGGATCGACCCTGAAAGACTACAATTTGGTGCGGGTTTGACCTCGGGTTGACTACGTCCAACGAAAAAATCCAGACAGCAGAAAGGTAGGAGAAAAGAAAAGGAGTGAGAACCAACGTACTCTGGTCATTTTGACCATACAATTCTAAAAATAAACTCCGTAATGTTTTTTTTATTCTCTCGAGAAGTTGTCAGTGACCCAAGAACAAGTGACAGGTAGGAC
Organism: Acanthosepion pharaonis; assembly: GCA_903632075.3. Taxonomy (NCBI): domain Eukaryota; kingdom Metazoa; phylum Mollusca; class Cephalopoda; order Sepiida; family Sepiidae; genus Acanthosepion; species Acanthosepion pharaonis. The sequence goes on along the minus strand of CAHIKZ030000570.1, from coordinate 1,073,441 downwards.
ACTTTTCGGCTTTTTCCTTGAAATGTCTCGATTGTTGCGTGTCTCCAAGACGATTTGATATTTTTCCGGTCTTTTTCTGATTTTCGCTCGATTTGAGTTGATCTATTTAACATGAATGACCACTGGTCACAGAGGTGTGGTGTGTTAGATATCGAGGATGAGGGGGTGAGGCAACAATAGTTTAGTGGTGTGAGGGAATTACTGGGAATGGCGGCGCATATATGAGCTGTCTGATATGGAAACGGTATACGTAGCATTTAATGCTGCGGTGGATACAGTTTCGAATTTCATAGGGGATCGCTTGGTGGGAGATCCCCAGTTGACCTGGAGTAAGCTAGAGGAACTACTTATAAAGGAATAAGCTGATGAGGCGACAGCGATTGAGACGATGAGAAGCCTCATGAAATTAATACAATTGAAGGATGAAATCCCCCCGTGAGCTAGGGCGGAGAAGCTGGCCGCTCTGGCCATTTCCGGAATAGGTCAGGTGTAACGCCGCTATGCAGGCCCAGTTGGCCGACTTATACGTGGAGGCACTCTAGAATGAGCGCCTACGGCATGACATTATAAAAGAGGCACTCGTCAAGCTGTCTACAGTGGTGGATAATCAGTGGGAATGACCAATCAAAATACAAGTATATGAGAATTCAAAAATCTTGACAGCGAACTTTGGTTATAATAATTATTTAATGCTTTAATGTTAGGATTAAACTAAAATAGAATTCATTCTAATAAATATTAAATTATACTATAAAATTCAAAATTACCAATTTTAAATTTTAAATTTAATCTATATTAAGTTTAAAATTACAAAATTATTTGAAGAGTAAACTAAGGAGAAATTACATATGTTTTTCTATTTATTTTGTTTTTATTGAAATTAAGTTGGAATAAACGTTAGAACTAATGCTGCTCTGAACTCCGTTATAACATAGATAGATTTGGAGTAAAGACTTGGGCAGGGTAGTGTGAAATCTTGCAAAAGACAATGCATACACAATCAGATTATAATACACAAACACGCAGACGGATTTAGATATATAAACACGCAAAAAAGTGACGAGACAGAAAATTTGTCCACGACCCTTAAAAAAACCAATATATACATACAATGAAAGGCACATATAAACGATTTTACACACATTCATTGATTAAGACACGTACATATACCCAACAAGAAATATTCAAATTTGAAAGTGTTATTAAACGAATTCTAACATACCATTAAAATGTAACTTATACGGGCAAAGTTATATAGATAAAAATGCTTGACTACATAAGGATTAATATGGGTAGAATAGAAAAACACATATTCGTCAAGGAACAACATAAGGAAAAAGGACACTAAAATATACAGAAATGAACAGAAAAATAGATATATACACCATCTAATATATAAAAAAGAAAACTTCTAAACACATAAATATATAAATATCTCATATATACTTATATACGTATTAGTACAAATACACGAGTACAAATATATAACTATATTTGAAAGAAAATAAAAAATACATATAGACATATGTGTACACACATTCTTCACTAGAGATAGAAACAATACACACACACACACATATATATATATATATATATAAAACATATCTACTGTCTTTTACCGGAGACCAACAGATAATTAATTTTCTCAATATCACCAAAAATCTTTTTTTAAAGAATCATTGCTGATTCTTGTAACACTGTGATGTTTTTAACACGACCTGGAATTTACCATTTTTCCAACTTCATTTTAAGTCTCTTCAGAATCGTCCTGCAAGTTCCACTAATAGTACAATCATCACCAAAGACACATTGATAAAGAAGTATAATTTAAATATCTGAGAAGTGTCTTATCAGAAGGTGAAAAATCCAACATCGAAATGCGAACGCACACTGGATTATCGAAAGATGCAAAAGCTAAACAAAATACTAAGAGACAGAAAAAAGTTCGTTAGAATCACAGAAAAGAGTGCTGAAGACAACAGGAATATAGTTCTACAGAAGGATGCTGAGGATTCCATGGACGGAGCGTGTAAGCAACGAAGATATCTAACGGAAAATAGAAACAAAAAAGAACACGTACTCAGTTTCAGAAAGAGACAGTTGTAATTTCTTGCACATATAATGAGGAAAGAGGGCTTGGAGAATTTGACACTCACGGGGCATATCGGGGACAAGAGGGACAGAGGAAGGCAGTGGGCTTATGTGAATGGATGGCGATACGGGAGACGGGAAGACTGTCAAATTCACAGGTGTTGCTAAGGGTTACAAAGAATAGCAGGTTGGGGAGAGCCACAATCTCCCATGTCCTGAAGGGACACGGCACGTAGACGAAGAAGGCTTGAAACCTGTTGAGATGTTGGGAATGTTCCCGCGTGTGTGTATTCAAATAAAGACAAACACAGATGTAGGGAAAAATACTGGTATATTTGAAGAGGTATTTAACTACAGAGTAATTAGTAATAATGAACGCAGGTTAGTAGTAACAATTAGCAAGAGTCTACAGAATGTCTCTTGAATTTTTCCGTCTTTTTTAGCTAGCTTATCTTTTATTTCCAAAATATATTTGTCCTTTTCTGCCTCTTTTTTGATATCCTTAAGCGATACTGGTAATTCTCGAATTGCGTTCGCCAAATTTTCTTCAACCTCGTCTTCTGCTCTGAGGGATGCGATTACCGTATCCTCTAATGGTTCTGTTGCTTTCGGAATGAGTCTTGATAGACCGTCCGTGTGACCAATTTTGTGGGTGGACAAATATTGTATTCTAAAGTTATAGTTTAGCAAAATTGTTCCCCACCTAAGCAATCTATTTGCGGTGTATGTTGGCAGACCCTTCTTTGAATCGAATATCGTTACCAGAGACTTGTTGTCTGTCTGCAGCGTAAAATACCGTCCATGTCTATGGAACTTTGTTACAGCGAAGATAATCGCCAATGTCTCTTTTTCAATTTGTGAATAGTTTCGTTCAGCAGGTAGTAGCGATCTGCTTGCATGAGCGATCGGTCGAACTTTTACCATCCTTCCACTTGTGCAATATGCACGCACCTACGCCGTGTGTACTGGCATCGCTCGCCACGATAATATCTACCTCTGGATCAAAATGTACCAGAAATAAATCTGATGTCTATTTTTCTTTTATATCCATAAATGCTTGCTCGCATTCTTTTGTCCATATCCAAGGTTTTTCTTTTTTTAGTAGATTGTTAAGGGGAGCTCGTAGAATGTGAAGGTCTGGGATAAAATCCTGGTAATATGACACCAAGCCTAAAAACTTTGTAGGGATTTAATATCCTTTGGCTCAGACATATCTTTTATTGCTGATGCTCGACTTTTATCTGGCTTTTTTCCATCTTTATTCACTATATGTCCCAGATACTTGATCTCCTCCAGGAGAAAGTCGCATTTATTTTCTTTCACTCTAAACCCATAGCTTCTTATTCTTGCGAAAACTGTGCTTAAATGGTGTTTGTGTTCATCCACCGATTCACTTTTCACGAGTATATCGTCGAGATATGCTATCGTGTAGTCTAACCCGGATAACATAGTATCCATTATTTTCTGGAATATTGCGGGTGCTGTCTTCACCCCGAACGGTAAACGTTCGTATCTGAACAAGCTTTTATGCGTGTTAATGCATAGCAACTTTGCGCTTTCGTTATCCATGGGTACTTGCAAGTACGCCTCGCTAAGATCTATTTTCGAAAAGATTTCTCCACCATTTAACTTTGCGAACACTTCTTCGGGACTTGGTAGTGGATAGTGATACTCTTCTATTGCGTCGTTTAGTCCGGTTGAAAAATCGGCGCAGACGCGAATTTCGCCCGATTTCTTCTTTACGTAGACATCCGGAGCTGCCCAGTTACTGTATTCCGTTTTCGAGATCACACCAATTCTCGTTAGTCTTTCGAGTTTTTGGTCAATCTAGTCTAATGCGGCATAAGGGATGCTACGCTTTTTTTTAAAAATTGGTTGAATATTTTTCTTCAGCTGTATTTTTGGTGATGCTTCCGTGCAACGTCCAAGTCCTTCAGCGAAAACTTCGGGGAATGCTATTTTCAATTCTGTTTGTAAATTTTTATGTTGTCTTTGCTTTCACTAATGTTGTTACAAAAAGAACTAATGGGCACGTCCCATAGATTGAACTTAGTGATAGCGTCAGTCCCAAACAGGTTGTTCGTGTTTTTCATTACAAAAATTTTCATTTTTATAGTCTTGTTGTTGAAGGTTATATTCACCCATATTTCATCTTCAAATTTGATCTTTTTTCCAGTTACCGTCCTGGCTATTTTGTTGGACTTTAGCAGAGTTGGCTTTCCTAGATTTTTCCATGTTTTTGTATTAATAATCGAAATGTCAGATCCTGAATCCAGTTGCATTTTAACCTTTTTGTTGTACATTTTTACATGTAGGTATTTTCGAATATTCAGGTCTTGATCTTCATCTGACTTAGTAAATTTTACTCGACTTCTGCTTAATTTTCTACACTTGGACATCTTATGTCCTACTTCCTTGCAATTTCTGCAAGTTTTATTTTTATATGGACAGTCATTGTACCAATGCCACTGGCCGCATCCGTAACATGCACTCGGAGGGAGTTTTTTTTTTATAGTCTCTGTTCATTCTTGTAGTAGGATACCACTTCCGTTCAGGCGATGGAGAACGGAAACGAGTCTTCCTATTTACTTTCTTCACATTTGCGATAGCAGTTTCTTCTATTTTCTCTGAATCTTGATTAATGCTTACGCATTGCTGACAGTACTCGGCTAGCTTTTGTAGTGCAATGTTTTGGTCATTTTCTAGCTTTGCTAAAATGCGTCTTCGCATTTCGCTAACTTTTTTAGACACTAAGCCTAGCACGAATATTAGACACTTGAAATTGTCCTCCGATAATTCGGACAAGCGAAAATCGTCACACGTCTTATTTACGATTGACGCGAAAGTCGTGTAGTCTTCCTGCTCGCTTTTTTGAATATTAAGTCATTTCCACCTTTTGTGAAATAATGATAATCTGGGGTTAAAAAGCTCTTTTAATAATTTAATCGCTTCATCGAATTTTAAGTCTCTTGTCTTTTTGGGTAATATAAAGTCCGTAAATTTATTATGTTCTGCCGTTCCCAGTTTTCGTAGTAACAATCTTATCTTTTTCTCATCTGGCCATGTTTGGTAGTCAACTTCATAAAAGTCCTGATACCTATGATAATATCTTTCAAAAGTCTTTTCCTCTTCTGGGTAATAGGTAAAACTTTCGATCATTGACCATATTGTGTCTTGAGAAAAAGTACTTTCATCCGAGTCTTTCTGCTTAGACAGTATAGCTTTATGTATAAGTTCAGTCATTGCTAACTGTTTCTTTTCATTTTCTTCTTGTATTTTATTTTGTTTTTCGTGTAGCTCCAGAAATCGTTTTGCATTTTCTTCAATTATTTTCTGAAAACGTTCTTCACTCTCTTGTTGTCTTTGCATCTGATACTTAATGAGTTCCAGCATAGATGATTGAAATTGCACCATGATTATGTATGTGTAGAGAAAAAAGAAAGCGAAATTATGTATTTTTTTTTCTGAGGGGCGCCAAAAAATTAATCAAATTCTCTGGCACGCCAAAAAATTTTTTTTTTCTTTTTTAGCACAAAAAATGGTTATTAAAGATTCCAAATTAATCAATAAGTTAATGTCTAACTTACAGTTTTTTTCTTTTTGTCGATAACTTTTCAATCCTTTGCTGTGAAAAAATGCTTGAACTCTTTTAAATTTTCCCGTGTTGAAATCGTTTCTTTCGCTGTTGCGATATTTATTTTTCAACGTAAGTTCTTTTTATCCGTTCGAATCCTCGTCGCCACTGTTGAGATGTTGGGAATGTTGCTGCGTGTGTGTATTCAAATAAAGACAAACACAGATGTAGGGGAAAATACTGGTATATTTGAAGAGGTATTTAACAACAGAGTAATTAGTAATAACAAACGCAGGTTAGTAATAACAATTAGCAAGACTCTACAGTCCAACGGTATCTTCCGGTCCAGAGACGGAAGTGCAATGATCTCGTGATGTTGTGATCTCCACAGAACTCTCATCCCCTGATCTCTCTAGCACTGTCCTATATCGTAGAGGGATCAGTCCATTCTCAGTCAGAAGGTGGGTGCGCCACAACAAAACCCTTACATTTTTACCGGTGCTAGAAGACGAAGCAGTGTCAGTATTGCGAAGCATCTTGTTGGAAGCAAAGTTCCTGCGGTTTCTAGGATAAAAAATTCATTTAAAAACAGCGATTACTTTCCTTACAACCAAAGTTTTAATTACTCCTGTAATATTCGGGGTGTTATTACTATTAACAACATAACCCTGGAATACAAGTATACAAAACCCAGTATATCCGAGTGTATTTGGCTCTTATATCACAGACGAACGTACGCGATATGATTATAGATTGAAATAAAAACTGAGTCAGAATAATTCTATCAAATCGGGTAAACCTACTTTGCTCAGGCGGTCTCCGTTTGGGAGTGTTCATAATGTGACCCTCAAGAAATCTTGACTGTCTCATCCTTCAAACTTAAATGAACCACCTCACCTTCTCGACACCAGGCCATGATACAACCCAGCCACTTCTGTTCATTAACATAGATGCACAGGAGATCAGCCTGTGGGGTGGGGGATATGAAGAAGTGGTTATTGTCAGACAAAGGACAAGCAAATATGGAGCACTGAACGGGATATTTAGTCTTGTTTATTATTCACAAATCAATTAAAATTTTCAATCAATTAAGATCAGAAACAATGTCTGGTGTTAGTTATTAGTAGTAGTATTATTTCCTTGGATTTCTGTTGCATATATAATTTCCTTCTGGGTCCCAACAAGAGACCTAAAGTCAGAAATGGTTTCGTGACATAGTGATTTTCCAAGCGTAGCTTGGATGTGGCTCTAGGCCGAAAGTACGGGACACCCAGTGAGGGTCGAACTCACTACTCATTTGAAATTGTTTTAGCGAGACAAGCTTGCTATTACACCACTTCGAGGCGCCCTGCACTCATTTTACATAGATAAAGCTCTTCGTACTGTGACAGCTGTTCTTGTGAGTACAAATTTTTGTATTTCTTTAAGACATAGGTTAGCCAGAATCCCTTCAATTCGTCTATCGGAACCTTTATCTATCAATCCAACGGTCTCAACTACAAGTCATTAGCTAGTTAAAGACACCACTAATGACTTACCATTATGCTGCAGGTATTTTTGGGAGGTATATATGTAGTGTTTTTCTGTCGCACCCTGTAATTGTGTGTAAATTAATTGAAACAACCGCTTTAATTTTTTTTCTTTCACCATACAGTCAATTTTAGACCCACTGGAGTGACAGTGAGTAATCGATTTCTATTTTTTTTCCTCAGATTAGATTATTTGCAGTGGCGTGCAGTAATATGTATCTATTTTTGGCGGGTATGATGAAATTTATTTTCCTTGAAAAATATTGCGTCATCCGTCATTACAAAAGATTTTTATCACGCCCAGACACTATGGTCTCGACTATCGATTAGTTGTCCTACGGCCATTGTCTGCGATAGACGTTACTACAAGGAAGTGTACGAAAATTGTAATGCTTCACGAATACACTAGCGGAAGCCTTACCAGTGAGTAAACCAAAGTACTATATACTGGCTCGGTAATTTTCCTGATTTAAATCCAATCGAGAATCTCTGGTCAATCTGCAAGGAACAACTTCGTGGAATGGACATACGAAGTACTAACATGTGTATTGGGTTATGTTTCATTGGAAAAAAACAAAATAAAATGTAAATAACAACTGAAATATTCATTATTCGTTTTGTTTCAATTAATTTGCACGAGGTTGTAACTTGAAGAAGTCAGACCTACTGTCAAATTATTGTTAAACATTGTCTTTTCTTGTAGCATCCATTTTTATACTTGGTACGACAGAATACCCACCCACAAAAATAACTCCAACATAATGGTTTATATATTAGTGACAATGGTGTCTTTATCTAGCTGATGATTTACCATTATGTGGGGGGTATTTCTGCTGCACCCTGTAATTGTATACAATTTCTGCTGCACCCTGTAATTGTATACAATTTTTAAGCATAACTTGAAGAAGTCAGACATACTGTCGAAATGTAGTTAAACGTTGTGTCTGTTCTCGTATTTTTCTTTTCATAAATCCTCTATAAGTATTATTCTTATTGTCACTATTATTATTATTAGTAGTAGTAGTAGTAGTAGTAGTAGTATACATTTTTCCCTTTAATTTTATTTGTATTATCATTTTGATCATAATTGTCCCGTCATTATCACGGTCCTCATCAATATCATTGTTGTTGATGTTATCTTAACCACAAGATAATATTCCATTCAACACGACAAGTTTGCGGCGTATGAATATTTTCGTTTGGTTCATGTTAAAAGCCTAGAAAGATTAGACTCTTCTTCATAGAAGATTAATGATAGTCGATAGCACATTAATCAATTTTTTTTCTTTTGACATCTTCCCAGCTTTTTAATATTAATATTATTTATTATACAACTACATCGCCGATTTTTTCTTTTTTTTTTTTTTTTTTTTTGTTTGTTGCCGTTGTTGTTGTTGTTGTGCGGATTCAATGTCCCAGCACCTGTTTCAGTTTCTCTTCAGTCTCTGATAGTCTTCAGGATATTCTTGCTTGTATTTCTTTTTTCTTTTCTTTTTTCTTTTCTTTTTTTTTTTTTTTTTTTTTTTTTCTTCTTGTTTCTCATTCCTACTCACACTTTTCTAACATAGGTGTTCAGCTTTAATACAGAACAATAACAGATGATTTCACACTGGAAATCAAGTGACAGCAAAACTCAATACTTTATCATTCTTCTTAATATTCTAGCTGATTTCTAATTTAAAATGGTGCTGCTTACTCATTTTCTTTGAGCAGGTGGATGACAGAACGTGGTCTGGGTGGGGAGGTGGCATAATTTTCACTTTATTCAAAACTTTTTGGGACAGTGATGGCGATTCTTTTATAACACAATAAAATATCTTCCCGCCATATGGATTGTATGATACATTTTAATTTCAAAGCACCAAAATTCATATTTTTCTTCTCCAAGACCTATTCAAATTCGTGCATATATGATTATTTTTTATTGTCAGTTCCCAGAAGGCCACCTTTCCTACCCAATCATATCTATTTTATATCATTAGCAGCTTTGCTGTGTTTGCGTATTTTGACCACGAGTTTCATCTCTGTGTGTGCAATTTTATGTTAATAACATCTTATAACAATACGAGGCTAAACGTTTCATATGTAAAATAAGTATTTATTTATTTCTGAACTACGTAAAATTAACCCCGGCTGAATTAAGGGTATGTGGTTTCGCCGACTGTCATCGAATGTTTATCTTTTTGAATCAGCCTCTTCCAACGTTTCGCGATTATTGTTTATATCAAGATCTAGACCATATACTGGCAACAAGCAGCAAGCGTGCGCATAGGGAACGAGTTCAATGAATACAAAAAAAATAGAAAAGGACGTAAGGCAAGGATGCGTCTTCTCACCCGACTTGTTCCACCTATAGAGCGAGGCAATTCTGAGGGAATTGGAAACTCTACCGGGATTTAGCACTGGCGATCACAATCTTACCAACATAAGATACGCAGATGACGCAGTACTGATAGCAGACACAGAACAGAAATTACAAAATCTCGTACAGAAGGTAGCGACGGAGAGTGTGAAGAAAGGACTAAGCATAAACTACAAAAAGACAGAATGCATGGTCATCAGTAAGAGGAAGAGCCCGAAATGCGATTTTCAGGTCGAGAACCCTAGAATCAAGCAGACGCGGAAGTTTAAATATCTGAAAAGCTTCTTGACAGAGGATAGTAAGTGCGACATTGAGATCTGTAGACGTATTGGGATGGCCAAGGACACATTCCAAAAGCTGGGTAGATTATTGCGGGACAGAAGGATTTCTTTGGTAGCAAAGAAAAGAATACTGGGCTGTTAGGTGACATATGTCCTTCGAATGTTGGACAATTTCCTCAAAGATGAAGAAGACAATCGAGGCGACAGATATGTGGTTATACAGAAGGATGCTAAGGATATCATGGACCGAGCGTGTGAGCACCAATGAGGTCTTTGAGGGTTTGTAAACAAGGAGAAGGCTTATATTTAACATCAGGAAGAGGCAGCTGAAGTTCCTGGGACACGTAATGAGAAAGGAGAGCCTAGAGAATCTGATACTCACGAGTCGAACAGAGGAAAAGAGAGACAAGGGAAAGCAACGCGTGACATATCTGGCGAGCTTGAACAGGTGGATGACAGAACGTGGGGGAGGTGGCAGAGGGAAGGAACGTGTTGACAGTTGCAAGGGACAGAGGGAGGTGGAGAGTCATGATCGCCTACGTCCTGAAAGGACACGGCACATAAAAATAAAGAAAGAAGATTACTTTTATACATTTATTTCAAACTATTTTCATCTTGGCTGATATATGGATGTTATTATAGAAACACGTTTCGACCAAATAGATTCTGGTTATCATCAGGTATTCATTGTTTTTTGTTTATTTTTTGGCTGTGGAATATCTGTTGGTTGTTATGTGGTTTTATGTGACAGAATGAGAAATACAAGAGTCGATTTCAAATTCTACTCTGGAATTTTACATTTATTTGCACACAAATAATCTTCAGAAAGCTATTAATCCATCTCCTCCTCCACGTATGGGTTAAATAGTAGGATGTGTATCTTCGAAAATCATTGTTATTCTAAAAAAAACTGTTAAGGCAATAGTTACTCGAAAAAAAAAAAGAATTATAAGTACAATTCAAATATAAGTTTCGGAATTAAATCATCCATAGAGGGTTGATAAGTCATAAAAAAAAATTCAGTAAATATCCCCGTGATATTTTTGTTCGTCCCCGGTAAACAAGTGTTTCACTACCTGATTTATGATCGAACTCACAACCACAAGACGAAAACAGGTATAACTAGCTCCTACTTTATTATATATATATATATATATATATATATATATATATATATATATATATATAGGTATTATGTGCTATATTTATGGGATGCTCAATATCAGAGATAGATCTCTGATATTGAGCACTTTATCCCATAAATATAGCACACCTTAAGACTATATTTCTTTATATTCAGCTCCTGGTAAACAGTAGAGCACTCTCGCTACATTTATAAAAATACGGCTTCAAAACAAAAAAATGCCCCCCACAACAAAAAAGAATTAGACGATTTCGAGAAAGACTTAACTGACCTTGTTAGAAACATAAAATTCCATAAAAAACAAGATGCATTCCAAAAAAAACTAAAAGCAGATATAACTAAAATAAACAATTCAACAAGTGTATTTATCGCTGCTGACAAAACGAGAAATTTATACAAACTAAGCCCTCCTACCCACAATAAATTACTCAAGAACAACATAACCAAAACATACAAAAAGGCACCCCAAACAACAGAACACGATATCAATAAGGAAGCTAAACCAATCGCCCAAAAATTAGACCTAGATGACCGAATAAATTGTATTAGCAAGTCACGAGCCTTTATCACACTAAAAGACCATAAAGAAAATTTCAAAACTAATCCTGCATGTAGACTCATAAACCCAGCCAAAGGCGAACTAGGTAAAATAAGTAAAACAATACTAGAAAGAATTAATTCTAAACTTAGGAAGAAATTAGGAGTAAACCAGTGGAAAAATACGAAAACAACTATTGACTGGTTCCACAACATAAATAACAAACAAAATTGCCAATTCCTACAATTAGACGTAAAAGAATTTTACCCATCCATAACAGAACGTATGCTAGATAAGGCCATCAACTTAGCTCAGGAACAAATAATAATACAACCAAGCGAAATCAACATCATTAAGCACTCCCGTAAATCATTATTATTCCACAATGAAGAAGCATGGATAAAGAAAGATTGGATATTTGACACTACAATGGGAAGCTTTGACGGTTCAGAAGCATGCGAAATCATAGGCATTTACTTACTACACGAACAGAGCAAAATAATAGATAAAACTGACACAGGACTCTACAGGGACGACGGTCTCATAATCTTAAGAAACTGTAACAAACAAAACACAGACAAAACTAGAAAAGCAATAATAAAGATTTTTAAAAATAGCGGATTCGACATAGATATAAAAACTAATCTAAACGAAGTAGATTTCCTAGATGTTACCTTCAACCTAAGAGAAGGCACATATAAACCATACAGAAAACCTAACGATAAACCACTCTACATACACACATCTTCCAACCATCTGCCTTCTATAATCAAACAGATACCAAAATCGATTAACCGCAGGCCCTCCGACAATTCCTCCAATGAATCCCTATTTAACAAAGCTAAGAAAGACTATGAAACGGCCCTAAAAGATAGCGAATTCCCAGCAATACTCACATACTCACCACAGAATACAAAAAAGACCAACAGGAGAAGAAATATCATATGGTTCAACCCACCGTACAGCAAGAACGTAGAAACAAACGTAGGAAAAATATTCTTCAAACTCTTACACAAACACTTCCCAGAATCAAGCACCTTACACAAGATATTCAACAAAAACACAGTAAAAATCAGCTACAGCTGCACCGAGAGCATGGCACAAATAATAAAAAAAAGCACAATAGGAAAATTATCAACAAACCACACGAACAAATTAAACCCACGCAACTGCAGAATAAAGAACGAATGTCCCTTAAACGGAAATTGTTTACAAAACAACGTAATATACCAAGCCACGATAAAATCACCAGATAATGAAGAAATAGTATACATAGGAGTAACTGAAGGACCCTGGAAAAAGAAATTATACACACAAAACATCGTTCACAAATAGTAAATATGCGAACAGTACTATGCTTTCTAAGTATATCTGGGAAATAAAAAACAAAACGCACATCACACCAAAAATATCTTGGAAGATAAGGAAAAAGTCATCAGCCTACAACAACCAATCAAAAATTTGCAAACCTTGCTTGGAGGAAAAAATAGCTATCATTACTTTCCCCGACCAAAATAAATTATTAAATAAAAGATCCGAGCTCATCTCAAAATGCAGGCATGAAAATAATTTTTTACTACGTAACCTAAAAAATGAAAAACGGAAAAAATAAAATAAAAGCAAATACACTAATAAAAAAAAAATAAAATAAAATAAATAAATAAATACTATGTTTCTTAAAAACCGAAAAGAGAAAATATACAAATAAATTGACCTAAATTCATCCAAGTAAATAAATAGACAAACCAATCCCAAATTAAAAACTGTTCCCGCCAAAAAATAATAGTTAGAATGAACTACAACAACCAACCCCAAAATTGAACAAATAGCTTTAATTAAATTCTCAAACCAAAACAAAACTGTTAAATACGTGATATAAACAAATTTTTACTACGTTAATAAATAAATAAATAAAATAAGAAACAAAAAAATAAAAACGAGCAATATAATTTGACCCAAATAAATAAACAAAGCGACTTCCGGTAAAAAATAACCGCTATAATAGAATACCCACAATGCACCACTAACCCGTATATATATAAATAGCCGAGAAAAATAACAGCATATGTGGCCTGACGATTGCATATAGCATGAAACAGACTGTCGCCTCTAAGTGTTGACTTCTATGTTCACTTTTATATATACATATATATATATATATATATATATATATATATATATATATATATATAGGGTGTCCATAAAGTTCGTGTGCACTTTAAAAAATTTATAACTATTTGTATTTGTGATAGAAATAATCTGTAAAATAATACAGTGTTTCAACAAGATGGAGCTCCTTGTCACTTTGCTCTGCGTGATAGAGAGTTTCTAAATCAGGAATTTCCTAACAGATGGATCGGAAGTGGGTGGACCATTTTATTGGCCACCACGTTCACCAGATTTGTCTCCATTAGAATTTTTTATAGTGACATGTGAAAACAATTGTGTACGCAACTAAACCTAGTTCATTAGAAGATTTGAAAGCTAAAATAACTAATGTGATTTCAGGCATTACTGTAAATCATTTGGCAAATGTTTTCCGTGAACTGCAAAATCGTATTACCCTTTGTATTGCTAATGATGGAGGACATGTGGAAACTTATATAAAATTTCAATAAAACATTAAAATATATAGATTTACTTCTTTCTAATCCTTTTTGCAAATTATTTCTGTCGCAAATACAAATAAAGTTATAATTTTTTTACAGTGCACACAAGTTTATGGACACCCTGTAAATACATACATATATATATATATATATATATATATATATATGTGTGTGTGTGTGTGTGTGTGTGTGTGTGTGTGTGTGTGTGTGTGTGTGTGTGTGTGTGTAAAGGGAAGATGTTATAGCAGTTCCAACGAGAGAAAAGTGTTTATATTAAAAAGAAGAGAGAAACCGCAAACGTTTTTGGTTATAATGTGGATTTAAAAAAATATATATATTATACTTTATTTTCCATATTGTTGCTACACGTGTTTCCAGCCTTGCGACCTTCATCAGGCAAAGAGTGGGTATTTCCACATATTATTAAAAGGAAGTAATTTTTCTTATGTTTTTCGATGTTAAATATTCTCAATATTAGACATTGTCTTTTTTTTTTGCGTGTTAGTGACACAAATATCTTCCTTGAACTGGCAGTGAAAAAGTTCTGTATAAAGGGTAATAAAAAAAATTAAGATTGGTCCGAGAAAAGGTGCCTGTATTTTTATCTTTTAACGACCTCTGTGTGTTTTTAGATCCATTTTCATTTTTTGTGTTTTTGTCAGCATGTGTATCCATACGTATATTCCCTCTCCATACATACTGTCTTATAAAGAATTAGCATACACATATGTACACATACCCACTCACACACACATACATACACATATATACATACACATAAAAACACACACACACACACATACACTTCCTATGTTGTGTAGGGTTCACGTGTGTGCCCATGAGTAGTCTTGTTTTTGCCAATATGTGCATATATATATACATATATATCCGTCGCGTATGTATACGCGCACTTCCTCTCTATACATACATACTGTCTTATTATAAGGAATTAGTATGCACACACTCATATACATACATATATACATACATACATACACATACACACATTTCCTGTGTTGTGTAGGGTTTGCGCGCGTGCCAGTTAGTAGTCTGGTTTTTTTTGGGGGGGCAATATGTGTATATCTACACAGATATGCGCGTGTGAACGAGTGCGCATGCATGCGAGTGATTTGATCACTGTATTTGGCCATTATGTGTGCATGTTGTGTTTTTGCGTGTGGGGTTATGAACTATTTAATTCTGGTTTAAATTTGTTTATGAAGATTTTTTTCTTGTATTTGTAGGTAAGAATAATTGTCTGTTTGATATATTGGCATAATTTTAAATTTACCCTAATTACATTTATAGATGTGTTGTGATACCAAGTGTTTTCTGTTGTCTGGTAATTTTATGTTGCTTTTGTGTAGAGAGGCACCGTTGTTTCTTTGTTGACTGATACCTATATGTGACTTCTTGCATTAATTCCTTTTTTGTAATTCCTTCTTGCATTAATTCCCTTTTAATAATATGTAGACATATCCACTCTCTGCCTGATGAAGATCGCGCGACCAGAAACGGGTGTAGCAAAATTATGTAAAATAAAGCATCATATATTAAAAGAATTCATATTACAACCAAAACGTTTGCGGTTTCTCTCGTCTTTTAATATATATATATATATATATATATATATATATATATATATATATATATATATATATATATATATATATATGTGTGTGTGTGTATGTGTATATATATATATATATATATATATATATATATATATATATATATATTGATACGCAAAATTTGTGAATTTTTCAACCTTGTGTGTGAAAAGGGAGAAGTACCACAGCAATATAAGGATGCTTCAATTGTCCATTTGTATAAGAGCAAAAGGAAGAGGTGTGAATGTGATAACCATAGAGGAATATCTCTTCTTTCGGTTGTTGCTAAAATCCTTGCTCTTATCATCCTGAATAGGCTTAATTAATTTGTCTCAGTATCGGCATTACTAGAGACCCAGTGCGATTTTCGATCCGGTAGACTAACCGTGGATATGATCTTTTTTTTTTTCCTCCGGCAAACTCAGGAGGCGGCATGAGAACAAAACAAGGACTTATTGTTTTTGTATACTTCAAACTGGCTTTCGATACTGTATCTCAATCTGCTCTTTGAAAAGTTTTGTCAAACTGAGGTGTTCCAGAAAAAAATGCACCATATTATTATCTCCATTCACAAAGGAATGAAAGCTTTTGTAAGGTTGGGAAATAAGCAATTGGATGCCTTTTTTTTTTTTTTTATTTTTTTATCTCCAACGGTGCAAAGCAAGGTTGCGTTCTAGTTCTCTTCTTTTTGTACTTTTCTTTCCTACTGTACCTGAAAAAGCATTCTCTGACTTAAGTGAAGGAATCAATGTTGAATTCAGAACAAGTTAACGTTTATACAGTCAGCAACGTTATTAAGCACAATCGAAAATTGGTCTTCAGCTGGTACGTGATCTTCTCTTTGCCGCTCTATTAGCACACAGTCTAAAAGACATTGAAACTATCCCTGAAAAAATTCTCTGAGACATTCACATATCTTGGATCAACAGTCTCTTCTGATGGAAAAAAGGACAGAGAAATCCAATCCAGAATAGCCAAAGACAGCACAGCATTCGGTAAATGTAAACATAGGTTATGGAACACCAAAGACGTGTCTCTAAGAGTAAAGAGCGACATATACAGATCAGTCGTTCTCAACCCTTCTCTATGGTGCTGAAACTTGAACCCTGTACTGCAAGCACATAAATCAACTTGACACCTTTCACATGTGCGGTCATCGTGCCATATGTGATATAAAATGAGATGAAAGGGTTAAGAATAGTGCAATATTGAAGAAATGTAAGAAAATCATAGGCATCATAATCATTCTAGTAAAGATACAACTGAGGCGTGCTGGTCACGTTGTGTGAAAAGATGAGCATAGTCTTCCAATGAAGGTGCTGTATGGACAACTACCAAACTCCAAGAGTTCAGTTGGACATCAACACTTGCGCTAAGACAAATTGAAAGACAAAACGTCTCAAGTTTGATCTGAAAACCTAGAAATCTGAAGCATAAAACCGAAAGTAGTGACGTAAGACAAGTTTCATGTTAAAGGGTTTTGAAAACAGCAGACTGAAGCACCGCGATCCCCTTCGTCCAGCTCGGAATCAGAGATACCATCAAAATTCTGCTTTAACAAATTTCTTCTGTTAGTGTGACTGTGTCGCCCACAGCAAAGTTGGGCTAATATCACACTTAAGAAATCACATGGAAGCCAGAGTATAAATGTTGGTGCCATTAGCGAAGGCTGGAATGATCTTTTTCCTCTCACCATTGCTCAGTTGAGAAGCTGACAAAGAACAATTTTAACTTCTTCTCTTTCTAGTTGAATAACTCGGTGTTTTACAGTGATTTTTACAAAATTTATCAAGATGGCTAAACGCCTCATTTGGACAATTTTTCCGTTACACCTGATATATACATACATATATATATATATATATATATATATATATATATATATATATATATATATGCAAATTGTAACTTTCGTACATACAAAATAAACGGCGTCTAGAGTGAGTTTTTCCCTTGATACCGATATTATTTTTTACTATCTTCAGTCCCTCTGCTATGTTTATTTACAAGATTATAAAAATATTTTAATCCAAGTACAATGCGATATTTATTATTTAATTTTTATAAAGATTTATTATTTATTATTTTATATTGAAATAAATGTGAAAAGAAACAATTTTATTTATTATTTACTATTTTATAAATAACTATGGAAATAAAATACGTTTTTTATTTATAAATTTGATAAAATATCAATGAATTTTTGCACGAAAATAATGTCCAGGAAATACACAATTTCACAATTTATATTTACAGTTGCTCGTCATTATCTGTTTTAAATTTTTAACAGACATTTTTTTTTATAAATTTGTGAATTTAAAATTTATAAATGATGAAGAATGCATTGTATTAGCTGGTTCATATTTTGGCCGTTCGCATTTATAGAATGTTGAAAATATAAAATTATTCTTGTAAATAAATAATCGAATAAATAAATAATATTTAATACTTTTTTATAAGGTCTGAAAGACTAAAGTAAATGTAGACATTCATCTTTCATATATTTGGGTTTTATTAAAAATCTAATCATCTCTTTTTAAAACGACTAAGATCGCCGAGGCTGTGAAAGTAGTTAAAATAATAGCAGTGTCAATGAAGATACCGTCCAATGGACATTCTGTTCTATTGGGACGACGTAAATTAAAGACTGTACGGTGTAGTAATGCGTCTCGGATTAAGGAATCGGGGAGCAGAGTTCGAATT